>JAYESA010000005.1:184614845-184642345 GCA_036927795.1 Iris macrosiphon
TTATATTTTCATATCTAATAATTTATGTATCTTATGATACGATATAGTGTTGGTATCCTAGTATCCTAACATAGCTAGTATAGCCTAATTACATAGTGTATAGACCCAAAATTCTAGAGATGGACTCATACAACCTAGAAATAGCTAGTTTGACCAAGTTTGACCTAGAGTTGACCTAGTTTGACTATTTGGCATAGAAATAACTTTATGACCTAGAATTTGACTAGTTTAACTTATTTTTATTCCAAAACCTTGTATTAATATGATATTCCATATATAGGTCTTTGTCACATCAGTTCAGATACAGTTTGATATTATTTGCTCTGGACCACATGCGAGTATATTCTCTGATAGTTTCTATTATTTGATAATTACTATAATATAAGTATTTAAAAATATATTACTTGATTTCTGACACATTAGTACACGGATTAGTATACACATGGATCTTCAGTCATGAGATATTATTTATTATTTTATTGTGTCTCATGTTCTCATATGGTTAATACACAATATTTAATATTGGACAATGTTCAATGTTTAAAGTTCAATGTTCAATGTTTAATGTTTTACACGAGTATCTTGCATCGTAATGTGTCATGGTTGGATCTATTATACTATTCGGGGAAAGAGAAAGTGTTAGCTAGATATTTGATCAAAGTCGAGATAATGTTCAATGTTTAAGTAGACAATGTTTATCCAACGTTAAGTAGACAATGTTCAACCAAAGTCAATCACATATCTGACTAGTATTTCAAACACTTAGTATAGTTACAACTCTTTACTATATTCTATTTTATTATCTTGTTCTATTTTATTATGATCAGTGTATACCATATTGCTCTTGTTTACTTGTTTCTTCTACTATAGTATTATATTGTTCACTGTTTCTCGTCTTTTATTATATTCTCTATTTCTATTTATAGTTATTATCAATTAATTAGAACTGCTATTTGGTTGTACTTTACTCCAATCCTGACTGGATATATTTTTCAGATGACTGGTTAGTGATGATGTGTCCCACTTACTATGGGCTAACAGATGGAGTGTCACCTGAGGATGTAGTGCCAGATACTTAGGCCATTAGATTTTCATATCTTGTAGTAGTTGTTTCTAGTTAGACTTTGGATTGTATTATTATTTTGAGATCTTGAATTGTTTTTAGATGTTGAGTGGGACCTATGATGTATTGAGACTTGTATTTATTTTTTCTATTCTATATCGTGCTTACGTCTTCTTTTAATTTTTATATGTGATTGAGTATTGATTACCCTTTATTATATCATCATATTGCTCCTCCATTTGGATTTGTTGAGATGGCGTGACAGTTATTATATATATATATATTGTGTGAGATGTTAGATAGTATAGAAGACCAAGACTGCATTCTACCGTCAATGATGCGGCGTAGGTTGGATGCACGTACTCGTGTCCCTATACTGGGTGTGGGTTGTGACAACTTAAACCTCTACAAATCCCTTTATTTAGAGTATTTTACCTTGCTTTAAATCGTGGGAAAAATCGACGCAAAGTAGACAAAAATCCATTTTTCAAAACTATCATATTTTAGTCCAAATACCCTTGTTCACATCCAATTTTCTACCAACTTGATTAATGTTTTAAAATCTACTTGAACAGACTTTTATACAACATATCCAAGTTAAAAACCCTTCTTTTAGTTTATTTTTATTTGCCCCCAATTTTTGAAAAATTGAGTTCCAAAACCAAAAACAAACTTATTTTCAAAAACCAATTTTTTTTCGATATAGGGTGCTTCCCGCTAAACGAGGAGAATTCAATGTGTGCGGATTGCACCGAAAGGAGTGTATCATAAACGCAGATATGTGGGATTTTGCGGAACTTGATTTGGACGTGTGTGCACCGCAAAATTAACCCGTATCGGCCAAAAAATTACGTATCGCCCTTTTCTAAATTTGTGTAATTACTTTGTGTGTGCTTGTCATTTCACAAAAAAATTGAGCCATCGGATTCATAGCATTACACTGGTCCTGTGACCCAAGTTTGGTTCGATTTTGAGAACGTTGACGAAACGTTGTTTCGTGGGCCACACGGTTCCACTTGACGGGCAATTTCGTGACCGACTCACCAGAATCCAATTCTAGATATTCTATTGGGTTTGTATCATCGTTATAGATTCGTAAGATACTAATTTTGTTAAATTTGGATAACTTTATCTTTGACATATTTTTCGGTGCGAAGTGGACTACAAGCGGACCCCGCTTTAGCCCTAAACTGTCATTTTAGCCTCTGTATCCAAATTGGACTTATGGGTCATCAATCCTAGCTATTTCTTATATTTTGGAAACTTTGGTGATATTTGTTTCATCATCCGGAGACGTTCGTGCGGATTCTACCTCTTTGGGCGCAGTTGACGTATCGAGCTCGCTACCTGGACTTTGTTATACCGTCATCCTGAATGTAGGCAAGTATACCTTGCCATGATGAATGTTTATTTATATTTTGTATAGCATGTTGCATTTATGTTATTCTAGTATAATGATCCAGTAGCATGTATCAGAGGCATATAATAATGTTCATTTTACTTCCAATCATAATTTTATAATGTATGAATTAGAATCTCCAACAAAAGTACTCTAGTATACATATATTACATACTTCTTTTGTAACAAACGTTAAGTTATTCCCAATATTATATAAAAAGCATTAACATTAAATTACAACAACTAGGCTTAGCATAACGATCAAACTTTGATTTTCAAAGGCATATTGATACCCCAAAATCTATACTTTAATTGGATAAGTTATGACTGGTCGTTTTCTTAAAAAAGGGGAAAAACATCTACATAGCAACCTACAAATTCAAGGCTATGTTATAACTTGTGAGAGTTATCCAACAACTATAAGCAACCTTTAATTAGTACAAGTTACAATGGAAAACAATGATAAAGAAATGTTTGATAGTAACATCATTGGCAGCAGCATATATGACATATTCTGCAATTAAATTAAGGCTTGATACTTACTCCTCTTGCAATCTGAGTGGCTATTACTCCTCTTGCAATCTGAGTGGCTATCTATTAGTTCTTAACAAGTAAGTGTGCTTGGGATTCTGCCTCCTGCCAAATTCTATATGGATAGCATTAACACAAGTTTTTTTCTTGGGAGATAGATAAACTAAATGAAAACTTAGTCATCTATCTCTAATATATCTTTCGCATACAGCTGTTAAAATATAAAATATTTTCTAATTTTTTGTTGATAATTTTACTTTTAAGTTAAAAAAAACTAGAGCACCCACAAGCTTATTCAAAACGGACTCCGAGATTGCTTATTCACCACACATTGCCTTAAAAAATAGATGATGCATAAAATGCAAGATATATACAAATAAAGGGTATCATACCAAATCCATTCACATCTTTGTAACCACCTAGAATCAGGACTAAAGGTATTTTGTTAATCTTTCCAGTAGTTGCTAACTATATTGTTATAGCTAATTAAATGTTTAGATTGTAATTAATTAGTGTTAGTTGTCATGGCTAGAATATTCTCCTCTAGAATCATTAGATACCTTCCATAACTAATTAGATTTCTCCCTAACCAAAAAGATTCCATTCATGATAATTCTATAAACCAATTAGAGAGTGGAGAGGGGAAAACTTGACATTGTTCCACCACCATTCCTCTCCTATAGTGGCCAGCGCTAATTAGGGATTATTCCCATTCAATTGTCATTATTTTTTTACTTTTTGTCTAAGCTTCTTCTCCCCCAAGGTATTCTAATTTCCTACCAAATCCAACTTCAAACCACTCAATTTCTACTCATTATCATCTCCATGGAGGCCTAGAGCATTAGAGCATAAGGAGGACCATTAGAGATGAGCTAAGCTAGGAGACCATGTCCAATTCACCCTTATTATGTCTAATTTGGTGGAGATTCATTAGAATCTAATTCCCAATAGGTAAAAAAATTCTACCCATTTCAACGTTAGCATTTTAATTTGAACCCATAGGAACCTACTCACAGTGATACACAACCCCATAGGTGAGAATTAGATGGTAGAGTACATATTTCTTGTTGCTACATGTATTTTTCTACGCCATTTGGTGGAAATACGAATTTGTGTCCACCAAGTATTTGTGTGGTGTCCCTATAAGGATATTGGTGTCTATTTGGGTTTCAGATGGTGTCCTAGTATCCATAATTAGATACTTAGAGCCCGTATCATGATATGTATAGGTAAACTTGGTAATTTGGGAGGTATTTGGACTAATTGGTGTAAATTCTTTTTTATTGCATTATATTTAACAAATATATATGATGTTTCATGTATTTATTTTATTGGTATCATAATGGTGTTGGTGTAGGATTGGAGTATGATAAAGTATCTTGGTGCCATGGTATTGTGACACTATGGTGCACATAAAGTGTTTGATATTTGGGTATGTTAGTGTGAGTGCACCCTTGTGTGGTTGTGTAGAGAGGTTGAGCCCTTGTTTGTGTGTGGTATGTGTCTCAGACTTACCTAGGTATGTATAGAACTGGGGTGCTTAGACTACAATGCAGTAGGAGAGTTGCTCAGTTCTATGCTCGAGGGGGTTTATGGTCTGTGTTGTGTGCACTGAAGACAGTGAGTGTGGGAGACACTACTGAACAGTGGATAGTGCACTGCTTGTGCACAGCAGTGTATATAGTGGTTGTTGTGTGTGTTTTGTTCAGATAGGTGAGTATGTATTGCTCAGGATATGCACTGTATAGCAGTAAGTATAAGTGATATATTTAGTTGTAAGTACAGCATCTACCTACATGGGTCCACATAAGTGGGTGCAAGTATTTGTGTAGGTATTGAGGGGTGTTCAAGTGTGTGCAAATATGGGGGGGCACTGTACAATCTTGTGCCAGAACACAAGGCAGTGTATGTGATTGTGTGAGTGTCCAATTGAGGTTGTGTAGGTATAGGTAATAAGGATGAGTTGTGTTAAGTGCTAGGTGAGTGAGAGTGGCAAGTGAAGGTATTTGAGGGTATCTTAGTATTAAGTGAGTATCCTAGTATAGGTTGGTATCAGTTGAGTGTGTGTGTTAGTTACTCATAAGAGTGTATTACCTAGTATTGTCATGACCCATACCTAAAAAATCAGGCATGAGTCATGGGTACGTCCAGCCTACGCCGCAGCATCGATGGTAGAATGCTGTCTAGGTCTACTATATAGCTAACAATCTCACACAATCAATATAAGTACTTGTCAAGATCTCAACTCCAAACGGAGGAGCAATATGACAATGATAACACAAGTACTCAATCATGAATCTAAGCACAATAAGATAACACAGAAGTCTAACAACTACAAAGTCTAAACAACAACAACTACTAAAAACAACCACAATAATAATAATACAACAATATCCAGAATCAAATATAATACAAGTCTCAAACCAAAATTGGGGACAAATCCGGTACCAAAAGCTAATAAAAACAACAACTGAGGTCCTAGTGATCCCGGTTACCAACCCATAAATCACTTCTGAACTAGGGGGTCCCTGTCTGCACCATCGACAGGCCGAGGTCCATAAAATATCGGACACCAATCTTCCAAATCCTCTGAAAAATATATTCAGTCAGGATTGGAGCAAGTACACCTCTAACAGCAGTTACAGTTAAATGATAAAAACTATAAAGTAATTATAGCAAGTAGCTCAAGTTGAAGAAAATAAAGTATGAACAAGAAAATATATATATATATATATACATCAACTGGTGCATAAAGGTAAAGATGCATGAATATCAGAAGCAAGATAATAATGACTGTAGGATACAAGAAATCTAAACTAAGATCAAGTGCGTACACAATCTTGTGAAGTGTGTCCAGCAAGAGTAAATATAATGAGTCCAGAAACATATAAGTGAGACCAATCAAGAAATACAAGTGAGTCCAGACGAGAAAGAATGAACTTGTGTCTTTGAAATACCTATTTTGACATGTAAACGGCCAGGGGTAAGTACGACTCATCGTACACTGGGTGTGCGGCTGCTATCATTCTAGATTAGACACGAGGGGGTGATTCAAGTTGGGAATGTTTACATGTCTACTCGATTATTTCTCTGCCCCGAATAGTACAAGTGAATTCAAGACCCGACACGCAAATCAAGTATGAGTCCAGCTAGAAATATGAGTGATGCCTGTAGTGAGTCACGATATGATGCGAGTAGGTGATGCTAGTAGGTGATTCCAGAATAGAGGTCAAAAATATGAAATATGTGTGTCGCAAGTAAATAAATCCAGAAATACTAGTCCGTGTCATGCCAGAAAAATCAGATAATACTATACTAGAAGCTGAATCATAATAATCATCAGATAATAAAAACTATCAGAGAATGTACTCGTCTGACGTCCTGAGCAACTAGAGATCCGAACTGCATCGCAAGGACCTATTACAAAAAGCAAGGTTAAATGGAATTCTAAAGAGTTAAACAGATATAAAATAGCTAAAAACAAGCTTCTAGGGTTGTTCTAGGTTAATCGGGTCAAACCAGTAAAATCTGGGTCAAAAAGTCAACACTTAGTCCAAAAAGTCAATGCTAGGTCAAATCTAGGTTAAAAGTTGACTTTGGCGGTCAACCGGGGCAACTACGGTCAACTCTAGGTCAAACTAGGGTGCCCCTAAAATTTTAGGTCAAAACTAGGTCATTAAGCTAATAAACCCTCAAACTCGCCTCCTTGAGATACCGGGATACCCTCGGTATCCGATATCTCAACCTACGCGATACGCCCCGCCTATACCCTCTATAATATATACCAGCACGTATATATATATATATATATATATATATATATAAAAGCATCTCTAATCTTATTCCTAGGCTAAAACTCAATACCTTGTCCCGATGCCCAATACCTTGAGTATCTCAAGGTATTGAGATACTCAAGCCTTATCCCTCACTAACACTAGCTAACTAACTATATATATATATATATATATATATATATATATATATATATATATATATATATATATATATATATATATATATATATATATATATATAACCTAGTGTTTATGCAAATACCTCATCTCCGATACCCAACTTACCTCAATACCTTGGTATCTCAAAGTATTGAGATACCTAACTTACCCCACTCTAAAACTAACTAACTAAATAACCATCTATATATATACATATACCTAGCTATATATATCTAGGCAAATATATTTATATCTAATACATATGCATATCTACCTACATATCTATATATATCACACATACACATATACATATATACCCATCTCATATATATATCTAACTATCTATCTATATAAATATATAGATATCTATCTATACACATATATATGTCTATAAATATATAACCTTACATATATATATACATATATCTATATCTATCTATATATGTATATATACATCTATATATATATAATCAAAAAAGAAGGGGGAGAGGGTAATATTGCTGTTGCAAAACTGTGCTGCATGCACTAGCTGCTGCGGCTGCTGCTGTCGCTGCTGCCGCGGCACGCTGCCGCTGCTGCTGCTGCACTGTGCTAGTTGCTGTGCTAGCTGTTGCGCTGCACTAGCTATTGCTGCAGCTCCTATCTGCTGCACACGCTGCACCCTTTCTGCCTCCCCCTAACTACACACACACCTAGACACATATGCACACACACACACATAAATATATACACGCACACACACTTACATATATAAACAAACACACATATGTATATACATATACACATACATATACATATATATATATATACAAGCACACACACACACGTATATATATATATATATATATATATATATATATATATAAACATACTAATATATATATATATATACACACACTCTCATACATATATATAAACACACTCACATATATTGTCACGCCCCAGTCCCCAAATACGTAGGACTAGGAATACGTAACACGCCAGCCGTATGTATACGAACTCCAATATATGGAAAACCATATACACACGTACGCTGTATATGAATATCCAATCCACAGTGGTAATATACTGTCACAATAAGTCACACGCAATCTATATCTCATCCACAGCACAAGTAATAGATAAATAGAAATCAATAACTGAATATCAAGAAGCAGTCTCAAATAGGAATCTCAAAGTGTGATAGTCGGATGGAAACTAATCCACTACAAATTGACTATAATAAACTACTAAAGAGAGAAGAGAATAAACTCTAATATAAGAATAAATGTCTAGAAAAAGAATAGCAACTAGAATCTCTAAACAGCTGCAATGAATCACATATAATCAGAAGGTAAGATCGCCTCAGACTGATAGCTAGCATCAGGTCTAGGTCCATACTCCTGCGGGTACTCCTGCAGGTACTCCTTCTCATCTATATCTGGAAAGGAACCAAGTCCTCAGAGGGACGTAACAAGATACAAAAAACATATGCCAATAAAGTACTAAAATATAAACATCCAATGGGGTCGCCTAACCATCTATGTGAATGCAGTTTGAGAACAACTTTCCACCAAGTGGGCTATCTGGCTGAAAACTGGGATTGTTATGACTCTCTCGGAGAACCAGGGGCCTCAAAGGCATGTCGTCTTTTGAACGGCAGAGGCCCGCCAAGTAGTATAGGGGTCATCACCGCCCGTATCTCCAGCGAAGCTTCCGGGTTACAGAAGGAAAAGTGTAAAGGAGCCCAAATGCCTTACTTGTTGTTCTCCCCACCCAATGCTCTAAGCATGTCATGTCCATGACACGATAAACCTCTAATAACCGCTAGGTCTACTAGCATGCAAAGTTTCTATTGGCAGTTATCCCTATCCGTCGCACGACCTATATGTACTGGTGGCCAGCCGAGTACGCAAGTCCGTGTCCTACATGTGACTCACACTCGTGTAAGAATAGTGTCATGGCCAATGAAATATAATGCCTCATGAAGATGGGGTAGTCTCATAAAGTAGGTCCAATGCATATACATAAATAAAAATATAGTACGACGACACCGTCGTTGCACCCAAGTTTCCTTGGACGCGCATTTTATATAGTAGTTAAAATAAATGAACTAAAATAAGCAAAAATAAACATGCATGCATCATATGGAATGTAAATAAAGTACAATGGTAAGGTATACTTGCCTGGCAAGATATTTGTGAAGTGTAAGCGCCCAAATATCAAGGACACGGAACCTGGAACTAAGGACTCCGAACAAACGTCTTCGGATGCTGAAATAAACATCACCAACATTTCCGAAATAAGTAAAATAGCTAAAAAAGCATATCCCTTTCATCCAATTTGGACACAGGGGCAAAACGATAATTTTAGGTAAAAGTGGGGTCCACGTGTGGCCCACTTTGCACCGAAAAGCGTGCCGAGGGTAACAGTCTCTAAATGGGGTAAATTTTAGGTCAAACAACTCTAAATGTCAATACGAACCCAACGGTATGTCCAAATATGGATTCCGATGGGCCGAACATAATTTTGTCCAAAAAGTCAACTTTGGGGCCCGCCAATAGGCGATTTGGTCAACCATCTCAGAATTGTGTGAAAATTGGGTCACTGGACTAGCGCCTTACCACGAGTCCAGTAGAATAAGTTTTGTCGCAATCTGACAAGCGTGCACAAAATACGTGCGAGTTCCACAAAAGTTGCGACACGGGGTGTGTCCGGAGATACGGCCTGATTCCGGCGCGCACACGCGTCCGAATCAGTTTCTACAAATTTTTACGTGTCCGGTTATGCTGCATGCACCGTTCGGTATACTTGGTACACAGCAGGGCGGTCCCGTTTGGCGGGGCGCGCTCCGCTTCATAACTTTTATAATTCTTGAAAAATTGGGTTCGCGGGGTTTTGTGACGAATTTAATTCTGTCCACAGCAGCTAATAATCTAGGGTTATTTAACAAAAAATAAACTAGGTCAAGTGTTCTACACATATAAAAAAGAATCACCAAATTTGGATCTCTGTGGTGGGAGATACGAACTTGGCAACATGGGTGGTCACCGCAATTTTCTGCGATCCCAGAATTCGGTATGCTCGTGCCAACTTGGACGCTATTTTCGCCTATGGGTACACGTTGTTCGAGGTATGCTATTATACAAATATGGAAGAGGGTTAAGGGATGAGCATACCGGTGAAGACGGAACGACGTTTGGTTGAGCGAGTCGACGGAAAACAACTCCGGAGCGAAGGTGCTTCGTGTGAGAATCTGCAGTGCGCGAGGTCGGGGTCGTCGAGATGGTTTGGACGGCCTGGCGGGGTTCTCTGGCTGCGGTGGTATCTCTAGATGAGAAGAGGGGGTCTGGAGATTTTAGGTTAGGGTTTTATGAAATAATATATATATATATATATATATATATATATATATATATATATATATATATATATATATATATATAGGATAGGAATAGGAATAGGAAGAGAAAGCGGGTCCGTGGGGAAAAAAAAAGAGAAGGGCGCTGTGCTTCTCGTGGGAAGGGGATTGAATTTTTGCTACGTTTGTTTGTAAGTGGCTGTGCCTTTAGTAATGGTAGTTGCTTTAGTAATAGTAGTTGGTAGTAGTTGCTTTAAGTAATAGTAGTATATTATTATTACTTTATTAATTTCTTTTTTTTCTTTTTTTTTCTTTTTAAATATATATATATATACATATATATATTTGTATATATATATTTATATATATACACATAAGAAAATTTATAGATTAGGATAATGCACACCGTTAGGCTAGCAACTGCTCAAGGGGTCTCCTACATGAAATAAATTCCGAAAAATTTCTGATTGTCCCATAAGTTCTCTAAGTGCCCGAACACCTAAAATAAAAATTATTAAAAATCTATTTCTCCTATTTAGTCCTAAATACTACAATTTAAATTAATAATTAATAAATAAAAAGGGTATATACGATTTTTAGGAAGGGGGTTTTACATTCTACCCAACTTGTAAAAATTTCGTCCTCGAAATTAAAATTAAGCCACGATAGAATGCAATGATGGTTTAAGATATAAATTAACAATGTAAATTCATACCTTGGTCTGCGAATAGGTTCGGAAAACGCTTGCGCATGTCGTCCTCACGCTCCCAAATTGATTCTCCTGGTACGCCATGCCTCCATGCTACGCGAACCAAGGGAATAGACTGGTTCCTCAACACTTTCTCTCGACGATCAAGGATTCCCATGGGTTGCTCTTGGTATGACAAGCTCGGCCCAATGGTGATCTCTGAATGGTCGAGAACATGACTGTTGTCTGCCACATATCGCCTGAGCTGCGACACATGGAATACGTCATGTACTCCCTCTAGTGAAGGTGGTAGCGCAAGTCGATATGCCACCTCTCCAATTCTCTCGAGCACGTCAAATGGTCTATTATACCTTGGACTCAACTTGCCACGCCCTCCGAATCGGATGGTGCCTCTAGAAGACGTGATCGCCCTCTTTGAACTCCAAGGGACGACGATGAAGGTCTGCCCACTGCTTATGCCTGTCTTGCGCTGCTCGCAAGTGTCCCTGAATCTTCTTGACTGTCTCTACGGTGTTGACCACTAACTCGGGTCCCAGAATCTGACGTTCTCCCATGTCACTCCAACACACAGGAGACCTACATTTTCTTCCATACAATGCTTCAAACAGAGCCATCTGAATACTCGCTCGATAGCTATTATTGTAAAAAAACTCTACAAGATGTAGGTGGTCCTCCGATGATCCTCCGAAGTCTAACATGCAAGCCCTCAACATATCCTCCAAGGTCTGAATAGTATGCTTTGACTGCCCATCTGTCTGCGGGTGGTAAGATGTAATAAACTTCAGACGAGTACCAAGACTCTCTTGCATGCTCCTCCAAAAGTTCGATGTGAAGCGCAAATCTCTGTCCGATACAATACTGGCTGGTATGCCGTGCAATCTTACAATCTGCCTCATATATACGTCAGCTAAAGCTTCAGTAGACTGACCCACTCTAAAAGGTATAAAATGGGCTAACTTGGTGAGTCGGTCCACTATTACCCACACTCTATCTCTCCCACTTGGACTCTTGGGAAAACCCGTGACGAAGTCCATAGTGCTGTGCTTCCACTTCCACTCTGAAATTGGAAGTGGTTGCAATAATCCTGCTATCCTCTGGTGCTCCGCCTTACTTGTTGACATACCAGATATTTAGCTACAAAGCGAGCTCTCTCTCCCTTCATTCCATGCCACCAAAAGTATTGTCGTAAGTCGCGATATATTTTAGTGCCTCCAGGATGAATAGAATAAATCGAACTATGAGCCTCTGTCATCAGCTCTTGTCGAATCTCTCCATTTGGAACATAAAGAAGATCACCACATCGTAATGTCCCATCCTCATGAATGCGCAATCTTGTCTGCTCTCCGGCCTCTGTCCTTTTCTTCAGTCTCCGAAATCTGGCGTCTGTAGGCAAGGCTGCCTTAATCCTCTCTACCAATGATGATTGTACTTGCAAGTTGACTAGTGTCCCATCTGCTCCGGGTAGTATCACTTCAATGCCAAGCTCTTGCAAGTCCTCCAATAGTTCCCTCTGTGCTGTCAAGAAGTAAGCTGCTGGCTTCCGGCTTAACGGGTCTGCTACCACGTTAGCCTTGCCTGGATGACAATATAGCTCTATCTTGAAATCTTTCATCAACTCGAGCCATCGACGTTGCCTCATATTTAACTCCTTCTGCGTGAAGACGTACTTGAGGCTTTTGTGGTCTGTATAGATCTCCACTCGTTCCCCATATAAGTAATGTCTCCATAGCTTCAGAGCAAATACAACAGCTGCAAGTTCTAAGTCATGAGTCGGATAATTCTTCTCATGTACTCGTAACTGCCTAGATGCATATGCAATCACCTTGCCATGCTGCATCAATACAGACCCCAAGCCTTTTCCTGATGCATCACTGTAGATCACATAACCTCCTGATCTAGCGGAATCGTCAATACTGGTGCTGTAGTCAGTCGCTTCTTCAACTATTCAAAGGCGGCTTGACACTCGTCGGTCCATATAAATTCTTGATCCATACAAGTCAAGTGAGTCATAGGTGCCGCTATCCTTGAGAAGTTTTCCACGAACCGTCGGTAATATCCCGTAAGTCCAAGGAAACTCCTCACCTCTGCTGCTGATTTAGGAACAGGCCATGTCTCAACTGCTGAGATCTTCTCTGGATCAACAGAAATACCATCTCCTGTAACAACATATCCAAGAAATGAAACTCTGTCCAAGAAGAACTCATATTTGCTGAGTTTAGCATATAACTGCTCTCTCCTCAAAGTCTCTAGAATAATTCGCAGATGCTCCTCGTGGCTCTTCGAATAGACAAGTATATCATCTATGAAGATGACCACGAACTGGTCCAAGTATCATCAAGTCCATGAAGATTGCTGGAGCATTGGTCAATCCAAATGGCATGACCAAAAACTCGTAGTGTCCATATCTTGTTCTGAATGCGGTCTTCGGAATGTCCTGCTTTTGTACCTTCACTTGGTGATATTCCGATCTTAAATCTATCTTCGAGAATACCTTAGCTCCACTGAGTTGATTAAACAGGTCATTAATACGTGGCAATGGATATTTGTTCTTCAATGTCACTGTATTCAAGGCTCTGTAGTCAATGCACATACGCACTGACCCATCCTTCTTGGGTACAAATAACACTGGTGCTCCCCAAGGTGATGCACTCGGTCGGATGAAACCTTTCTTCTCTAGATCTTTTAACTGTGCCTTCAGCTCGTCCATCTCTTTCTTCGCTAGTCTGTAAACATGCGATGCTATAGGTGCTGCTCTGGGTGCTAGTTCAATTGAAAACTCTACGTTTCTGTCTGGGGGTAGTCCTGGCAAATCCTCTGAAAAGACGTCTAGAAATTCTGAAATAATGGAATGATAGACAACATCGTCCATTGCGAGCTGCATACCATCAAGGATTTCTGTGGATCCTTGGGCAAACTCAAGTTCAGGCTGGCCTGGTAGCTTAAAAAGAATGCTTCCTCCAAAATAATTGAAGAAAGCGTGGTACTTGCTTAGCCAGTCCATTCCAAGCACAATATCAAAAGATGGCATAGGAAGGACTAAGAGTTGTGCATTCATCTCTCTGCCACGTATCACTATAGGACCCAATCTACAAACTCGGCTAACTGGTACAACTCCTCCTCCGGTAAGAATTCTAACACAACTAGATAATGGTGTACAAGCAATATTGTGTTTGGCAATAAAACTAGATGATATGAATGAGTGGGTGGCTCCCACATCAAATAATGTCACCGCAGGAAAAGTAAAAGCAAGGGTAATACCTGCTATGACATCCACCTCATGATCCATGTCATCTACCTCCAATGCAAAAGCTCGCCCGTTCCTCTGCAGCTGTCCATGTCCGGTCCTCATATACTGCTCCTCCTAGGTAGGCAGCAGTGGTCCTCTCTGAAATCCTCCTGCTGCTGGGGGGCGAGGTGCTCCCGGTCTGGTCATCTGCTGTGCTGGCTTCGGTGCTGGAAGCGCTAGTCTCTGTGCTAGCGGTGGTAGTGTCAATGTCTGCTATTTTGGACAGTCTCTTGCCAAATATTGTTCGGAACCACATCGTAAACACTGTCCCAAGCGGCCTCGACAATCCCTTAAAATGTGTCCTATTTTCCCACAATAATTATATTATGGTTTCTCCGAAATCTGGTACGATTCGGCTCTGTGTTGCTGATGCTGCTGTGCCGAGGGACGTCTGATAGGTCCGCCCTGTTGTGTCCTGGCTGGTCCCTGCTGTATCCTTGCTGATCCTTGTTTTGTCCTCAGTTGACCTCCCTTTCCTCTGCTAATGGTTTCCTAAAATTTGGCCTCTATCAGTAGTTCAGCATAAGAGACTCGGGACTGCGAGCTTGTATAGTGTTGTAGCTCCTGGGTCAGTCCTCGATGAAATCTCTTAGCCTTAGCCAAGTCATTTGGTATCAAAGTAATGCCATATTTGCTGAGTCGACTAAACTCGACATTATACTCGTCCACTGTTCGGTTCCCCTGCTCCAAGTGAAGAAACTGATCATACAAGGTGTCCCTGACAGTGTCCGGGAAGTACTTTCCCTCAAAGCACTCCAAGAACTGCTCCCAAGTCTGGTAAGTACCCAACTGGCGCTCCATGGATTCCCACCAGTGATGAGCATTACCCTCTAGAAGCATCCGTACACCCGTCATCCATAGGTCCGTAGGTAACTGCGATGCCTCCAGTAGCTTCTGCATGTGAGTGATCCATTTGGTAGTCTCCTCCAGGCTCTCAGTGCCCTTGTACTGCCTTGGACCCATCTGAACAAAATCCTTTACTGATCCAACCCTAGCTCTAGGTACTAGAGCTAGTGCTTGGACTGGTACAAAATTCTTGAACTCTAAGGGACGACGATGAAGGTCTGCCCACTGCTTTTGCCTGTCTTGTGCTGCTCGCAAGTGTCCCTGAATCTTCTTGACTGTCTCTACGGTGTTGACCACCAACTCGGGTCCCAGAATCTGACGTTCTCCTACGTCACTCCAACACACAGGAGACCTACATTTTCTTCCATACAATGCTTCAAACGGAGCCATCTAAATACTCGCTTGATAGCTATTGTTGTAAGAAAACTCTACAAGATGTATGTGGTCCTCCCATGATTCTTCGAAGTCTAACATGCAAGCCCTCAACATATCCTCCAAGGTTTGAATAGTACGCTCCGACTGCCCATCTGTCTGCGGGTGGTAAGATGTACTGAACTTCAGACGAGTACCAAGACTCTCTTGCATGCTCCTCCAAAAGTGCGATGTGAAGCGCGAATCTCTGTCCGATACAATGCTGGCTGGTATGCCGTGCAATCTCACGATCTGCCCAGACGGCAGAACTCCGCTGCGTACTCATCCACCATCATGCTCCCCTGGACGAGTGCCTCAAACTGGCTCTCCAAAGCACTGAGCGCCACATCTGGGAAAAACTTCTCCTTAAAAGGCCTCTGAAAATCCTTCCAAGTAAGCCCTGGTGCCGCGATCCTCGTATCAGTGCGATACCACGTCAAAGCGAGGTCAATCATCTGACAGCCCGCTGTCTCTATCTGCATATCGTCTGGAATCTGTACCAGCCTGAAAATCCCCTCAAAATGCTCTATCCATTCATCCGCGTACAGGATCCCTTCTGTACCCCGGAACTCCTTAGGCCAGATCCTCTGGAAGTCAATGATGCTGCCCGGCCTCGGATGATGTGCATGATCTGCCTGTGGCTGGATCTGAGCTACTCTGTCTACTGCCGTCATGGCCACCTGGTGGGCATTCTCAATGTCCAGCCTCATCACATTCACCTGGCGGTGCTGCACGTCCATCATCTCCCTGAAGAATACAAACAACTACGCGACGTCTACTGGTATAGGAGGTGGTACAGGAAGTACCACTGGAACCACTAGGGTAGTCCTTGGATCGACAAGTAGAGGAGGATCCCCGAGAGAAGCAGATGCTCTGTCATGCCCCAGTCCCAAAATACATAGGACCAGGAATACGCGACACGCCAACTACGCATTCGACCAGACTCTAGTCCGACTCGAATACGTATAAGCTGTAATAAAAATGGTCACTATCTAAATAATCCAGTAAATATAAACATTTATGTCTCAATCCACAATGAACAAAAATATACAAGAAAGAGCTACATGTGCTAAAGTCGGCCGTCCAATAACACACAAACTCGAATAGACTCGAGAAGAAATATGAGTCTATAAAAACTAGACTACAATAGCAGATGAATACCAATATGAATAAAATAACCATAATACTGTTAGAAATGATGTGAGTACCTGGTACCAATGCCTATAAGACAAGCAACTCCATCAGGAACTCCAAGGCTCCCTAATCGTCTATGCTACAAAACTGGCAGAGGACCAGGTCCTCAGAGGGACGTAACAAGGTACAAAAATACAGCAAGCCCTGGTAAAATAGAATAAAATAAGTGCAACGACGGTGTAGTCTAGCATAACCACCTAAGTAAGATACAGTTTAAAGACAATGTTCGACGTGTGGGCTGTCCAAAATAAAATCGTAGCTCCGAACACGGAAATACACGGGACATACCGCAGCTCCGGGCAAAGAGTCACATGGATGATACAACTACTCTAGATACAGGATCAATACAGAACTAGTACATATACATATATAAGCGCATACAGAGGAGCCCAAACGTCTAGTAACTGTCTTTCCCTTCCCAAGCGGTCAACGATTATGCTCTGAACCTGAACCTTTATCTAGCAGTCTCATCACACAGAAGTAACTATCAACAAACGTGACCCTAAGGTCGTCCTAGTCTCCAGTCATGATGTCAGTATCAGAATACAGGAAATCTGGCACGATAACAGTGTATGGACGTGTCCTAGGGTTAAGATATACACAGGTATATACAGCAAGGTGTTGCGAACATCTATCACTCGTTATCAGATGTTATCGACGAACGGGTTCACCCAATTTTGACCCGGACGCGGAGTAATGATTCTAATAAAACACGCGCACAATGCATATAATAAAATAATAAATATCTGGTAACTGAAATATAGGATGGCAAGGTACACTTGCCTGGATCCGGCTGCTGAAGATGGGTCTCCGGTACAACGTCCAAGTCTGTGGGTCCCGTAGTACCTAGAGACGAGATACAAGCTCAATCAATAGACTATCACGCGGCTAAAAAGATGTGACACACGTCTTGCATAGTCTACAATCTTAGTTACAAGTCACAAAGACAGTAAGCTAGAGGGTTGACCAAGGTTGAATAAGGGTTCATTACATCCAATACGATCAGTCACCTATTTAATATCATCAGACAAAACCTCCATCCTACTATATTCATCCCGGTGTTTATCAGTATCTCATGTATGTTTTATTCCTCAGATTATACCTCAATATTTACGGACGTTAACATGTACATTTACTATCATCCTCGAAATAAAAAATTTATTTATTTAAACCCTCAATTATATACAAACATCTATCATTCTCCTTAAAACTACTCCTCGATCAAATTCTTTACTATTTCTCAGTCCTCAATCACTGACTATTGGTTTGTTATTACACCCATTTCACAATCATTCACCTGCTCCATAATGTTCGTCAATATTTTAATATCATAGTATTATTCTGCAATAATTTAAATCTGCTCATCAACAATGATCAAAATGCATATATTAAATAGGACAACACCCCAATGTCTCATGTGGTACTTAAAACCCAATCTTATTATATATCACATTTTCAACCATCATTTCATATCCTCAACCCATGAACATTATTGCCTATTTAAACATGTATTAAACCAAAACTCTCATATGCATATAAAAATCTTAATGTATAGTAACCCTTAGATAAATCTATTTCATTTACCACCATTCATGCATATTATATCATGTATTTAACCTAAAATTCTATATGCCTATTCAATACAACCCTAAAGCTAACCCAACTAATAAACAATATACAACCACAAAATACAAAAAAAGAGGGAGTAGCTCACCCTGGCGCCGTGGTAGTGGTGCTGGACGGTCGTCGTGGTCGACGGCGGGTGGCGAGTCTCGCCGGAGGAGGAGGTTGAGGTGGTGTGGGTGTTGATGGTGATAATGATGGTGAAGATGTTCATGGTGATAATGATGGTGAAGATGTTAGATGCTGATATAGAAGGGTGGCCGGAGGGAGGAGGTTGTGGTGGTGGAGGAGGTTGGCCAGAGTAGGGGTTGGTCGAGCAAGGTGGTGGTGACAATGGTGGATGCGGGTGGTCGTTGGGTGGTGGTGCTAGTGGTGTAGGGTGATGGTGCTGGTGGTGTAGGATGGTCCTGGCGTTGTGTGGTGGTCGTGGGGTGGTGGTGCTGGTGGTGTAGGGTGATGGTGCTGGTGGTGTGGGCTAGTGTTGGAGACCGGAGGAGAAGCGGGTGGCTGCTGGTGGGACGCGGGCGGTAGTAGCAGTGGGGGCGGAGCTCGACAGCTGCTCGTCGGGGTTGGCCGGAGTTGAGGGCCGGAGGGTGGTCAGCTTAGGAGAAGAAGAAGAAAGGAAATAGAAGAAGAAGGCTACGGTTAGGAGAAGGAGGGAGGAGAGAGAAAGTGGGGGGGTTCCTTAGGTTTTGGGGATTAGGGCCTGCTTGGGGAAGTGTGAGAAGACACTTTATAGAGATGTGTGATAAAAGTGTGTGGTGAGGATGGGGGTTTAATCAATGGGTGTCTAGGATTCAACATGAAGAAATATACATACAAATGAGAGAGAGAGGAGTGAGGTTGACTAGTCAATGAGTTGAGGGCTTCTCCATTTGGTTTGAACCAATGGGGTGATGACACCTAATACAATATTTGCAAATAAGCCCATTAATTTTGGGTATTTGCACAACACATAAAATAATAGAAAATTGGTAGGGGAATTGGTGTTTGGTGTTTTGTAGGGTGAGGGGGTATTGTGTGTTTTGCATGGGCTTAATTTATGGGGTATTAGGTTAAGTTGGGGTTAAGTTGGGGTTAAGTCAAAGTTGGTATCCCCAATTTAATTAAAATAAATTATCATGTGCTCTTGAATTAATTGGGGGCACATAGGGTCTCAATTTAGAGTGACACAAAGGTCATAAAAGGTGTAGGCTTGGTGTCAGTCTTGGACCCTTTAATTGGTCCAGCTCAACGGGTTGAGTTGGTGTGTCAAAATTGATGGCAACGACACAGGTGCGCGATACATGATTAAATAATGGGTTTCGGTTACGGAAAGTTATGCAATTTAATTAGAGCACAAGGAATTATGATTTTGAGCAACAAAAAAGTCCAGCGCCTAAGTTGGCGTGTCAAGTCTAGAATGCA
The DNA here is from genome assembly GCA_036927795.1 of Iris macrosiphon. Classification (NCBI taxonomy): domain Eukaryota; kingdom Viridiplantae; phylum Streptophyta; class Magnoliopsida; order Asparagales; family Iridaceae; genus Iris; species Iris macrosiphon. The sequence goes on from JAYESA010000005.1 coordinate 184,634,608, forward strand.
ATAATAAGTTAGAAATTATGGGCTAATATTGGGCTCCTAATATTGCAACAACGGTAGGGCGCACCAAAGATTTAATTAAAGAATCAGACATTTGCAATCTTAAATCTAAACCTCAAATACCTGATGCTAAACCAAAATTTTCTAATCCAAAACCAGTTTATCTATAGAAATAAATGAGGGGGTTTACATCCTTCCTAACTTAGAAAACTTTCGTCCCTGAAATTAAAAGAAAAGCACGATAATAGCAACGAGAATTTAAAAGCAAACTGGTAATCAATTATGGTACGTAAATTAGTACCTTGGTCCTCGAATAAATACGGAAAATGCTTTCGAATGGAATCCTCGTGCTCCCAGGTAGACTCGCCTGGCGAATGATGCTTCCATGCAACTCTGACCAGTCGAATAGTCTGACCTCTCAAAGTCTTCTTACTACGATCGAGTATTCCCACTGGCTGCTCAACATACGATAAACTAGGCCTGACTGTAATCTCTGAATGATCAAGCACGTAGCTAGTGTCTACCACATATCTCCTCAACTACGATACGTGAAATACGTCATACACTCCCTCTAATGATGGAGGCAATGCAAGTCGATAAGCCACTTCGCTAACTCGTTCCAAGTTATCAAAAGTTTCGATGTACCTCGGACTCAGCTTGCCTCTGCCTCCGAATCTAATGGTACCACGAGTAGGCAATATCTTCAAAAATATATGGTCACCTACCTTGAACTCCAAAGGTCTGCGGTGCGCATCTGCCCAATGCTTTTGTCTGTCCTATGCTGCACGCAGGTGGCTCTAAATCTGTTTTACCTTTTCCACTGTCTATGTCACCAACTCTGGACCAAGTATCTGACGCTCTCCCATATCACTCAATATACCAGTGACCTACACTTCCTACCGTATAGTACCTCATAAGGTGCCATCTGTATGCTAGCCTGGTAGTCATTATTGTAGGAGAATTCTACCAAGTGTAGATGGTCCTCCCTAGATCCTCCAAAGTCGATCATGTACACTCTCAACATACCCTCTAGTATCTGTATCGTGCGCTCTGACTGACCATCAGTCTGTAGATGATATGCAGTGCTGAACTTGAGACGAGTTCCTAGACTCTCCTGTATACTCCGCCAAAAATGTGACATGAATCTGGAATCACAATCCGATACAATTTTGATAGGCACTCTATGTAGTCGTACTATCTGCCTCATATACATGTTAGCTAATATCTTCGTGGACTGTCCAACTCTGAAGGGCAAGAAATGTGCAGACTTGGTGAGTCTGTCTACGATAACCCAACTGTATCCTTCATGATAGGGCTCCTCAGAAATCCTGTGACAAAGTCCATGGTAATATGTTTCCACTTCCACTCGGGGATAGGAAGCGGCTGCAATAGTCCTACAGTTCTCTGATGTTCAGTTTTGACTTATTAACAGACCAAACATCTCGCCACGAATCTTGCAATCTCTCTCTTCATCCCATGCCACCAGTAATGTTGTCTCAAATCTTGGTACATATTCGTACCTCCGGGATAAATAGAATAAATAGAGCTATGAGCCTCGGTCATCAACTCCTGACGTAGCTCGCCACTCAGAACGTATAGGCGATCTCCATACCTCAATGTTCCATCTTCATGAATCCTGAGTCCCGTTTGCATGCCGGCCTCTGTCCTCTCTCGCAGTCGTCTAAATCTCACATCTGTAGGCAGGGCTGCCTTGATCCTCTCAATCATTGTGGACTGAACCTCAAGACTGGCCATCAGTCCATCCATGTCTGGCAATACAATCTCTATCCCAAGCTCCTGAAGATCCTCCAGCAATTGCCACTGAGTCATCAAAAAGTAGGCTATGGGTATCCTGCTTAAGGCATCTGCTACTACATTTGCTTTGTCAGGGTGGTACTGCAACTCTATATCATAATCTGTCATCAACTCTAGCCATCGCCTCTATCTCATATTGAGCTCCTTTAAAGTGTAGACATACTTCAGACTTTTTTGATCTTTGTAAATCTCAACAAGCTCTCCATAAAGGTAGTGTAGCCATAGCTTAAGTGCAAATATCACTGCAGCTAACTCTAGGTCGTGCGTCGGATAGTTCCTCTCATGAACTCTCAACTATCTCGATGCGTAGGCTATCACTTTGCCATGTTGCATCAGTACACATCCTAATTTGCTCCTAGACGCATTATTGTATACTACAAATCTTTCCGATCCTGAAGGAAGTATCAAAATTGGTGCTGATGTCAGATGCTTCTTTAGCTCATCGAAAGCCGTCTGACACTCCTTGGTCCATATAAACTCTTTGCCTTTATGCGTCAGTCGCGTCATAGGCGCAACAATCCTCGAGAAATTTTCTACGTTCCTCCGATAATATCTGGCAAGTCCGAGAAAACTCCTAATCTCTGTAACTGATTTAGGGGTAGGCCATGTCTCAACTACAGCTATCTTCTCCAGGTCAACTAATAGTCCATCTCCGGTGATTGTGTCCCAAGAAGGGTACTTTATCCAAATAGAACTCACATTTTCTGAGCTTGGCGTACAGCCTCTTCTGCCTCAGTATCTCCAACACGATCCTGAGATGTCTCTCGTACTCCTCCTGGCTCTTGGAATATATCAAGATGCCGTCGATGAACACCACCACAAACTTATCTAAGTACTGGTGGAGAACATTGTTCATCAGGCTCATAAATACTGCTGGCACGTTTGTTAAACCAAACGGCATGACTAGAAACTCATAGTGTCCATACTTCGTCCAGAAAGCCGTCTTTAGAATGTCCTCACTCCGTACCTTGATCTGATGATAGCCTGATCTGAGATCGTTCTTTGAGAATACTTATGCGCCACTTAGCTGATTCAAATAAATCATCGATGTGTGGCAAGGATACTTGTTCTTTATCGTTACATCATTTAACGTCCTGTAATCGATACGTAAACGTACCGTCCCATCCTTCTTCGGCACAATAAGATGGGTACTCCCTATAGAGAAATACTAGCCCAACTGAAACCCTTGTCTAAGAGATCCTCTACTATGGACCTTCAACTCAACCAACTCTATCGGTGCTAGTCTGAAGATGAGAAAATAACTGGCTCGGCTCTTGGAGTCAACTCTATAGCAAACTGAATCTCTCTGTCAGGTGGCAGGCCTGAAAGATTCTCTAGAAACACATCCTCAAACTCTGATATAATGCGGGGGTACATTGGTTCACCTTTTGCAATGTGTGCCCCTAAGGTAGATGGGCACCATGCTCTCAGGCTCCCTGAAAAAACTCAAACTCGGGGTAATCTAGTGGTCATAAATAATGCAACCACGTCGACAATCTAGCGTTGCGTGGTATTGGCTCAACCAATCCATGTCTAGGACAATGTCGCAGTCCAGACTTAATCTCCTAATAAATCCTCTTGTTCTATTTTCAACACCAATCCTCCAAAAGAAAATCTTTTCTTGTCTAATGTATAACTACTCTTCTCCTCAAAATTTTCCCTAAAATTTTATTCCTCAAATTTCTTCATTCTATTATTTATCTCCCCAAGTCACATAGTACAATAATGGTATCACCCAAGTACATGCTAGAATTTTTGGTATCAGATCATCATCTTCCAGGTGAGAGCCTAAAATTTCATCTCCTCTAGCTCATAACATCATTCCTGATATTGCTATTATATACAACAAATAATTTTTAGCATCGGGCTATACATTTTTATAAATTATTCTAGTGGGTTATGATAAATAATCTTTCCAGCGCCCACTACTATCTCAAGTACGGGTAGGGTACTACTGGGTCTAATTCTCTTGCTAACCTTCCACACTAGTTCTAGAATCCAAAAAGAACCTATCAATCTATCATACTAAGGGTAACAATCTTCACAGAGAATAGTAGATGAATTCTATCTTCTGTCGTCTGGACTTCGATCTTCTTCTGGAGGGAATCATCAGGCACAAGCATTCGTCTTTCCGAAATGAAAAGAGATGAAAAACAAGGATAATGATATTGATAAAAGGAACGAATACAATTGGGAAGTTCAATGGCGATAATCAATTACGAAAGGAGTTTTTAAAATCGATTATGGATTGAGCCTATACAATAATAAATTATAATATCTATTCCTAATTTGCAGGCTCGCTTGGCACAGTCAGGTGACCAAGACGATTTAATTTGGACCTGTATGGGCTACCACAAATGCATGGCATGCCCCAGTCCCAAAATACATAGGACCAGGAATCCGCAACACGCCAGCTACTCATTCGACCAGACCCTAGTCCGACTCGAATACGTATAAGCTGTAATAAAAATGGTTACTATCTAAATAATCCAATAAATATAAACATCTATGTCTCAATCCACAATGAACATATATATACAAGAAAGAGCTACATGTGCTAAAGTCAGCCGCCCAATAACACACAAACTCGAATGGACTCGAGAAGAAATATGAGTCTATAAAAACTAGGGTACAATAGCAGATGAATACCAATATGAATAAAATAACCATAATACCGATAGAAATGATGTGAGTACCTGGTACCAATGCCTGCAAGACAAGCAACTCCATCAGCAACTCCAAGGCTCCTTAATCGTCTATGCTATAAAACTGTCAGGGGACCAGGTCCTCAGAGGGACGTAACAAGGTACAAAAATACAGCAAGCCCTGGTAAAACAGAATAAAACAAGTGCAACGATGGTGTAGTCTAGCATAACCACCTAATTGAGACACAGTTTGAAGACAATTTTTGATGCGTGGGCTATCCAAAATAAAATCGTAACTCCAGACACGAAAATACATGGGACGTACTGCAGCTCCGGGCAAAGAGTCACACGGGTGATACAACTACTCTAGATATAGGATCACTACAGAAATAGTACATATATATATATAAGCGCGTGCAGAGGATCCCAAACGTCTCGTAACTGTCTTCCCTTTCCCAAGCGGTCAACGATTGTGTACTGAACCTGAACCTCTATCTAACAGTCTTGTCACACAGAAGTAACTATCAAAAAATACGACCCTAAGGTCGTCCCAGTCTCCGGTCATGATGTCAGTATCAGGATACAGGAAATCTGGCACGATAACAGTGTATGGACGTGTCTTAGGGTTATGATATAGACAGGTACGTACATCAAGGTGTTACGAACATCTATCACTCGTTACCAGACGTTACCGACGAACGTCTGCACCCGATTTTGACCCGGACGTGGAGTAACAATTCTAATCAAATATGCGCACAATGTATATAATAAAATAATAAATATCTGGTAACTGAAATACAGGGTGGCAAGGTATACTTGCTTGGATCCGGCTGCTGAAGATGGGTCTCCGGTACAACGTCCAAGTTTGCGGGTCCCGTAGTACCTAGAGACAAGATACAAGCTCAATCAATAGACTATCATGCGGCTAAAAAGATGTGAGACACATCTTGCATAGGCTACAATCTTAGTTACAAGTCACATAGACACTAAGCTAGAGGGTTGACTAAGGGTTCGTTATATCCAATACGATCAGTCACATGTTTAATATTATCAGATAAAACCTCCATCCTACTATATTCATCCCGATATTTATCAGTATCTCATGTATGATTTATTCCTCATATTTTACTTCAGTTTTCACGGACGTTAACATGTACATTTACTATCATCCTCGAAATAAATTATTTATTTATTTAAACCCTCAATTATATACAAACATATATCATTCTTCTTAAAACTACTCCTCGATCAAATTTATTACTATTTCTCAGTCCTCAATCACTGACTATTGGTTTGTTATTACACCCATTTCACAATCATTTACCTGCTCCACAATGTCCATCAATATTTCAATATCATAGTATTATTCTACAATAATTTAAATCTGCTCATCAACAATGATCAAAATGCATATATTAAATAGGACAACACCCAAATGTCTCATGTGGCACTTAAAACCCAATCTCGTTATATATCACATTTTCAACCATCATTTCATATCCTCAACCCATGAACATTATTGCCTATTTAAACATGTATTAAACCTAAACTCTCACATGCATATAAAAATCTCAATGTATAGCAACCCTTAGACAAATCTATTTCATTTACCACCATTCATGCATATTATATCATATATTTAACCTAAAATTCTACATGCCTATTCAACACAACCCTAAAGCTAACCCAACTAATAAATAATATACAACCACAAAATACAAAGAGAGGGGGAGTAGCTCACCCTGGCGGCGTGGTAGTGGTGCTGGCCAGTTGCTGTGGTCGACGGCGGGTGGCAAGTCTCGCCGGAGGTGGAGGTTGAGGTAGTGTGGGTGTTGATGGTGATGATGATGGTGATGATGATGGTGAAGATGTTGATGGTGATAATGATGGTGAAGATGTTAGATGCTGATAAAGAAGGGTGGCCGGAGGAAGGAGATTGTGGTAGTGGAGGAGATTGGCCGAAGTAGGGGTTGGTCGAGCGAGGTGGCGGTGACAATGATGGATGCGGGTGGTCGTGGGGTGGTGGTACTAGTGGTGTGGGGTGATGGTGCTGGTGGTGTAGGGTGGTACTGGTGGTGTAGGGTGGTGGTGACGATGTGTGGTGGTCATGGGGTGGTGGTGTTGGTGGTGTGGGGTGATGGTTCTGGTGGTGTGGGGTAGTGCTGGAGACCAGAGGAGAAGCGGGTGGCTGTTGGAGGGAGGCAGGCGGCAGAAGCAGTGGGGGCAGAGATCGGCATCTGCTCGTCGGGGTTGGCCGGAGTTGAGGGCCGGAGGGTGGTCGGCTTAGGAGAAGAAGAAGAAAAAAGGAAGAAGAAAGGAAATGAAAGAAGAAGGCTACGGTTAGGAGAAGGAGGAAGGAGAGAGAAAGTGGGGGGTTCCCTAGGTTTTGGAGATTAGGGCCTGCTTGGGGAAGTGTGTATGAGGAGACACTTTATAGAGATGTGTGATAAAAGTGTGTGGTGAGGATGAGGGTTTAATCAATGGGTGGCTAGGATTCAACATGAAGAAATATACATACAAAGGAGAGAGAAAGAGGAGTGAGGTTGACTAGTCAATGAGTTGAGGGCTTCTCCATTTGGTTTGAACCAATGGAGTGATAACGATGTGTAGGGTGGTGCTGGCGATGTGTGGTGGTCGTGGGGTGGTGGTGCTGGTGGTGTGGGGTAGTGCTGGAGACTGGAGGAGAAGCGGGTGGCTGTTGGAGGGAGGAAGGCGGCAGTAGCAGTAGGGGCGGAGATCGGCAGCTGCTCGTCGGGGTTGGCCGGAGTTGAGTGCCGGAGGGTGGTCGGCTTAGGAGAAGAAGAAGAAAAAGGAAGAAGAAAGGAAATGGAAGAAGAAGGCTACGGTTAGGAGAAGGAGGAAGGAGAGAGAAAGTGGGGGGGGTTTCCTAGGTTTTGGGGATTAGGGCCTGCTTGGGGAAGTGTGTATGAGGAGACACTTTATAGAGATGTGTGATAAAAGTGTGTGGTGAGGATGAGGGTTTAATCAATGGGTGGCTAGGATTCAACATGAAGAAATATACATACAAAGGAGAGAGAGAGAGGAGTGAGGTTGACTAGTCAATGAGTTGAGGGCTTCTCCATTTGGTTTGAACCAATGGAGTGATGACACCTAATACAACATTTGCAAATAAGCCCCTTAATTTTGGGTATTTGCACAAACACATAAAATGATAAAAAATTGGTGGGGGAATTGGTGTTTGATATTTTGTAGGGTGCGGGGGTGTTGTGTATTTTGTATGGGCTTAATTTATAGGGTATTGGGTTAAGTTGGGGTTAAGT
>JAYESA010000005.1:184647345-185114845 GCA_036927795.1 Iris macrosiphon
TTTATAGTCTTTATCATGTAATTGGAACTACTGTTAGAGATGTGCTTCGCTCCAATCCTGACTAGATAATATTTTTAGGGATCGATTTAGAGGATTTGTGTCCTACCTATTATGGACCCCAGGAGGGTGAGACTGCTGATATTGACCATGTTGCTCAGGAGGAGCAAGTTCCAAGTGGATTGAGAGACCCAGATAGTTATTGCTTAGCTTGTTAGCTAGTATTTCCTATTTGCTATTGGATTTGTCTCCAGAGACCATTTTATATTATCTAGATTATTATATTTGGAGATTTAGACTTGTTGGGGATGTTATGACTTGTTTAGACTTATGACTTTGGATTTCTCTTGCTTTATATCATATCGTACATTATCTCCTTTAGCATTATGAATGAGTATTATATATTATCATCTTATCCTCCTTATGGAGTTGAGATATTATTGTCTGGACTGTGATTATATAATTGTGTTAGTATAGACAACGTTCTACCACTGATGTTGTAGCATAGGCTAGATGTATCCACGTACTCATGCCCCGATATCCGGGTACGGGTCGTGATATCTTTAATGGACCCATCAGGGTGTCACGCCCCAGTCCCAAAATATCGTGGGACTAGACACGTGGCAATGGCCAGTAGCACACACCAATGGACAAACCGAATTTAATGGACCCATCAGGGTGTACTTAAGCTATAAAACAATAATACAGTGGTCTACGATATAAGTCACAGAGTAATTCTAATCTCATCCACAGAAGATAAACACAAACAGAATAATCAAGATGAAATAATAATCAACAACTCTCAATAAATGTCTCGGGGAACAACCCGATAATAAGTTTAATACATTAATCTTTGAGACATGAAATAAAGTATCAAGAATAGAAATGACTGAGTATATAAAGCAATTACTCAGGAGAAATCCTCTGGCATTACCTCATCCTCTAGTACTGGTACTGCTTTAGCGTATGCTCCTATCCTGTATACCTCGGAAGAAAACTCCTCTGCTAAACCTGGGGACATAATCCAGATCCAGGTCCTCAGGGGACATAGCAAGGTACAAGAATAACTCAAGCCAAATAAATGAAGTATATAAAAATAAATCAATAGGGCAAACTATTTAACCAGCTAAGTGGTATGCAAAATTAGAGCATCACTAGAACTCAGGCTGAGACTACTACAAGCTCTGTGTTGGGGAGCCGATAGCAGTGATATCATGTAGGGCCTAGCTCTGCATGGCTACGGCACCATAATAATATAAAATCAATATGTAGCCTGTGTATCTCTCCCCACCCAATGTAATCACATATCTCATGTCCACGTTATCTCATGTCCATGTCACGCAAGATCATGAGCTCTAACTGATACAGCGAGTCATAATGATAGCTAAGCATAAGTAATGTCTATGTCACAAATCCTGTAACCTATACAGAATTATCATGAATATCTCAAAAAGATTTTGTCTCAAGAACAGTGTCAAGTGTCCTATGGTATGAAGTACTTGATAGTACAAGCACGAAAATGTATAGGGTCACGTTATCAATCTCTAGTGACGTTACACGACTCCGCATATAGCGTCGACACCTGAATCTTGTTCGGACGTTAAGTAATTTCACACGGCCCTGGGTTGAACAGATACATCATACAATAAATTAAGGGAATAATATGTAGCAAGTACTGCAAGATTGGCAAGGTACACTTGCCTGAGATTTGGTTTCCAACAGTTGCTCCTGTATCCGTGGGATCTTCAAGTACTCCTTCGGTTGCTGAAATAATCATTACCATCATGTTCATAAGATATAAAATAACTAGAATTGCCTGTCCATAAGTTCAGTTTGGACATAGGGGCAAAATTGACAGTTTTTGGTCAAAGTAGGGTCCACATGTGGCCCACTTCGTACCGAAAAATGTGCCAGAGATAAAATTATACAAATTTGTCAAACTTAGTGTCTACAAGTCCAGAATGACGATACAAAACTAACAAAATATCCAGAACTAGATTTCGATGAGCCGATCACAAAATTGCCCGTCAAATAGAGCCGTGGGGCCCACGATACGGGATTTTATCAACGTTCTCAGAATCGGACCAAACTTGGGTCACAGGACCAGCGTATCGCAACGAGTCCAATGGCTCATGTTTCATTTCGAAATGATGAGCACACACAAAGATATAACAAGTTTCAGAATAGGGCCGATATGGGGCGTTGTCGACGGATGCGCGTTGATTTCGGTATGCACGCACATCCAAATCAACTTTCGCAAAATCTCACACGTCCGTATTGACAGTACGCACCTTTCCGTAAAGTTTGCACATGACCAAGTCGCCTCGTTTAGCGGGGCGCACCCAGTTCTGGAAAAATTAGGGTTTTAAATAACCAAGTTTTTGGTCATTTTCACCCGCGAAATAATTGTAATCTACAGCTCAATAAATTAAACTAAAATAGGGTTTTAAAATTTGGTTATATTGTCTAAATTACTATTCAGGTAAATTTTGAAAACATTAATCTGGTTGGGATTAAATCGACCATAAACTTGTGAGTTTGGGCCAAATTCTGAATTTTCAGAAATTAGGAAGTTTTTTCCTGTTTTTGTTCACAGTTTGCGATCGACACAGGACACGATATCCTGAACAAGTTGTACAGGTTTCGAGAGGGTCATGCAGGGAATAGATTGTAATAGACCATTCAAAAAATGACGTGGCGAGGAGAGAGAAATGCTTACTGGAACAGGAGGCCGGTAACAACTGAATTACTTGTGGATGAGGCGACGCGTCCCTACGACTGCGAGGCGGCGGGTTGTTGCCCGGCGACGGCGGAGCTGCGGCTGCTGGGGTCGACGGCTGTTGATGGCGAAGCTGAAGGAGCTCGGGGCAGCGAGGGTCACAGTGGAGTCGTCGTTGCCGGAGCTCGGGTGGCGGCCGGAGGATGTTGGTAAGGGTGGTGAAGGAGGTGATGGCAGGGGGGAGATGGCGGGATTTTATAGGGAGGCCGAGGAGGAGAAGCGGCGGCGGTTTGGGAGGTGGAGCGGAGCAAGGAGCGGGTGAACGACGGAGGAGACGGAGCAACAGGCGGAGAAACGGCCGGGGAAGGGAGACGGTGAGTCGGGGTTTTGTTCAGTAACAGTAAAATTAGGATTCGGGTCGGGTCGTGGGTTAACGGGTCAACGGGTCGGGTTCAGATCCGACCCATTAGGGTTAAACCGGTCGGTTCGGTTCGGTTCAAGTTGGTTTATTTTGGTTTATTTAAAAATATTATTTTTAGGTCTTTAAAAATAGTTTCTGGGCCCAATAAATTCCAGAAAAATTATAGTATGTCTAATTAATTATATTACAACCAAAAATATTATTTTTATAATATTTTAAAATTTAATAAAATAACAAAATTAATTTAATTCCAGAAAACATTTATTTTAATTAGTTAAAAATCCTAAAAAAATATTTTTAATTTCTAAAAAATTTGGGTGTTTACAATCTACCCTCCTTAAAAGAATTGCGTCCTCGCAATTAAGAAAGCATAACCGGTCAGAAGAGATGACGCGGTTATAAAAATGTTTGAAATACGACACAAAGAATAAAGAATTATGGTCCAAGAGAAATCGAAGGATGAAGGTTAAGCAAAACACATAGGGATAAAATAAAGTATTTTCCTAGATAATGAAAGTTTAGGTAATTCAAGAGTAAAGAAATTTGGTTAGAGTAAGGAAAACTACAGCTTAGAAAAACTAGGTTATCAATTATTAACAAGTTCAAAATTACTAGGTTTAAGGCTAAGGTCATGAACTAACAGGCACGTGCTAAAGCATCACTAGGAATAGATATCTATGAATAAATTAAATCTTATGCGTATTCGCTACTCCGCGAGTCTGCGTGTCCTCCATTATCATCACAAAATCTTGTCAACGTCCTTATGTTAGTACCCTCTGCTGTTGCTGGGCCTGCTGGAAGAGTACTGCCTGGGGTGCCAAAGGTAGCCTCGGCTGATACCCTCTTGGAGCTGGTAGTCTGACTTCTCCAACTCCCATCTGTGGTGCTCCCAATGCTGGATAGGCTAGCCTCGGTGCTGGTAAAGCTTGTCGATTTACCATCGGTGTTTCTCCTTGATGCATCGTACAATCTCTAGCTAAATGTTGGTTGGATCCATAAATCAAGTACAGTCCCAACTTGCGTCTGCACTCCCTCTCAACATGGCATATCATGCCACAGTAGTGACAAGTATGAAGGAATAAGGCTCTTGGTGCTGCTCTCTGTGGTGGATTCCTCTGGGGTGGCTTTGCAGCTCTTTCCTGCTGTACTCGGTCTTGTGCTAATGCTTACGGCCGCTTCTGACTAGACTCTCTCCTGGTGACGCACTCCATGGGTAGTGCTGCAGCAAGGACATCCGTGTCTAAAGTAGTTACAATGGAGCTGATTAAGTTCTGTAGCTCAGAGCTAAGTCCGTCAAAGAACTTCTCCGTTTGGCTTTGTTGGGCCTCTTGATGAACCTGCTGTTGGGCTTGCATCATTGCGTAAAATATTTGGAACATCTAATTTTTTTCCATAGGTTGTCCGGGTGGAAAAGTAGGCATCGGTGGAGTAAACTACGTCGATGGTGGAATATCATCTTGATGGATTCTCGAGGTATGTTGATTTGCTTGACTGCGTTGTTGAGCTGATTGACCTCCACCTTCTAGTGTCACTTCTTTTTCATAGGTAACCACAACACCTTGTAGTATTCCTGCAAGAATGTCATCGCTTGCTGGTGGATCCATTACTCTGCATCCAAAATAAATGATAAGAGGTGCACAGAGGAATCAAGACAGGATGCAAGTCAAGAAATTCAAATTCGATAGCGATCAATGACGATTCAAACAAGTGGATGAGATCCTATAACTTATCATATCCTTGTCGCAGTCTTGCTCGATTCCTTAGTTAAAACCGAATAATTTAGTTGTTGACCTGCATGGGCGACCACAAAAACCATGTCACGCCCCTGTCCCAAAATACCGTGGGACTAGACGCGTGGCAATGGCCAACAGCACACACTGATGGGCAAACCCAATTTAATGGACCCATCAGGATGTACTTAAGCTTTAAAACAACAATACAGTGGTCTACGATATAAGTCACAGACTAATTCTAATCTCATCCACAGAAGATAAAAACAAACAGAATAATCAATATGAAATAATAATCAATAACTCTCAATAAATATCTCCGGGAATAACCCCATAATAAGTTTAATATATTAATCCATGAGACATAAAATAGAGTATCAAGAATAAAAATGACTAAGTATATAAAGCAATTACTTAGGAGAAATCCTCTAGCATCACCTCATCCTATGGTACTGATATTGCTCCAGCGTCTGCTCCTGTCTTTTATACCTCGGGATAAATCTTCTCTGCTAAACCTGGGGACATAATCCGGACCAGGTCCTCAGGGGACATAGCAAGGTACAAGAATAACTCAAGCCAAATAAATACAGTATATAAAAATGAATTAATAGGGCAAACTATATAACCAGCTAAGTGGTATACAAAATGAGAGCATCACTAGAACTCAGGCTGAGACTACTACAAGCTCTGTGTCGGGGAGCTGGTAGCAGTGATATCATGTAGGGCCTAGCTCTGCGTGGCTACAGCACCATAATAATATAAAATTGACCTGTAGCCTGTGTGTCTCTCCCCACTCAATATAATCACACGTTGTCCATGATGTCTCATGTCCATGTCACGCAAGATGATGACCTGTAACTGATGCAGCGAGTCATAATGATAGCTAAGCATAAGTAATATCTATATCACGAATCATGTAACCTATACAGAATCACCATAAATATCTCAGAAAGATTCTATCTCATGAACAGTGTTAAGTGTCCTATGGTATGAAGAACTTGATAATGCAAGTACAAAAATGTATAGGGTCGCGATATCAATCTCTAGTGACGTTATACGACTCCGCGTACAGCATCGACACCCGAATCTTATTTGGAAGTTAAGTAATGTCACACGGTCCTGGGTTGAACAGATACATCATACAAATAAATTATGGGAATAATATGTAGCAAGTATTGCAAGATTGGTAAGGTACACTTACCTTAGATTTGGTTTCCAACAGTTGCTCCTGTATCCATGGGATCTTCAAGTACTCCATCGTTTGCTGAAATAATCATTACCATCATGTTCAAAAGATATGAAATAGCTAGAATTGCCTGTCCATAAGTCCAATTTGGACATAGGGACAAAATTGACAGTTTATGGTCAAAGTAGAGTCCACATGTGGCCCACTTCGTACCGAAAAATGTACCAGAGACAAAATTCTCCAAATTCATCAAACTTAGTGTCTACAAGTCCAAAATGATGATACGAAGCTAACAAAATATCCAGAACTGGATTTTGATGAGCCGATCACAAAATCGCCCGTCAAGTGGAGCCGTAGGGCCACGATATAGGATTTTGTCAACGTTCTCAGAATCGTACCAAACTTGGGTCACAAGAACAACGTATTGCTACGAAATTAATGGCGCAAGTTTCATTTAGAAACGACAAGAACACACAAAATACAACGAGTTTTAGAACAGGGCCGATACAGGGCGTTGTCGACGGATACTTGTTAATTTTGGTGTGCACGCACATCCAAATCAACTTCCACAAAATCTCACACATCCGTATTGATAGTGCGCACCTTTTGATGAAGTTCGCATACGACCAAGTCGCCTCATTTAGCAGGGCGCACCCAGTTCCGTAAAAAATAGAGTTTTAAATAACCAAATTTTTGGTCATTTTTACCCACGAAATAATTATAATCTACAGCTCAATAAATTAAACTAAAATAGGGTTTTAAAACTTGGTTATATGGTCTAAATTACTGTTCAGATAAATTTTGAAAATATTAACCAGGTTGGGATTAAATCGGCCATAAACTTGTGAGTTCAGGCCAAATTCTGAATTTTTAAAAATTAGGAAGTTTTTTTCTGTTTTAGCATCACAGTTTGCGATCGACACATAACACGATACCCCGAACAAGTTACACGGGTTTCGAGAGGGTCACGTAAGGAATGAGTTGCAACAGACCATTCAAAAAACTAGGTAACGAGGAGAGAGAAATGCTTACTGGAACTGGATGCTGGTAAAACTGAATTGCGTATGGATGAGGCGGTGCGTTGCTGCGACTGCGGAGCAGCGGGTTGCTGCTCGTCGGCGATGGAGCTGCAGCTGCTTGGGTCGGCGGCTGCTGATGGCGGAGCTGGAGGAGCTTGGGGAAGCGAGGGTCGCAGCAGAGTCGTCGTTGTCGGAGCTCGAGTGGCGGCCGGAGGATATTGGTGAGGGCGGTGATGGAGGTGATGGTAGCGGGGAGATGGCGGGGTTTTATAGGAAGGCCGGGGAGGAGAAGCAGTGGTGGTTTAGGAGGTGGAGCGGCGCAAGGAGTGGGTGAACGGCGGAGGAGGCGGAGCGACAGGCGGAGAAACGGCCGGGGAGGGGAGACGGTGAGTCGGGGGTTTCATTCAGTAACAATAAAATTAGGATTCGGGTCGGGTCGCGGGTTAACGGGTCAGCGGTGTAGTACCCCGTTCCCCCGGTACGGAGAGCGCGGCTAAGAAATACTAGATGGTATCGTTCGATCAGGATAGATTAAAACAAGAACTCGTCCTCGTTATGGATTTGTTTCTTCGGAATCGATTTCCATATTCAGTGGACCGTGCCCCCGGGATCGACTTAGCGGTAGAGTCAGAAGGGACCTCTCCGCTGCTATCTTTTATTGCCTCGGTTTTCGATGTCGCTTGTTGCTTTTGTGCTTTGAGTTAGTTTTGGAATTTGCTTGTTTTCCTTGAACGATTTTGATGGATTTTATTATTTTCGTTCATTGAACTGCACTTCAATTCCGAGATTGGAAAGAGGGGATGAAGTATTGATCAAGCTGTTCGTACAATGCAGGTGAACGAGCAGTAGGCGGCTTACGAGCGGAGTCGTGAAGCACATCTTTCCTTCTCCCTTCCAACCATCTAAGTGAGTGGCTACCATCCCGATTAGCTAGCCCTGCTTCCAAGTCTTCATATCAAAAACTTTTGCATTCTTGTTGCCCCGATCAGACGATACCAAGTAATAATAAAAGATACCAAGATAAAAAAGAGAATAGACTTGGATAATACTGCTTGTCAATCAAACCTGTGAACGGTTACTTACTTGCATGCTTGTTCGTTCGGAATATTCATCATATGCATCAATTTTAGTTAGAATGTATCTTCTGCTATAAATTATGCTATCTATGAATCATACCTTGTATATGCATAAATTGTTATGGAGGCTATGCAAAATGAATCATACAATATTGCTTGTCGTGTACTCGTATTGCCTCAACTGCATAAATTGTTAACTTAATAATCGTGTTCGATCACGGACAACTTGTGCACAAGGCCCTTGGTTCCTGCGGACGGTCGCTGGGGCACTGGCACCGATCCGATCCGGACGGAACTTCACGATAGTCTCTCGAACGGGTGGAATGGCATGCTTTGCCTCGACTTCCTAGCATTGCATACCACTCTCACCTAAGACTATAACCTGTCCATAATGGCTTCCAGCCAGTGATCCTCGTGTATATTTAAACCTGTTGCAAACTAACTTGTGTCTTCATGGCAGGGAAGGCATGGTAAGTATTGTGCAGGTCGTTCAGACGGGCAAGTAAAAGTCACCGAACGGTGACAAATTTATTTCAGTAAATTCTAAATGCTGCTTACTTATAAATGAACTAAGGCAAGATAGATACCCACAAAAACATGCATGCTTCATTAAAATAACGTGTTGATTGGTATAGTTCGGTTAGCTCGCCTTCACCAGTATGTTTTGCCATGCTGACCCTCGTTGAAACAGGTTCTCCGCACCAAGGCGAACCGAGCGAGGAGCCGAAGTCGTCTTCCCGAATCCAGTCCAGCTGTTGGCGCATCCTGATCGCGCCGCATTTTGAATTACTTGAAGAAAGGTGCTTGTAACTTTTTATACACAAATGCAGCTCCGTGGCAAAGCTATCCTCCAGCCCGGAGGTCTATATTATTTTGAGTTTAGTAAAGGGACGTAATGTACAGGACTACTATCTCATTTTGAGTCAACACTTTTGTAAGCCCGTGCGGCAAATTAGCTGACTCGTTCAAGAGTTTGTAATAGATGTTCATTATCAATAAAGAGAACTTTTCCATTTCAAATCTGTGTTTTAATTTTTCTGCGTACTCTGAATATGTGCTCGTTATGCAAAATACTTTAGTCTTGTGCGGGCGCAACCCCAGGCCCATATGGCATCACAATTCGGGGGACGCCCCAGCGATTCCACGGAATCGGGTCATGACATAATGGTATCAGAGCACAGATTCAAGTTCCTTAGACTCCCGTGCTGGAAAAGTTCCTTTAACGATCAAATTCCTATGCGAACTCTTGAACTCGCTAGGCCAAAATGAGATATGTTCATGCAATAAGTCCATAATATATTATGATCCTAATGTAATTTACCTTCTATTGAAGGAATGGCACCAGCGCAAGCACCGGACGAAATACAAGGCCAAGAAAGTAGTTCGGGCACTTCGGGAAGCTCTCAGAGCCAACGGGGCATGTCTCAGGTCGACCCGCTTGAGCGGGTGATGCAAATGTTAGAAGCACAATGATATAGAGACGATGCTCGCCAAGCCAAGTTTGAAAGCAATCTAGAGACCCGATTCTCAGTCCAACAGAAGCAGGTAGATGCCCTGCAACAGATCGTTCAGACTTTGGTTTTCAACCATTCTGCTACAACAACAACGACTCCGGTGGAACAGCCCGTGCTTGAAGTTGAGACACCTCAAATTCCAAGGCCGAAGGAAGTGACTGCCTTCGACTTTGGCCACTTCAAGAAAGTCTGCAATACCCCATTCAATGGGACTGAGGAACCAATTATGGCACTATATTGGTTGGCCGAACTTGAAGATCACTTTGCTCTACTAGTGGTCCCCAAAGAGAAGCACGTCGCCTGCGCCCAACTACAGCTCCGCCTCAACGCGCAGGATTGGTGGGATGTGCATCGACGATCTCTTCAATTTGATCACGGAGAGGAGGCGATCTCGTGGACGAATTTTCGTGCCGCGTTTGAAGAGGATTTTATACCCCCTCCAGTACAACGTTAGATGGAGAACGAGTTCGTGCAACTGAGGCAGGGCAGTATGACAGTTAAACAATATGCCGCTAAATTCAACCGACTCTCCAAATTCGCTAGGGCCTATTTACCTGATGCAGCGAGTCGAGCTAGAAGGTTTGAGGGCAGTTTGCGTCCTGCCATCCATCTGCACATGGTCGTTAATCGGTATAGAACAATGCGTGAAGTCATGAATCACGCTCTATCTCTTGAACCGCAGTATCCTCACGTTTCTGCCAGCGCTGTGCATACCTACAATCACAAACACCAAAGCAACGAGAGAGAAAATGCTGCAAAGCGTCATAATGACGGCGGAAACAGAAAGCAAATTCAAACCAAACATGTAACTTCTGCAGACGGCCGAGTCACACGGCCGATAAATATCGCAGAAGACTTGGGTTATGCTTAGTATGCGGTGAAGCAGAACATAAGATAAACGAGTGTCCGCGCTCGACTCATCGTCGCCCCCAACAAAATAATCCCTAATGGTAAGTTTTATTCTTAAGTTTCGAGGATGAAACTTCCAATTGGTTGGGTAGGATATAGCGCCCCGTTCCCCCGGTACGGGGAGCGCGGCTAAGAAACACAAGATGGTATCGTTCGATCGGGATAGATTGAAACAAGAACTCGTCCTCGTTATGGATTTGTTTCTTGGGAATCGATTCCTATATTCAGTAGACCGTGCCCCCGGGATCGACTTAGCGGTAGAGTCAGGAGGGACCTCTCCGCTGCTATCTTTTATTGCCTCAGTTTTCGATGTCGCTTGTTGCTTTCGTGCTTTGAGTTGGTTTTAGGATTTGCTTGTTTTTCTTGAACGGTTTTGATGGATTTCATTATTTTCGTTCATTGAACTGCACTTCAATTCCAGATTGGAAAGAGAGGATGAAGTATTGATCAAGCTGTTCGTGCAATGCAGGTGAATGAGCAGTAGGCGGCTTACGAGCGGAGTCGTGAAGTGCCTCTTTTCTTCTCCCTTCCAACCATCTAAGTGAGTGGCTACCATCCCGATTAGCTAGCCCTGCTTCCAAGTCTTCACATCAAAAACTCTTGCATTCTTGTTGCCCCGATCAGACGATTCCAAGTAATAATAAAAGATACCAAGATAAAAAAGAGAATAGACTTGGATAATACTGCTTGTCAATCAAACCTGTGAATGGTTACTTACTTGCATGCTTGTTCGTTTGGAATATTCATCATATGCATCAATTTTAGTTAGAATGTATCTTCTGCTATAAATTGTGCTATCTATGAATCATACCTTGTATGTGCATAAATTGTTATGGAGGCTATGCAAAATGAATCATACAATACTGCTTGTCGTGTACTCGTGTTGCCTCAACTGCATGAATTGTTAACTTAATAATCGTGTTCGATCACGGACAACTTGTGCACAAGGCCCTTGGTTCCTGCGGACGGTCGCTGGGGCACTGGCACCGATCCGATCCGGATGGAACTTCACGATAGTCTCTCGAGCGGGTGGAATGGCATGCTTCGCTTCAAGTTCCTAGCGTTGTATACCACTCTCACCCAAGACTATAACCTGTCCATAATGGCTTCCAGCCAGTGATCCTCGTGTATATTTAAACCTGTTGCAAACTAACTTGTGTCTTCATGGCAGGAATGGCATGGTAAGTATTGTGCAGGTATTTCAGACGGGCAGGTAAAAGTTACCGAACGGTGACAAGTTTATTTTAGTAAATTATATATGCTGCTTACTTGTAAATGAACTAAGGCAAGATAGAAACCCACAAAAACATGCATGCTTCATTAAAACAACGTGTTGATTGGTATAGTTCGGTTAGCTCGCCTTCACCAGTATGTTTCGACATGCTGACCTTCGTTGAAACAGGTTCTCCGCACCAAGGCGAACCGAGCGAGGAGCCAAAGTCGTCTTCCCGAATCCAGTCCAGCTGTTGGCGCATCCTGATCGTGCCGCATTTTGAAGTACTTAAAGAAAGGAGCTTGCAACTCTTCATACACAAATGCAGCTCCGTGGCAAAGCTATCCTCCAGCCCGGAGGTCTATATCATTTTGATTTTAGTAAAGGGATGTAATGTACAGGACTGCTATCTCATTTTGAGTCAACACTTTTGTAAGCCCGTGCGGCAAATTAGCTGACTCGTTCAAGAGTTTGTAATAGATGTTCATTATCAATAAAGAGAATTTTTCCATTTTAAATCTGTGTTTTAATTTATCTGCGTACTCTGAATATGTGCTCGTTATGTAAAATACTTTAGCCTTGTGCGGGCGCAACCCCAGGCCCGTACGGCATCACGATTCGGGGGGACGCCCCAGCGATTCCACGGAATCGGGTCGTGACAAGCGGGTCGGGTTCAGATCTGACCAGTTAGGGTTTGGGTTGGGTCGGTTTAATTAATTTAAACCGGTCAGTTCGGTTCGGTTCAAGTTGGTTTATTTTGGTTTATTTAAAAATATTATTTTTAGGTCTTTAAAAATAGTTTATGGGCCCAATAAATTCCAGAAAAATTACAGTATGTCTAATTAATTATATTACACCAAAAAAATATTATTTCTATAATATTTTAATATTTAATAAAATAACAAAATTAATTTAGTTCCAGAAAAACATTTATTTTAATTAGTTAAATATTCCAGAAAAATCCTGAAAATTTATTTTTAATTTCTGAAAAATTCGGGTGTTTACATTATGGAGTTGAGATATTATTGTCTAGACTGTGATTATATAATTGTGTTAGTATAGACAACGTTCTACCAATGATGCTGCAGCATAGGCTAGACGTATCCACGTACTCATGCCATGATATCCGGGTACGGGTCGTGATATCTTTTGAGTACCATGTTCTAACTAGTGGAAAGAGCATCTCGACCGTCGACGTCTAGTACTCCTCAATCGAACCCTCGTACGGCACGTTCAGATCATGGACTGACACTTGCTTCAGGATCAATGATCTGGCTATATTCCCCGATATAGCCCCGTACTGCATCATCTTCTTCTCACATAGCTACAATATTGCAATAGTTCTCAATTACATGCCCTAGAAAAAGCCACAAAAGAGAACCCCTCCTCCCAATTTATTAGTAAAATATCAAAAAATTACCGTCTTGACCTCGGTTAGTACTCCCTCGAAAGCGCCGAAGTTGACAAATTTCTCCCAGACCTTGTTAATGATGTCCTCAATGACCTGGAGGTTGACGGTTGAGACGTTGAATGCCATTTCCAGCTATCTAGAGCTCGTCGGGGAAGGAAGAGAAAGGGAATCTCCTTGAGAGTTCAGAGAGGAAGGATTATTCCAAATCGGGGAGAAGAACATTACGAAATTTAGGCTTTGGGGGGATTTGTAGGGTTTCAAGCTTAGGTGGAGGAGAGAGAGGGATAGTGGAGTGGGTTCGTCCTCATGTAAACTTTACGTTTGCCCCAGCATGGTTTGGTATGGCAAGCCAGCAGTCGACGCCATCACCATCTATTATTGCCCTGTCTTAGCTTCTAGAAAGAAGGAAAAGCAGAAAATAATAGAGATAGAATTGATAATTTTAGGGGAAATGTCCAACCCCTAAATTCCGAAATACCAAATTTTTGAAGATTTTTTTATAATTTGACTTTCTACCGGATCTCTCGTGCTCAACCGAGCACCAACCGTTTACTCGAGCGGAGAACGAACCCATCATCCTAGTCGAGCCGACACCATCCACCGCCTCCAGCTGCTAGCAGATCTGCCGCGCTCGATCAGATCCGCCAACGGAGTCGACATCGGCTCTTCCAGATCTGCATAATAAGATCTCGATCCGCCGCCTGTGGACAAGTCCAGTACCAGAGCCCCTTCTCAAGTGAGCTCGTTCTCCTCCTCCTTATATTTGTCGATCTCTCTTCTCCTTTCTTCTTCATTTTTTTTGTTTGATCAATTGCTTTTCTCTCTCTCTTCCATTCTTCTTTTATTCTTTGGTTAAAGAACGGTTGTGTGAGTACTATTTATTATTTTTAATACTTGTTTAGGATTTATTAACGAGTCTACTTGCTTTGGCTTAAGAGTTATGGAATAAAAGTTTTGCGCATATGATTAAATGTTGGGTTTAAAATAAGTTAAACTTGGTTTTTTTAAGAACTGTTTTAATAGTTACTTTTGCCCAACTATTAAATAATAGTGAGCTCATATTTATAATATAGTTTTTGGGTTAATGATAATTTGGGCTTGCTATATAGAGTTAATATTCCAAAAAAGAGATTTTTAATTGGAATGAATAAGAGTAGAAGAATAGGTTTGATTATGGGCCAAATAGAATTTGTTGATAGGTTTTGTAGATTTAATAAATAAATAAAATATATATTTTTTGCTCTTTTATATCAACCTTCTAAATGGTTTTCCTTTATATACTAAATAAATATGTTTTAAATGGGTTTTATATTTCGAAAGGCATACTAAATAAGTATATATACTATATATACTCTTTGGGCTTTTAAACATTTTTTGGTATATATATATATATATATATATATATATATATATATATATATATATATATATATATATATATATATATATATAACGAGTTTTCAAAATAAGTAGTTTTATATAAATCTATAAGTATATTTAAATGAGCTTTTGAAGTATATATTTATAATATATGAGTTTTGAAATAACTAAACCAACCCTTTCTCTCTTAACATAACTTGTGTAGTATTTTAAGCTTAGATAGTTTTTGCATTTCTTGTCTCTTTTGGATTGTTGCAGCCCGATATCTATATCTTGAAACTCGTGCTGAACTTCGATTCTGGACTTTCTTATATAAAACCTGACTATTTAAACTATTCGGGACTGAATAGAACTGTCTGTTCCATCATTTGGGATTATCTACGAAAGTGTAGTATCTAAACCTATTTTATGTCAACACGTTATGTCACATACATTAACTCCAACTAAACTTAGGCAAGTACTTACTCTGATTACTTTTATTTTCTGATAGTTTCTTTATTACATGATCTAGATATACATTACTTGATCTTGACACGTTGTTCACACGAGTAGTATGGATTCATATTCATGATTATTGAGTTTAATAATTTTTGAATTATTATAATTATCGTGATTATCGTGTTTTGTGACTAATGTATTTTATGATTATCGTGTTTCGTGGTCATGGTATTTCAGGATTTCTCGTGTCATGACTTGAATCCATGATTGTTAGTCGGGTGAGAAAATACTTTAGTAGATGCGTGAACTACCCAGAACTATCCCATGGTCTTATGTGAATAATAGTTGTCGTACAACATACGTTCGGGTGCCGAATTTACCCCTTAGTCGTTCACATGTCGAACTTGGTATTTTAAAACACTTAGATAGATGCAGATTGACTTGGTTTACCCTTATTTTTGTTGTCACATGTCATGATTGTTCTTGTTTAATTATTTCTCTCTACTTGTCGTACCATAATTCTAATTTTACCTGTTTAACATGTATTTCATATTTTATTTCCTGTTTTACAGTTTTTATCATGTTATGAAGAGTTTATCATGTTTGTACTTGCTCCAATCCTAACTTGATAACTATATTTTTAGAAGATGTTGTGAACCACATTCTTGGATTTTAGGATTATGCTTGTTGAAGCCGGTCTTGACTCATCGTGGACTATGAGTTGACCTCTGGAGAGATCTAGGCTAGTATTTCTCTATTCCAGTACTATGATCTTGTTTTATTTCTATTAGATAGTTGATTGGATTATCTTTCTTTTACATATCTATCTTAGTATTTTGTGATTGAGTTTATGATGATACTAGTTGTACTTGTATTGTTGAGATAAATTTTATTGATGTCTAGACAGCATTCTACCGTCGATACTATGGCGTAGGCTGGACGTACCCATATATTCGTGCTCGATCATTCGGACGCGGGTCTTGACAAAATAAAAACTTAAGGAGGGAATGAAAAAACTAAAGGGGGAAATAAAAAGTTAAGTAGAGGAAAACTAAAAATAATAATATTTCACAACATGCCATAAAGCACGTTATAAATGAGTATTCAACCACAACATGCAATAATGCACACCGTAAATGAGTCTTCATCCACAACGTGCAATAATGCATGTCGTAAGTAAGATTTTATTCATGGCTCGTAAGGTAAACACGCTATAAAAAAGTAAAAAAAATATAGCTCTTTTACGACTCACAAATTTGTGCACCGTTAATATATATCATTACAACATACAACCGATGCATGTTGTAAAATATGCGTTACAAATTACCACTTTTCTTGTAGTGTTACTTGATTACAAATAAAGGCTTTGCTCTATTCTCTTCCTACATTCTTTTTACTTTATCAATATTCGGCTAATCCCTAACTCTTTGTTATCCGATTCTCTATCTTTAAAAGCCTCATCCTTTTTTGATCCAAATTTCCTCATCTATTAATTATTTCTTATTATTATATTCACTTATTAATTCTCATAAATAAACATTGTCAATTATAAACTCCACGAACTATGAAAGTTTTAGATCCTATAATCTTAACTTCTAAGGAATTTTTTGCCTCTAAAAATTCATACTTTCCCCTTCAAATTCTTTCTCTATGGCCTTTATGAGTAGTTAATCTATGAGTCAAATTTTCTTCTTAGAACTCCACATCACAAATCTACATTATTATCCCTTATCTAAACTAAAATTCATGAATCAATATCTTCACTTACGAGTTATACTAAAACCTCATAAGTTCAAAATTTACAATCCATCTTAGCTAAAAAATCTCTCTAATCATTGTTTCAATTTTAGGTTTCAAGGCCTATCAATCTCATCATCAATTCTACTATGATATCATATCCTAAATAAGGTGTTATTAAATTACTTTATTAAGAATGATATTATAAAGGTCAACCATTCAAAATCACCCCTTGTTTATTTTGGCCATCTTCAATATCATTCATATTTTAATCTACTTTGCTAGTAATTAATCGTCGCATAGTGGTTTAAGCCCTGAATGGTATAATTATGTTTTTACTTCAAATTTTAATCTTCAAACCATAAGTTCTTATCTAGTAACCCTTACTATCTAAGGCTTCTATTATTTCCAATTTTGATGTCAACGTTTTGGTCCAACATCTTGTTTTCTCAATCATCACAAATACTTCATCAGTTTTATCTAGTTTCTCTTTGGTCTTATAACCTCGAAGTACTTATTATATATAAAGGTCCTATATAAAAACTTTTACTCATAAGATTTCATTATCAATTCTACTAAACCCTTCTTCTATCCTCAATATTAAATAATTATGATCTCAAACTTCAACAATATTTTGACTGTATCACTCTACCCTTTGTTTATCAATCGTTTTAGACATAATATAATCCTAAAGTTCAATTGCTCATAGTCATCATCATAAGTAATCACAATATCAAATGATAACTACGACTAACTATGAGCCATAATTACATTATTTAGAAGTTATATGCTTAATAGAATAAACAAGACCGGCTTCCCTACTCTAATCCTATAATTATGAAATAAGCCTAAGTTACTTTGAATAAAGCAAAAAGGGTCAAAGACTTAAAGCTAAAATTTACCCAATTGACTACCAAGAAAGGAGTAAAGCAAATTAGGAAAAGAAATGATATCATTATCCAATAACGATGAAAGACTAAAGCAAGATGTATAATAGGACATAGTCTAAATAACATCCAAAAAAACTATATATATATATATATATATATAAGTGTGCATCTTACCTGTAACGATGAGAGACTAAAGCAATATTGAACAAACAACTCAAGTAAGGTTCCAAGAATTGACTAAAAAGAAAATCAAACAAAATAAGGAGAACCAACTGATAAGAACCAATGAGATACATATAGTCTAGATGTGGATGTATTATCAATCTTTCAACTTCTCTATCATTTGCAAGTTCGTAGTAGTATGACTATTTCTAGGTACTATCATAACATCGTAATATTTTACGAATATGAGACCAATATAGACTACCAAAAAAATATGTCATGCCCCGTTTCTTAATAATCAGGTACGAGGACATGAGTACGTGTAGCGTACACCGTTTTACCGATGGTGGTATGATGTTTATACTTCTAAATCTTCTATTGGTCAAGAATATCTTGAAGTTTACCATCCATAATTTTAACTATCAACTAACTATGTCAACATCTGGAAAGGAAATAGACTAAAAAGCATATGAATAAAAGATATACATTTCAAATTATCACAAAAAAAGAAGATAAATAGATGGTGTCAGAATCAAATTTCAGAAATCAAAATTCTGAAACATCATTTTGGGAGATAAAATGAAGAAGTTTTTATGCTCACGACTATCGAATTTTGGGCGTAAGAATGGACTAGCAAATAAAATAATTTATGGTTAAATATTTAGATATAAGAAGAGGGTCATACATGCTATAAAATTGAGAAAGAATCAAGTCGATCCAACGGTTGGCTAAACAGAAAACTCAGTGCAAAGTCACTGCCACGAACACAAAAATTCAAAATTCAAAATTATTTTTCCAACTTTGGCATCATATTTGAAAGATAAATGAAAGATTTAACGGTTCTGTTTTCATAGTATCATAGAGCTGCATATAGAAATTGACTAGGAGGAATCTGTTTAAAAATCCATCGGTTAGAATGTTGTAAAAATACACACTATATCAGCTCAATAAAATTGAAATTCTAGTTTGCTCTCAAAATGTTGGTCTTATCAAAAAATTTTATACATCATACGAGAACAAATGTCATGCTTCGCTCCCAGAATACAGCAAGTCGAGTATGTAATATCATATCCAGGCTATGCGATATACGAATACTATAGTATCCATATTTGTGACTGTCGTCCGTAAAGTTCTAGGATAGGATTATCACAGCTCACAACTTACATAACATAGTAAATAATAATTTGGTAGAGGATAATCTAAACAATAAATAAGGAAATAAGTATTCTACCTAATTACAATTATTAACCTAGTATATAATAATACAATTATACCTTTATTAAATAACGAGAACAAAACTGGTTCCAATTCGATTGCCTTCAATTATAGTATCTCGATCTTATTCTCTAATTGCTCTTCAATATTTGATAGAGCTTTCTTTGGAATATTTCTACAAAAATAGTGTACAATACTAGGTCTTCAAACGATATGCAAGTCCTCAGTCAAGGATGGAAAAGTATAATAAAATAAATTAAGAATCTGAGAAGTAGTAGGATTCTCGAAATTCCAAAATAAAGGAACATAATAATTCATAAAGATTATTACGTTAACTTGAAATACGATCTTAACTAGATTATATTCCAGTGATTTTTTAGTGTTCATCATAAAACTAAGTTCTAATAATTCATACATCACACCTATAATCACAATCACAAACAACCTATGTTCACTACCACAAACACAATCAAGTTTTCTATATGATGATACAATTTAGAGAACACATATGGATCAAATTTATCTTATTTTCTCGTAATTATCCTGTGACCAGGGATCAGGTGGTCTCAAATTTCATATATAATGATACAATTTAGAGAATACATCTGGATCAAATGTATCTCATTTTCTCGACAATTATTCCGTGACCATGGATCAGGTTGTAACTTGGTGGCACAGTGCTTAGAATCCGGCCCTGCTCCACATGATCTTAAAATAAATTCATGAATTTATCTAATTGATATTTTAAACAAAATAGGTATGTCCAACACAAATTCACGAATTCACCTAATCGAACTTTAAATAGAAATAGGTATATCTAACACAAATTCAAGAATTTACCCAATCGATCTTTAAATTGAAATAGGTATGTCCAACACAAATTCAGGAACATATATAGGCACAGGTACAGGTAAGTGAGCTAAGCCTCACATACTCAATTCGCAAGGCCTTGCGAAAGAGATTAACTACTTATCAGCTTTTGTTGTTATTATATTACAAAAAAATTGGGTGTGATCCAGTTGTTCTCTTCCATCCAATGCACTAACCTAAAGCTACAAACAATTATATTATATTATCTTGTATTTAGTTTCTGTTGGGCACATGTATGAATCTGGATCTCGATTCATGTATTTAAATACCATGAATAACGAGAATAAAATTCAATATTTGTTCCTTAAAAGGATTATATCATGAACTAGAAATCATGATTTCAATACTTGCTCTTGCTTTGAATGAATCAAAACACAATCACATGTTATCAAATAATAATTTCTCTTTTCACGTTAAAATAAACAGAACATCGAATATTATCAAATTTGATATTTACTATTCTTCTAGCAGGAACACATGGTATACTTAATTGGATTTCTTTTGTGTGTCTTATGTGTCTGTATCCTATGTATATTGAGTTCCAAAAAAATGTGACCCCTATAATTTAAATAAAATTATAAGTTTGTCTCTAAGGGAACAGACTCAAAACTCCTAAAATAGCGTTAAATATATTTAACCAATTTTTGGATATCGAAAATGGTTATCTCTGGAAATTCATAAAAATTTTGACAGAATCTCGTTTGTAATTTGGACTCCGAAAATTTTATAATTTATATAAAGACCCGGAGCAACCCTCCGTAGAATTTTCTGGGTACGCCGACCCCTTCAGTAGAACTACTCAACACCAGTACACACATAGTTAATATATAATCAAGACTAGAGAAAGAATAGAGTCATTGCTTCATACCTCGACCAACTTAATACATTAATGTTAGCAATCCATGATTTTGTATTATTCACTACAAAATCCAACTAAACAAGAATGTTAGAATACCATAGTTTATAACAAAATAAACTATCAAGAACTAACACAAATAACTGAATATAAGTATATTTATGTATAAACTCTAATTTATTCAAGTAACCTATTTGTAAGGTACTATTGATCATTCATTCATATATAAGTAAATTCAGGTTTTAAACTTCAGCATATATGGTGAATTTTATTTAACTTAATCAAAATTGGCAAAGTATCAATTTTAGGATTGATAAGCTTAAGCCCACTCTATGCTATATATACCTAACTGGTTGGTGCGGATTTTTTGTTTCCACACAGACATAGATAGCATTCCAATTTAAACTAATGTTGAATTTTACTTGAACCATAAAGTTGTTAATTCTCAAGTCCAGTTCGGACCGATTAGGTTTAATTTTCAATACCCAAAGTATTACCTATCGGTCCTATAGAATTCATCTCTAGGAACTTTATGATAATAAGAATTTAATTTCATGGTTGAAATCGAAGCCCTATATGGCCATTTTTGTATTCGAATTCCAATCTAAGTCTACCTAAACATCCCTAATATATTTCATCCTTAGGATCCAAGGGTTGGGCTATTAGCTATCAATTAGACTTTAGTTTAAATCTAGACAACAGAGTAAAGATTTTTTTATTTTATTAAAATGCTTAACATTATGAGTTTAGAAATACTAGAATAGTAGACACATTCTAGTATTTACCCACAATATGTTATGCATACAATTATATGCCCAAGCCCTATCTATTAATCAATATAGGCATAATCTCATTGATATATGGTTATCAACATTGTGTCGGATACGACGTGTGTTCATAGGGACTTTATTTATTTTTAAAAAAAGAAAACTTGGGCATTAACGAACCACACAAAATGGCAATATACCAATTTGGTTCATCATAAGTACCAAAAAGTCGATTAAGTTAGATGTATTTAAAAGCAGTTTTAACTTCCAAGTCTGAGTCGAGTCTAATTTTCAAGAAGTCTATCTCACAAAGTTTTAAATATAAAGATCTGGGTAGCTAAACATCTTATGCTTGTAACATTTGGGGAGCACAACCAGGCCTGTAAGGAAGTTATTCAATAATGAATATATCAAATTATTGGAGGAAATCTCACGTTATATTACTAAGCTGTAGCCCATATATATATATATATATATATATATATATATATATATATATATATATATATATATATATATATATATATATATATATATATATATATATACACATATCTTAACCAATATGTAATAGTCAATTTAGAACTAAAATCCTCACATGCTAATCGGGTAAAATCCCTACATGATTTTCTATACCGTGTCGAACACGACAAGAATCTCTATAAGTTTATAGTATATACGTGGGTATATATACATATATTATGTTTACATCTATCTATATGTATATGTATACACAAATATATATATACTAGCATTACAAAATTGCATAACGTACATACACACAACCAACTCATATTGAAGTGTCCATGTCGTGTCATAGTTCCGTATCGATATCAGTATCGTAAAATTACAAGCATTTGGAATTTAAAATTTTAGATTAAGAGAAAAAATTATTCTTAAACAAAATTAACTTCTAAATTTCCAAAATAAATTAGAATAAAAATTTCAACAAAATTGAATATAAGAAAGAGGGCTTGCCTTGGTAAACTTCTAGATTTGGAATTTGGGGGTTAGGCTTGGATTTGGAACTTCCTTCTTCTTCTCCAACTTCTTTTTCTCCATCAAACTTCTTCTTTATCTTCTTCCTTTTTCTTTTTCTTTTTCTTTTTGAATAGAAAATGAAAAAGGAATAGAGATGATGGAAGTATGGGTAGTGGTGATAGAGTTCGGGAGGGGGGCGGTAGGTCGGCCAGCCGACCGACTGCAGCATCCGCGGCGAGGCCAGTGAGCGCAGGTCCGGCTGGAGAGAGAGGGAGAGATAGAAAATGGAGAAAGAAGATGAGGGTTTGAGGAAAATATCTAGAGTGGGATGGAGAGATGGAGAGTTGAGGGTTTGTTTCGTATTGTTGTGGGTATTATTGGTGATATTTGAAAGGGGAGGAGATGAAGAGGATGCAGAGGAGAAGGAGTTGGTTGTGTGGAGTAGGGTCGGTGAGTGGGAGAGAGAGGAGTTGGTCGATGCCTCTCTCCCTCTAATATATGCATTCACCTTTTCTTTTCTTTTTTATATAATGTAATTTTTTTTACTATCTGAAACCCCCTCCCACTCCTTAGCCGATGCCGGGGCTCGATGCCCGGACCTACTCGGTAATGTCTCGTAGCTCTACCACTAAGCTACACCCTAGGAGACCATTTATGTAAACCCCCTCACCCAAAATTAGGCCTACTTGGCTTAGATAGGGAAATTAGGGCTAGTTTGAACCAATTAGAATACGGCATTTATTTAAGTATATAATAATGTATATCACGTAGCGCACCTTATTGTTGCTTCGATAATTAGAGCACCTTACTAGCTATTGTCTTTCTACAAATTTCACCACCTCATCCTAGACATGCCCGCCTACTATTCTGACCCTTGTGTAAATTATTATATTGCTTTCTTGGGCTACATTTTAGTCGCACAATAAACATCGTGGACAATATTATTGTAATTCTAAATAAATTCCAACTCTATACCCTTGTGCGTTCAAATCAAAATGGGAGACACAATCTTGACCATTTTATACAACCCAAATTTTATTAATATTATATACTATACCCTCTACGTCCCTGACACTTGTGTTCCACCTAATTTTATCTCCATGTACTTCTAATTAATTCCAAAACATCATGCACATTCTATTTAATTAATTTAAATCCAACTTCCGTCTTTGTGTAATTTTTTAATTATTGGAGACTTTTATGCAAAAATGTATTTAGGCGTCCCCACCATTGAACAATACATGAAGAAACCCAATTTTTTCTTCACGTGGATTTTTTTATAATTTTTCGGGATGTGCAACGCGCGCACATCGCCCCGTATATTAAACCTATCCTTGCATTTAAACAATATAAATTCTAGCCCTCCCAACACCCGCATGTAAGTCCAAGGCCCAATTCTAAGGAGTGTTGACCAAGCCCTAATCCTAGGTCAAACCCCAAACCTAAAGAAAAATCCTACAAGTATAAATAATCCTCTTCCTAAATTTATCTCCCAACACTCAAAACCCCAAACCTAAAACTAACATCCAGCCGATTCCCATCCCTCATGTACTGCTCATCTTCCCTGCCTGGCAACGCCGACATCCTCGCCGGAGAAGCCTCCCCAGCCGCCTCAACCAAGCACCCCACCCCCTATCTCTTCCTCTTCCTGTTCCTCCGCCGACCGGAGCTATCCCTGCCAACCGCGGCCATGACCATCCTATCCTTCTCCACCTGCACGTCGACCGAAGAACGTCGCTATACCGCCATTCACAGTCGACCCTGCCGGCCTGTACGATCGCCAATCCGCTGAACTTCGTCGACCGGACCCTCCGCGACCACCGAGCCCCGCTGACCCCCGCCTGAACCACGAGCACCGCTAAACCGTTCCCCTTCATCCCCGGCTATCTCCCCAGACACCGATCTTGGCAGCGCCACCACACTTCACGACTGCAACCTCGGCCGCCTGAGGCTCTGCCCACACCACCACGAACTCCCTGACTTCTCATCCACACCAACATCGCCCTCGTCATCACTTCCGTCGTCCTCATCATCATCGTCGCCAATAACGTCGTCATCATCATCCTAGTCATCATCATCATCGTCCTCGTCATCCCTATCACCCACATCATTTTCCTCATCATCACCATCATGTAATCATCATCGTTACCTCCTATCATCTTCACAATCATCACCATTAGTATCATCATCATTACCTCCATTATAACCCTCATCGTCATCATTGACACTGTCGTCATCATCGTCGTCATAATCGTCCTCGCCATCACCATTGCCATCGTTGTTATCATCATCATCTCACCTTAATCATCAACAACACCCATCATCAACATATCACCCTCGTCCTCGTGTTCATCATAGACCGTCACCCTTGCCAGACAACACGCAGCAGTCACCCTGTGTTCCGTACCTGTGCACGCTGACCCCGAAGATCTGTTGGATTTACCTGCGCGACTTCCAAAGCTGGTTATGGGGTACTACGCAGCTCTTGCCAGGCAAGTATACCTTGCCTTTGTTGTACTATTAAATCTCAGTTATTAATTAGCTTCTTATTTATTATTTTAGCTATTATAATTATGCGCGTCCGAGAGAGACTCGGGTGCAGTCAACGAATACGTTGACGTTAGGACTTGTGTCTGACCTAGTATTTAGTAGACCCACCTAAAGTTGTAGAGTTATTGGTATGACCCCCAGGCCTTGACACATTTATTACACGTATTATGAGTCTCATGTAGCGCACGGTCCTGCGTATATGGTTGGCCACCTGTACGTGTAGGCGTGCGACCGATAGGGTATAACTGCTAACAGTGATGCATGTTAGAAGACTTAGCAGTTATTAGTAGGTGGAGCATAGACTAGCGTGGTATGATGGTCCCATCCTTGTCCTTGTTTGGTTGTAAGAATAGACCATTGCTCTAACAATAGACTATGAGCCAGAGTTACAACGCCGAGGCGTAGTAGCTGACGCGTGTTATGGATACAACATGCTTAGATCATTGGGCGGGGAGGACTACTAGTAGGCATATGGGACACCCACCTCCTTTATGCAGATACCGCACTCGACAGAGTGATACGGACGTTATTATTTATACAGATACCACGTTCTCTAGGGTGTTGGACGTTACTTGGTAATTTTATAGGTACCACACTCTAGAGAACATTGGACGTTATTATATTCCTGCGCCCGTATTATAGGGGACATATGTGGCATATACTAGCCGGTTGTCACGATTGGTGAATTACGTCAGCATATGTCTAGCCTACACATTCCCATACACTCAAGTTGTCCTCAAGTTGCATTTCACTTAGATGGTTAGGTTACCCCAGAGTTATTTATTCATTATTTTCTTTATGGCATGTTTTTATGTATCTTGTTACGTCCCTCTGAGGATCTAGTCCATTTCCAGGTATATTGTTTATGAGTATTTGCAGGAGCGCAGATCTGGACTGGTTATCTATACTTTGAGCAGGTCCTCTCTTCGAGTCTCAGTAGTTGGTAGTTGTTGTACTTATATTGTATTTATCTCGTTTATTCTTTCTTCTAGTTTGGCAGTGGATTTGTTTCCATCCGACTACCCTCATTGATGCTTTACATTGAGATCTAGTTATAGATATTGGTTATTCATTGGTATATGATTTTTGTGGATGAGATTTAGCTATGCCCTGTGACGTATATGTTTACCACTTGTGAATTGTTATTCATATTACAGCGTACATGTGTTATGGTTTCCATATATTGGAATGCCATATTCATACGGCTGGCATGCTTACGTATCCTAGTCCTACGTATTTTGGGACTGGGGCGTGACATATTTTTAGTGGTGGCCCATTCAGGTCTCGAACATATTGTCTCGGTTACATTACTGTACCGAGGAAGCCTGCTCCTAGGATTAGAGTATAGGATCTCATCCACAACTGACTATGACTCATCCTCCTTCCAATCCATTCCGTTGAATAATTACATCTTGCTTGATTCATGTGCCTTCCCATTAGTTTCTTGAGTGTAGCCTTCTCCTAGAATATAGAAGTCCCTATTGATAGGATGATAAGTAGGGTAACCTTCCTATTAAGAGTACAGCTAGGATATTGACACACCACTAAGTTAGAATACTAAGTAAACCCTAGCATCCCTTATCTATAGAATGGCTTACCATTATTCCTTGATATAATTATGAATGACTTAAGAGTGGTATAGGCACTACTAGGGTTAGC
Source organism: Iris macrosiphon (assembly GCA_036927795.1). Taxonomy (NCBI): domain Eukaryota; kingdom Viridiplantae; phylum Streptophyta; class Magnoliopsida; order Asparagales; family Iridaceae; genus Iris; species Iris macrosiphon. Next base: position 184,674,046 of record JAYESA010000005.1, read on the forward strand.
TATAACTCTGACCATATTGTCTGACCCTAACATTGAGGAACCCATAGAAATCCAAGGTTGAATAATAGGGGACCAAACTTAACCTTTATAGTGAGATAGTATTATAGAACTATACATTAGATGCATTATCTTGATATTAGCAGACCGTACCCTAGGAAGCCAAGAGGAATGAAATATAATATTTCCTCAATCATTCCTCAAACACAGAGTTTAGCACACCATCTTCCCCTTAGGAAACCATGATATTATCTTGAGTCCCTCTATTTTAATTTTATATCTTGTTCCTCCAAAACCTTAGCGTTCGCTAATTGTACGACGACTAAATTATGATTCTTCTTTTCTTCATCTTTTAACTCGTGCTACATAACTCTTATAATTGAAGGCCAAGTGATCTTATTCTATGTTAGGATATATAGTTTGTTAGGGTTATAGTTTGGTAATTTGAACTTTGAATTATGTGCTTGGTAGTTAGAACTTGATAGTTTGAGTTGTTCCTTTAGATTATGATTTGATTATTCTTAGTTTTAAATCGCGTAATTTGTATCCATAACTCGATACGAGTTACATTTCCCTTTTTCTTTTAAAGGTCATTAACTCTTCCATTCTTACTATTGACACTTGTATTCTATGAACACTATGACTAAGACTTAAGTTGGTCATTACCTGTATAATACAACAGGAGACCCTAATAAGTACCAAGACCTTTTCCGCATATACCCCAATAAGAGTATACTTTATTTACAAGGACAATATCATCTTGTAGAATCTCCTTTAATGCAGTTATAGTATTAGATAATTATTTTTAAGTAGGGTAGTATGCCTCACAACATAGTATCACATAGCCCTATTGACCCATTGATGAAGTGTAATAGGATGACACAACTTTAGACTTGCATAAGAAGATAGTGCTTATTCAGGCTGTAGAAATTAAAGGTCCATACACATATTTGGTCGACTAGCGACTTAGATAAGGAGTAGTATAACAACTAGAGAGACTGTAGAGTCTTATTTTTGTTTTGTTTGTGAACTTGAATTATTTTGAAATTTCTCTCATTATAATCTATCGTACTTATATATTTTTTACTACCTTGACTTATGCTGCTGTTACAGCCTAGTTTTGCAAGCTCATTCTTTTATCAAGCTTGTTCACGACATATATATTATTGGACGTGTACACTAATATATTTTAGAATCAGTGTACTACGGTCTGATCAACCAAAGTACACTTGGTTCGCCCTTCGCATAACTACTTTACGTGGATTGAGATATATAGTGATTAGTAGACGAATATACTTGCCCTATAGATATGACTGAGCATATCGTATCTGTTACATAACTGTACTGATACGAGCATGTGAATAAGAATTACCAAATAGGATTTTAATCCACAACTGCCTTAACAATTCCCATTGAATTCTTTAAACGCCTTGATCCCCATACTTCTAATCTATTACCTCCCCCTTGAACTCTTTATTATTGTTTTCCGTCTTCCCTTATTTTGGAAAGACAAAACCTCGTGCCTAGCATAAGTTGATACACAGATAGTATTAGATATACCCTATGGGCCAATTACATTATTTGATGATTATTTATAACCAAGGGCATATCATATGTAATATATTTGGTATAAATTTTTTTTTTGGGATTAAGTAACATAATTTAGTAAAAATTGAGGAATGAGATTTCTAAATGTAATAGACTTATGTGATAGATGAGAAAATTCTAAGTTGGGTAGCAGTTGCATTATCAGCTTGAGAGAAATTTCTTTAGATTGTGATCGAGCAAAAAAAAATTTTTGATTCAAAGATTCAAGTCATTTTAATTTTTAGAATTTTGGAAGAATGAGTAAGATGATGACGATCAATAATTTTTAAAAACCGGGATATGGCAAACCAAATATCGATACGTGAGCATATAAATTAAATTAGGAATATTGAAGGTTGAATCATCAATTTAAATCTCGAGAAAAATAAATAGAACTCTAAACATGGACATGGACGGATTAAATTCCAAATTTGAGGATTGAATATAAAGAAATTATGATTGTGGGATTACCTATTTGAAAATATTGAGGATATAAATTGAAATTAAAAATTGAAGAGTACGGAATTCACAAGTTGAGGATAGACATAATAGTTGATTATAATTGTTTACTAGAGGAAATTTTAATAGTTGAAGATTGCGATGTAAATTCTGATATGGAATGTCATAGAGATTTGAATTAGATTGAATGGAGATTATTAAATTGAGAATGGAGAAGACAGCGCGATGTGTTGACGTTCGATTTAAATAATGGTTAAATTTGAAAAGGATTTCGATGGATTGAAATAAGTTAAATTTTGGAAGAGTTTGCGATTTAACTTGCCTTACGTAAGCAAGTGAAGGAGTTAAACCAATTATGCCTTATTTTAATTTTGAGGACAAAATTATTTTTAAGTTGGGTAGATTATAAACTCCCTCACCCAAAATTAGGCCTAATTGGCTTAGATAGGAAAATTAGGGCTAGTTTGAACCAATTAGAATTAGAACACGACATTTATTTAAGTATACAATAATTTATATCACGTAGCGCACATTACCGTTGCTTCGATAATTAGAGCACCTCACTAGCCATTGCCTTTCTACAAATTTCACCACCTCATCCTAGACAAGCCCGCCTACTATTATGACCCTTGTGTAAATTATTATATTACTTTCTTGGGCTACATTTTAGTCGCACAATAAACATCGCGGACGATATTATTGTAATTCTAAATAAATTCCAACTCTGTACCCTTGTGCATTCCAATCGAAATAGGAGACACAATCTTGACCGTTTTATACAACCCAAATTTTATTAATATTCTATATTGTACCCTCTACGTCCCTGACACTTGTGTTCCACCTAATTTTATCTCCATGTACTTCTAATTAATTCTAAAATATCATGCGCATTCTATTTAATTAATTTAAATCCAACTTCCGTCTTTGTGCAATTTTTCTAATTGTTGGAGACTTTTATGCAAAAATATATTTAGGTGTCCCCACCATTGGACAATACGTGAAGAAATCCAATTTTCCCTTCACGTAGATTTTTTTGTAATTTTTTGGGATGTGCAACGCGCGCACATCGCCCCCTATATTAAACCTATCCTTGCATTTAAATAATGCAAATTCTAGCCCTCCCAACACCCTCATGTAAGTCCAAGGCCCAATCCCAAGGAGTGTTGGCCAAGCCCTAATCCTAGGTCAAACCCCAAACCTAAAGAAAAATCCTACAAGTATAAATAATCCTCTTCCTAAATTTATCTCCCAACACTCAAAACCCCAAACCTAAAACTAACATCCAACCGATTCCCATCCCCCATGTACTGCTCATCTTCCCCGCCTGGCAACACCGGTATCCTCGCTGGAGAAGCCTCCCCAGCCGGCTCAACCAAGCACCCCACCCCCTATCTCTTCCTCTTCCTGTTCCTCCGCCGACCGGAGCTATCCCCGCCAACCGCAGCCATGACCATCCCCTCCTTCTCTACCTGCATGTCGACCGGAGGACGTCGCTGCACCGCCATTCACAATCGACCCCGCCGGCCTGCACGACCCCCAATCCGCTGCTCTTCCGCTGAACTTCGTCGACTGGACCCTGCGCGACCACCGAGCCCCGCTGACCCCCGCCTGAACCACGAGCACCACTGAACCGTTCCCCTTCATCCCCGGCCATCTCCCCCGACACCGATCCCGGCAGCGCCACCCCACTTCACGACTGCAACCTCGGCCGCCTGAGGCTCCGCCCACACCACCACGAACTCCCTGACTTCTATCCCCTCCGCCCACGAGCAGACCCACCCCCGATCTCCTCCCTTCGACCACTGTCATCTCGACTCTGGCCTGCACCTCCATCTCCTCCTTTCCGTCACTGTCCACCACGATGCAGCACCAACACCTCTACCTCCCCTTCCGTTAACCCAAGCCTCCTCCCTACTCGACCACCTTCCTGGTCGGACCTCCCCTGGCCGGATTTCGGTGAACATCACCATCATCCACACCATCATCGCCCTCGTCATCACTTCCGTTGTCCTCATCATCATCGTCGCCAATAACGTCATCATCATCATCCTAGTCATCATCATCATCGTCCTCGTCATCCCCATCACCCACATCATCTTCCTCGTCATCACCATCATGTAATCATCATCGTCACCTCCCATCATCTTCATAATCATCACCATTAGTATCATCATTATTACCTCTATTATAACCCTCATCATCATCATTGACACCGTCGTCATCATCGTCTTCGTTATCGTCCTCGCCATCATCGCCATCGTCGTTATCATCATCATCTCACCTTAATCATCAATAACACCCATTATCAACATATCACCCTCGTCCTCGTGTTCATTATAGACCGTCACCCTTGCCAAACAACATGTAGCAGTCACCCCATGTCCCGTACCTATGTACGCTGACCCCGAAGATCTGTTGGATTTACCTGTACGACTTCCGGAGCTGGTTATGGGTACTATGCAGCTCTTGCCAGGCAAGTATACCTTGCCTTTGTTGTACTGTTAAATCTCAGTTATTAATTAGCTGCCTGTTTATTATTAGCTATTATAAATATGCGCGTCCGAGAGAGACTCGAGTGCAGTCAAAGAATGCATTGACGTTAGGACTTGTGTCTGACCTAGTGTCTAGTAGACCCACCTAAAGTTGTGGAGTTATCAGTATGACTCCCAGGTCTTGACACATTTCTTACACGTATTATGAGTCTCATGTAGGGCACGGTCCTGCGTATGTGGTTGGCCACCTGTACGTGTAGGCGTGCGACGGATAGGGTATAACTGCTAATAGTGATGCATGTTAGAAGACTTAGCAGTTATTAGAAGGTGGAGCATAGACTAGCGTGGTACGATGGTCCCATCCTTGTCCTTGTTTGGTTGGAAGAATGGACCATTGCTCTAACGATAGACTATGAGCCAGAGTTACGACGCCGAGGCGTAGTATCTGACGCGTGTTGTGGATACAACATGCTTAGATCATTGGGCGGGGAGGACTACTAGTAGGCGTATGGGACACCCACCTCCTTTATGCAGATACCGCACTCGACGGAATAATACGGACGTTATTATTTATACAGATACCACGTTCCCTAGTGTGTTGGACGTTACTTGGTAATTTTACAAGTACCACACTCTAGAGAATGTTGGACGTTATTATATTCATGCACCCGTGTTATAGGGGGCATATGTGGCATATACTAGCCGGTTGTCACGATTGGTGAATTACGTCAGCATATGTCTAGCCTACACATTCCCATACACTCAAGTTGTCCTCAAGTTGCATTTCACGTAGATGGTTAGGTTACCCCAGAGTTATTTATTCAGTATTTACTTTATGGTATTTTTTATGTATCTTGTTACGTCCCTCTGAGGACCTGGTCCCTTTTTAGGTATATTGTTCATGAGTATTTGCAGGAGCGCAGATCCGGACTGGTTACCTATACTTCGAGCAGGTCCTCTCTTCGAGTCTTAGTAGTTGGTAGTTGTTGTACTTATATTGTATTTATCTCATTTATTCTTTCTTCTAGTTCGGCAGTGGATTTGTTTCCATCCGACCACCCTCATTGATGCTTTACATTGTGATCTAGTTATAGATATTGGTTATTCATTGGTATATGATTTCTGTGGATGAGATTTAGCTATGCCCTATGACGTATATGTTTACCACTTGTGAATTGTTATTCATATTTATTACAGCGTACGTGTGTTATGGTTTTCATATATTGGAATGCCATATTCATACGGCTGGCATGCTTACGTATCCTAGTCCTACGTATTTTGGGACTGGGGTGTGATAATTCACCTTTTCTTTTATATTTCTTTTTTTTAAATAAATATCCCAAACATAAAGATTATGGGTCAATGGTAAAAAGACCAAACTAACCTCCATACCCTTGCATGATGACACATGGTCTCATGAGGTATCCAAGTTAATTACGCAATTTGCATAATTAATCTAAGGGCTCATTTAAAAATAATTTTTTTAATTTAATTAATATAATACTTTTATTGATAAGAAAATTCAAAACAATCATAAAATTTAGCAAAATAAAATTACTTAAAATATAAATAAATGAATAAATAACTAATTCAAAGTATGTATTAGTCGAAATATTGTATTGAAAAATATTGTTATAACACCCTACCATCTTACAAAAAAAAAATACCTCAAAATTTTAAATTTTAAAGATAAGCCTTTCAAAACAAATATAGGGAGAAGCAAGATGTTCTACCCACCTAACAGAAATGAACTTATTAATCTATTCTCAAAAGAAATACTTCAAAATTATATTTATTAAAAGCTTCACAAAATAAATGATATCCAGAAATACATAAATTATCAAAAATCTTAAAATTTTATAGAGTCAATAAAAGTATCATAATGTACTTCCAAGCCATAACCATGTAGATTCCTTTTTTATTCATATTCCCTCTCTTCATATTTTCTGACGTGATATGGTAATCTTAAGCCATGCCACTATACACATGGCTGCAATCAAGATACAATTTAACTATCAGGATTCATAGCTTCATCTTTTTGCTACCACGCTATTGATTTCCATGGAGTAAGAAGGAATTATGATTGTGAAGTAGCCTTTCATGTCAAAATATTCTTAATAATCCAAAATATATTCAAAAATCAATATTTAAATTTTAAGTTTTCTAAATATCATCAGTATTTACTTTATTCAGAGTATCAAAGCTAATATTATAACATAAGATAAACTCATATATCTATATTATAAAAAGCATTATATGTCCTTTTAAATTATTCAAGTCAAAAGTTATCAAATCTGAACGGAATTAAACGAAATCAAAATCTGAATATCAAATTTTTGAATCCATTACAAAAAATTATGTCTTGAACCCTGAAATTTTATTAAATTCATGAATCATGTTTTAAGAATATAGTGCATCGCCAGTCTAAATGGCCAGTCGGGATGGCTGCAACAACTTTCTCTTTTCACGATTCAATTGATTGACTGTAGGTCTCACTGTCTCGTCAAGTCAATTTAAATAATTTTCGGGTTCTTGACACAAATAAATAAACATTCATTCACATGAAATTCAATCACAGAAAGTCCAATAAGAGTATTAGTTTACAAGAAATCCTAATGAACATTCAATGAGTAACACATATATGGAGATTTAGGGGAAGGACAACTACAAAAATCAGAAATGCTTCAGATAAGAAAATTAGAGGAAGGAACAAAAATGTAATTCAAGATCCTAAATAAGATAATGATGAAACAAGGAGATTAAAAAAAAAATCAAGAAAGTTAAAAAATTATGGAGAGATATATAAAATCTGACAAGAAAGGAAAAGTGAGTCAGTGATCAATACATCGAGGAATCAAACTATACTCAACAACCTATAAATAATGCTATATACAATATATATTATGCATATACCTTAAGCAGGATACTACTTGTACTAACATACCCAATAATCCTTCCAAGCTATATTTATATCTATGCTAATCAAATATTATACACATTCTAAATATGGTCTTAGATCATTATTAGCCTATAGGCTACGTGGTCCTTATTTTCTTACTATTTCTAACTATATAATAGTTTTAGATAAATATAAATTTCAAATTTACTATGGGTACCAAGTTTCAAGATCCAAAAAAAAAAATTAGATCCTTAGTCAGGTCACCTCTAATAAAGTACTTTTCTAATGCTCTCTGAAATACTTGACCTAGATTTCAGGTCATGTCTATCACTATACTACCCATGATTTCCTGAATATCATCTATACCTGAAATTACAGTCTTAGTTTAAGTTCTTTAACTATATTGGAACACTATAGAAAATATACTAAGCAAGGATCTTTATGTTAAGTCAAATGGAACATAGTCTAACATAGGTAAAACTTGTAGGGCATTTTATATTCTAAGGCACTTGAAGACTTTTTTTAAGAAAATATCTTAGGGTTTTTATTACTTAACCTATATAGGTCTGCTCAAAACTTGACCTACATCATATCCTGAGTTTTCTATTTTTTGAGACATACATCCTATCATAGGTTCTATATTTGTCGAGGCCTGCATGGGCCACTATTAAAAGGTGTGTCACGTCCCGCTCCTAAAATACAGCAAGCCGAGTACGTAATCTCATTTCTAAGCTATGCGACATACGAATACTCCGGTATCCATATCCGCGATTGTCGTCCATAAAGTTCTAGAATAGGATTATCATAGGTCACAACTTACATAACATAGTAAGTAAAAATTTGGGAGAGGATAATCTAAACTATAAATAATAAAATAAAAATTTCACCCAATTACAATTATTAACCCAGTATATAATAATGAAATTATACCTTTAGTAAATAATGAGAACAAAACCGGTTCCAATTTGATCGCCTTCAATTGTAGTATCTCGATCTTACTCTCCAATTATTCTTCAATATTTTATAGCAACTTTCTTTGGAATATTGATACAAAACTAGTGAACAATACCAGGTTGTCAAACAACATGCAAGCCCTCAGTCAAGGACAGGAAAGTATAATAAAATAAATCGATAATCTGAGAAGTAGTAGGATTATCGAAATTCTAAAATAAAGGAACTAAATAATTCATAAAGATTATTGCGTTAACTCAAAATTTTGATCCTGGCTAGATTATATTCTAGTGATTTTCCAGTGTTCATCCTATAACTAATAACAACTCATACATCACAACTACAATCATAATCATAAACAACCTAAGTTCACTACCACAACACAATCAAGTTTCGTATATGATGATGCAATTTAGATAACACATATGGATCAAATTTATCCCATTTTCACGGCAATTATCATGTTACTAGGGATCATGATGTATCTTGGTAGCACGGTGCTTAGAATCTGGTCCTGCCCCACATAAGCTTAATTTACGAATTTATCTAATCGATATTTTTAATCGAAATAGGTATATCCAACACAAATTTATGAATTTACCTAATCGTTCTTTAAATTAAAATAGGTATGTCAAATACAAATTCAGGAACAAATACAGGCACAAGTACAGGTAAGTGAGCTAAGCCACATATACTCAATTTGTAAGGCATTATGAAAGAGCTTAACTGGTGATCATCTTTTGTTGTTATTATATTGCAGAGATTTTAGGTGTGATTCAGTTATTCTCTCACGTTCAATGCACTAACATAAAGCTACAAAAAATCATAAATTAATATCTTGTATTTAGTTTGTGCTGGGCACATGCATGAATCTGGATCTCGATTTGTGTATTTAAACACCACGAATAACGAGAATAAAACTCAATATTTGTTCCTTAAAAGGATTATATCATGAACTGGAAATCACGATTTCAATACTTGCCCTTGCTTTAAATGAATCAAAACACAACCATAGGTTATCAAATAATAATTTCTTTTTTCACTTTTAAACATGACAGAACATCAGATATTATCAAATTTGATATTTGGTATTCTTTCAACAGAAATACAGGGTACACTTAATTGGATTTCTCTTGCATATCTTATGTGTCTGTGTCCTACGTATATTGAGTTCCAAAGAAACTCGACACCTATAATTTAAATGAAATTACAAGTCTGTCTCTATGAGAACAGACTCAAAACTCATAAAATATGGTTAAATATATTTAACCAATTTTTGGATATCGAAAATAGCTATCTTTGGGAATTCTTAAAAAATTTGACAGAGTCACCTTTGTAATTTGGTCTCCTAAAATTTTATAATTTATATAAAGACCCAGAGCAACCCTCTATAAAATTTTCTGGGTACACCAATCCCTTCAGTGGAACAACTCAATACCGGAACATACGCAGTTAATATATAATCAAGACTAGAGAAAGAATAGATGCATTGCTTCATATCTCGTCCAACTTAATACATTAATGCTAGCAATCCATGATTTTGTATTATTTACTAGAAAATCCAACTAAACAAGAATGTTAGAATATCATAGTTTATAACAAAATGAACTATCAAGAACTAACACAAACAATTGAATATAAGTATATTTATTTATAAACACAAATTTATTCAAGTAACCTATTTGTAAGGTACTATTGATCATTCATTCATATATAAGTAAATTTAGATTTTAAACTTCAGCATATATGCTGAATTTTATTTAACTTAATCAAAATTGTCAAAGTATCAGTTTTAGGACTGATACGCTTAAGCCCACTCTATCATATATATACCTAACCGGTTGGTGAAGATTTTCGGTTTCCATATGGACATAGATAGCATTCCAATTTGTACTAATGTTGAATTTTATTTGAACCATAAAGTTATTAATTCTCAAGTCCAATTCGGACCCAATTAAGATTTATTTCCAATACCCAAAGTACATATAGCATAGAGTTTGTGATGCGTATATGCTAAATTTATTTAACATAAGCAAAATTGTCAAAGTATCAGTTTTAGGACTAATAAGCTTACCCACTCTATTAATTTTAGCATTCCAATTCGTACTAATGTTGAATTTTATTTGAACCATAAAGTTATTAATTCTCAAGTCCAGTTGGACCCGATTTGGTTTAATTTCCAATACCCAAAGTATTACCTATTGGTCCTATAGAATTCATCTCTAGGAACTTTATGATAATAAGAATTTAATTTCATTGTTGCAATCGAAGCCCGATAAGGCCATTTTTGTATTCGAATTACAATCTTAGTCTACCTAAACTTCCCTAGTATATTTCATCCTTAGGATCCATGTGTTAGGCTATTAGCTATCAATTAGACTTTATTTTAAATCAAGACAACAGAGTAAAGGTTTTGGATTTTATTAAAATACTTAACATTATGAGTTTTACAATATTTGAATAGTAGACACATTCTAGTATTTACCTATAATATGTTATGCATACAATTATATGCCAAGGCCCTATGTATTAGTCAATATAGGCATAATCTCATTGATACATGGTTATAAACATCGTGTCGGTACAACATGTGTTCACAGGGACTTTATTTATTTAAAAAAATAAAACTTGGGCATTACTAAACCACAAAAAATGGCAATATACCAATTTGATTTAGCATAAGTAGCAAAAAGTTGATTAAGTTAGACGTATTTAAAAGCAGTTTCAACTTCCAAGTTTGAGTCGAGTCTAATTTTCTAGAAGGCTATCTCACAAAGTTTAAGATATAAAAATCTAGGTAGCTAAACATCTTATGCTTGTAACATTTGTAGAGCACAACCAAGTCTGTAAGGAAGTTATTTAATAATGAATATATTAAACTGTTGGATGAAATTTCACGTTACATTACTAAGCTACCGCGCATAGAGAGAGATTTATATTCACCTATATATATATATATATATATATATATATATATATATATATATATATATATATATATATATATATATATATATATATATATATATATATATATATATATATATATCCAAGTCTGTAAGGAAGTTATTCAATAATGAATATATTAAACTATTAGATAAAATATCACGTTATATTACTAAGCTACAACCCAATATATATATATATATATATATATATATATATATATATATATATATATACACTCACACCTTAACCAATATGTAATAGTCAATTTAGAACTAAATTCCTCACATGCTAATCGTGTAGAAATCCTACAGGATTTCCTATATCGTATCGGACACGGCATGAATCTCTATAAGTTTATAGTATATATTTGTGTATATATACATATATTATGTTTACATATATATATATATATATATATATATATATATATATATATATATATATATATATATATATATACACTAGCATTACAAAATTGTATAACCTACATACACACCACCAACTCATATCGAACTGTCCATGTCGTGTCCTGATTCCGTATCAATATCAGTATCATAAAAATGCAAGCATTTGGAATTTAAAATTTTAGATTAAGAGAAAAACTTATTCTTAAACAAAATTAACTTCTAAAATTTTAAAATAAATTGGAATAGAAATTTTAACAAAATTGAATATGAGAAAGGGCTTGCCTTGGTAAACTTCTAGATTTGGAATTTTGGGGTTTGGGCTTGGATTTGGAACTTCCTTCTTCTTCTCCGACTTCTTCTTATACACTCACACCTTAAACAATATTTAATATTCAATTTAGAACTAAATTCCTCACATGCTAATCGTGTAGAAATCCTACAGGATTTCCTATACCGCGTCGGACACGGCATAAATCTCTATAAGTTTATAGTATATATCTGTGTATATATACATATATTATGTTTAAATCTATATATATATATATACTAGCATTACAAAATTATATAACCTACATACACACCACCAACTCATATCGAACTGTCCATGTCGTGTCCTAATTCCGTATCTATATCAGTATCATAAAAATGCAAGCATTTGGAATTTAAAATTTTAGATTAAGAGAATCTTATTCTTAAACAAAATTAACTTCTAAAATTTTAAAATAAATTGGAATAGAAATTTTAACAAAATTGAATATGAGAAAGGGCTTGCCTTGGTAAACTTCTAGATTTGGAATTTTGGGGTTAGGGCTTGGATTTGGAACTTCCTTCTTCTCCTCTGACTTCTTCTTCTCCATCAAACTTCTTCTTCATCTTCATCCTTTTATTTTTCTTTTTAAATAGAAAATGTAAAGGAATAGGAGATGATGGAAGTGTAGGTGGTGCTGATGGAGTTTAGGAGGGGGCCGGTCGGTCGCCCAACCGGCCGACGGTAGCAGCCGCGGCGGCTCCAACGGTCCGGCTGGAGGTGCACAGGAGAGAGAAGGGGAGATAGAGAATGGAGAGGAGGGGTTTGAGGAAAAGATTTAGAGTGAGATGGAGAGTTAAGGGTTTGTTTGGTGTTGGTGTGGGTATTGGTGGTGGTGTTTGAAGGGGAAGGAGATGAAGAGGATATAGAGGATAAGGAGTTGGTTGTGGGGAGTAGGGTCGCTGATAGGGAGAGAGAGGAATTATCTTATGCCTCTCTTCCTCTAATATATGTATTCACCTTTTCTTTTTCATTTTTTTAACTAAATATCCCAAACATAATGATTATGGGACAAATGGTAAAAAGATCAAACTAACCTCCATACCCATGCATGATGACACATGGTCTCATGAGGTGTCCAAGTTAATTACGCAATTTGCATAATTAATCTAAGGGCTCATTTGAAAATAGTTTTTTTAATTTAATTAATATAATAATTTTATTGATAAGAAAATTCAAAACAATAACAAAATTTAGCAAAATAAAATTATTTAAAAAATAATAAATAAATAAATAACTAATTCAAAATATGTATTAGTTGAAATACCGTATTGAAAAATATGGCTATGACAATAGAACTAAGATTTATAAGAACTTATTAGATTAGAAAATTGGGAGTTACAATAAAAGTAAAACAACATAAAAGTTGAGAAAAATTTATTGATTTGGAATGATATCACTATGCGGAATTACAAATGAAACGAGGCATTATTCTATAGGAATTTGACCTGACAAACTTTGGAATCAAGAGTTGAAATTTCAATTTTTAAGAATTTTTGAGGAGTTGAGATTTTATGTTATTAAAATTTTTGAGGATTCAAATTTAATTCAATAAATATAGTCAAAGCTATAAAGATTTTTGGAAGTGATTAAAATTTTATTTCAATATTTAAATTTTTGACTTTTGAGGAAAGTATATACATTTTATTTTAATTGTTCGAGAAGTTAAATTTTGAGGATAAAATTTTATGGTGGGTAGAAGTTGTCATATTTGATTACTGAAAAAAATAATAAATTGAGGATAATATTGAAATTTTTTTTTTGAAATTGAGGATAATGTTGAAAGTTTTTAAAATTTAGGATAATCTCGAAAGTTTTGAAATATAACTCAAGGAACTCCAGGATAATGTTGAGAATTTTGAGTATTAGGAGTTCGATATAATATTGAAACTTGGTTATGGGTTTGGTTAGACCAAAGGAATAACAATATAAAGATTTAATTTTATTACTTGTTGAATTCGACTTTTAAGGACTTAATTTGAAGTCAAAATTAAATATATATTTTTTGAGAGATATGATTGATTGAGTAGATTTGGAATTCAACTATTGAGGATAAGGCTTTGAATTTTTTTAAATTTATTCTTGAAATATATATTAGTAGGATTTACTTTGAAGATTGGATTTAACTTTTAAATTTTTAGGATTGAATTATTAATCGATATTCCAAGGATGATCATTAATTTAAATATCGAGAATTCTATACATAATAGAAGTGAGGATAAAGTGAATTATGGCTATGGAGACAAATCAAATTATTGTGAAAAATAACGACAATATGAGATTCTAAATCTTAAGGATGGAATTTTTAAAAAAACTTGAAGATTGGATTTAATATTTAAGTTTGGATATGAGATTAAATTTGAAGAATTTTATTATTAAATTTTTGAAGAGATTTAAAAATGAGATTTAAATTTTAAAGAAATAATGTTAGATTATATTTAAGAGTTATGACTTGTGAATCTGATTTACGAGAAAAATTCTATTGGATTTTAAATTTTGAAGATAAATTCAAATTTCGAAGATTTACATTAAAATTTTAAGTTATGAGGATGAAGTTAATTTTTAAGGACTTTGTTAAATAACAATAGTGGTTTTACTTCATGATTATATTGCTTAAATTTTGATGGTGGCAGAAAAAAAATTGTTAAGAATTTAAATTTTGAAAATAAACGTTAATTTAAATAAAGAGTTGAGAATTTAATATGGCAGAATTGACAATTTTGTTAAATTATTGATTTTTATGAAGATTATGATATGATTGAATTTGTCATTAAATTTTAAAAAATTTAAGAATATTATCATTATATTTATTTAACTGCAAGATATAAATTTAAAATTTATATTTTGAATATTGTATTTGAAGATTTCGTAAGTACTACATTATTTGAGTATTGTGTGGAAAAAGAATCGAGGAATAAGATCACTATTGGATTAGTATTTGAATTCAAATTTTTGGGATGATATTTTAAATTTTATAAATATGCATTGATTGGATTTAAATTAGAGGATTGGATATTAAATTTTTTGAGTATTTAGTTATTAACTTAAAATTTTGGAGGAGATTGTGATAAGAATGAAATTTGATTTTAAATTTAAAGATTTTCAGGAATATGACATTTATAGAATTTTGAAAATTTTGTGAAATAACAATATAGATTTACTTCATGATTATATGGTTTGATGAATTTAAATTTTGATGGTAAAAAAAATTAAAAATAAATACAACTATTGAGGATTTTAAATTTCGAGGATGAAATTTTTTTAAGGTAGGTAGACTTGTAACCTATGTATCCTGAAATTCTTTCTTAAATGTTGTTATTAGGTTAATTTTGGACTATTAGAATTTTTTTCACAATTTTTGGGTAATTAAAAACTAGTAACAATAAATTTTTTTGGGCTTTCAAAAATTTACTTTAGTTTCAAACATAAATAAAATATTTCAAACTTTTATTTTGGGTTCTACATAATCAAATATATTTTCTAGAATTTTTTAAGAATTTTCTGAGTATTTTAGTATTTATTGTGAGTTATTTAGACTAATAACTAATTTTTTATAACTTCTAGAATTTATTGTGCAAGTCCAGGAATATATATAATGGACCCACATAATTTTTAGTATTTATAATATATTTTCTGAAATTATTTCAGAATTTTTGGAATATTTTTAATATTTAATTTTATTTAAATAGGTAAAACTAATTTTTAGAGCTTCTTCTAATTACAGTAGGAAACATATGTACATAAAATTATCCCAAGTATTTTTTTAGGGTTTTAAGGTTCAAAATATATTTTCTATAATTTTTTTCAGATTTTTATGATTATTTTTAATATTTATTTTGAGTTATTTAGATTTAAAATGACTTAAATAATATTTTGATAAAGTCAAATCAAAAACAAATAATATAAACAAAATCATCCAATCAGATTTTGACATGTGGCATCCTTTAAATTTTCATTCAGTCGCATCTATATATATATATATATATATATATATATATATATATATATATATATATATATATATATATATATATATATATATATATATATATATATATATATATATATATAATATAATATAATATAATATAATATAATAACCTTAATTATTCTATTATTTTAGAGAGAGATTTGAGGGAATGTCATCTAGGATTTTTTTCATCTTCCAGAAGCCATTACTCATAGCTCCAGACTCCAAACATGGTCTAGTTTCTTTTGTTAGAACTGTATTGAGGTTAATTTTATGAATATGTAAATTGTTTAACGAAATTCTGAATATTAAATTCTGAAAAATTCGTAGAGCACAGCATGTCCGAAAAAGATGCGTCTCTGTATTTTTGCAATTTCGGAAGAAACAGGAATCAGAATCACTAACCGTTTGAAGTTTCAGAAATTTAATATCGATATAATTAACATATATTTTTTTCAGAATTTAATACGAAATATTTCTATGCTGTTAATTTTGTAGAACTTCTAGGTTAATAATCAACCACCGTTGCACAATGCGATTTTAGGTATGTAGAATAATTTTTAAACGAATTTGAATTCGGACGAGCCATAAATTCTAGCATATTTTTGACACTGAAATCTACCAGAAACCATGCATGAAATTTGAGTTTGCATTGGTTGACTTTTTGGTCAACAGATCATCTCGATTTGTGCGCTATTAGTCTCGAATTGGTAAAATTTAGTTTCTTTGGACAAAATTTAAGAATTAACCTAAAAAATTAGAATAATAAGATTAAAATAAAATTTTAGAGTAATTATTCTAGAATTAAATAAATTAAAATAAATTATCTTTTGATATGGTAAATTTGTAATACATAGGCTATTTGGACTGTAACTTGGATTCTGATTCATACCAACTAAGGACCCCAGGCGAGTACATTCTCTGATAGTTTCTTGTTTATGATATCCTCTATGTTCATTGTATTTAGTGTAGATATCCATATTTTTTGACACGATGGTTACACGAATTGGTATATTCGGATCTCATCATGAGATGTTATTCCTTGTATATGGTGTATCTTGTGCAAGTCTTGTTTCATTGATTATCTTGTACATGTACAGACACTAATTCTCGAGAAAATTAGCTATCTTCTTGGAGAATCCCGTGCCATAGCGTACCATGGTTGGATCTACTATACCAGTCAGGGGTGGTGTAAACTCCCTCACCCAAAATAGATATTTTGTGTATATTTTATATTATTATATTTATTATAGATGTTGAATTTATATAGAGTATTCTCTTATTTAATTAGAAAATAATTTTTTTTAGTATATTTACTTATATAAATATTTATTTAGAATTATTTTTAGGCTATTTTAGATTATTGGGATTTTTCCATAATTTTTAGTTAATTAAAAACTAGTAACACTAATTTTTAGGACTTTGAAGAATTTATTTTATATTCAAACTTAATTAAAAATATTCCAAACTTTTATTTTAGGTTCTAAATAATAAAATATATTTTCTAGAAGTTTTTGGGAATTTTTTGATTATTTTTAGCATTTATTTTGAGTTAATTATGAAAAACTGAATTAAAAACTAATTTCTGAAAAAGATAACCCAAAAATTAATTAATTCTGCCCAGTCAGTGAATAGGGGGCCCACCTGTCAGCCTTCCACAGCGAACAGTGCCGGGCCCGCCTGTCAGTGACAGCGGGGTGAAGCCGAGCTGACCTCGAGCCGAGCCGAGTCAGAGTTCGACTCGCACTCAGCTGAGCCGAGCCGCGTCAGTATCTGACCGTTCGATCTGAGCGGGGAGCCACGGATGGCTGCCATGTGGCACTTTCCGAGCCGCGGCTGCACTCTCTCTCCTCTATATATATATAATAGTTTAAGTTATTTTCTAGAGTTTTTCTTGAGCCAATTTTTGGAGAATTGCCATCTAGGGTTCCTTCATCTTCCAGAAGCCATTGCGCATAGCTCCAGACTCCAAAAGAGGCCTAGTTTTTTTTTAGAACAATATTGAGGTTAGCTTTCTGATTATATAAAAAAAAATTTGAAATTATTAGTATTAAATTCTAGAAAATTCGTAGAGTACAGCATGTCCGAAAATAGACGTGTTTCGATATTTTCGTAATTTCGGGAGAACACGGAATCAAAATCATGAACCTTTTAAAGTTTCGAAAAGCTAATGTCGAGATCATCGACATATAGTTTTACCAGAATTTAATTAGAAGTATTTACATACTGTTAATTCTGTAGAACTTCTAGGTTAGAATTTAACCATCGGTGCACAATACAAAATTTGTATGTGCCATAATTCCCAAATGAATTTGAATTCGGATGAGCCATAAATTCCAGCATGTTTTTGACACTGAAATATACAGGAAATCATGCATAAAAGTTGAGTTTGTGTCGGTTGACTTTTCGGTCAACAGATCGCCTCGATTTGCGTGCCATGAGTCTCGAGTTGATAAAATTCAGTTTCTTTGGACAAAATTTAGAAATTAACATAAAAATCAGAATAATAAGATTAAAATAGAATTTTAGAGTAATTATTCCAGAATTAAATAAATTGAAATAAATTATCTTTTGACGTGATAAATTTGTAATACATAGGCTATTTGGATTGTGACTTGGACTCTGATTCATACCAGCAGCAGGATCCCAGACGAGTACATCCTCTGATAGTGTTCCAGTAGGATGTAGTATTTAGCCACAACGGTTAGTTTATATCAGACCCTGAGTCGGATAACCCAACGCGCGTTCGTACATTTACATGTACGCAAATATTATTCAGTTTGGTATATATATTTATGTACGTAATTACTATATGTATTCCAATAATTATGTAAATAAATTGATGGTTATATTATTATATAGTTATATGAATATATATGTAAGTAAATGCTAATTGATAATTATGACTAAATATTCAGACTGTACGACCCTAGGACACCGTGGACTATCCCATACTTAGCTTGACCATGTTGACCCTAAGAACTTGTGAATTTGTCCGCCTTGCATACATTAACGTACTGGCATAGACACCTGTCAGTTGACTGACTGATTTCGTACAGTACTTGAAGACGCGACACCCGCGTAATTCAACACGTAATTGACCGTGTTAGATGACTAGTGTTACCCCTAGTATACCCCCTGAGTCCAATGTAAATGTGGTTGTGTATGTGCTAGTGTAAAGACTAATGATTCTATTGTATTATATTTATGTGTACATAGGATATTGGATTTGTTCTGCACGATTTCTGGAGCAGATTATTGGTACATTGCAGCTTTCTTGCCAGGCAAGTATACCTTGTCATTGTACTGTTATTTATATTCCATATGTTGCATGCATCTTTATTTCTGTCTTTAGTTCATATATTTAATTGTTATATAAAATGCGCGCGACGGTGACGTCGCAATATGTTTTTATTTATGTATTGCATTGACCTTGTTCATGAGACTACCCCATTAACATGTAGCATCATTAGGTTCATTTGACTGTGACACATTTTTATACGAGTTGTGAGTCTCATATAGATCACGGACGCACGTATTGACTGATCATCGGTACGTGTGGGACGTGCGTTAGGAATAACTGCTGTTAGAAACTTTGCATGCTAGTAGACTTGGCAGTTATTAGAGGTCCAGGGACATAGCTTATTATAGTACGGTGGCCCCATTCTTGTCCTTGTTTGGTTGCAAGATTTGGGCTAGGGTACTAAGAATAGGTTATGAACCAAATTGTGTCATGGATATGACATGCTTAGAGCATGGGGTGGGGAGAACAACAAGTACCGCGTTTGAGCTCCTTTACACTTTTTCTATTGTGCGGCCGAATTCTCCACTGGAGATACGGGTGGTGATGACCACTATATATTATATTATTATCAGGCGGGCCTCCGGCGTTTGAAAGTCGTCGTGCCTTTGTAGGCCCCTGGATCTCCAATAGAGAACTATGCCAAATCCTAATTTTCAGCCAGATAGCTCACTTATGGGAAAAGTTGTTCTTAACTGCATTCACTTAGACGGTTAGGCGACCCCTTTGAATATTTATTTTAGTACTTTATTGACATGTGTTTAAGTATCTTGTTATGTCCCTCTGAGGACCTGGTCCGCTGCCAGGTGTACCTGTTCTTGAGTATTTGCAGGAGAGCAAATTTGGATGGTTATTGGAGTTGCCATATCCATGCGGCTGGCATGCTTACGTGTCCTAGTCCTATGCATTTTTGGGACTGGGGCGTGACATGT
Organism: Iris macrosiphon; assembly: GCA_036927795.1. Taxonomy (NCBI): domain Eukaryota; kingdom Viridiplantae; phylum Streptophyta; class Magnoliopsida; order Asparagales; family Iridaceae; genus Iris; species Iris macrosiphon. Next base: position 184,694,297 of record JAYESA010000005.1, read on the forward strand.
TTTTAGTGGTGGCCCATGCAGGTCGAGAGCATATTGTCTCGGTTACGTTATTGTACCGAACAAGCCTGCACCTAGGAATAGAGTAAAGGATCTCATCTACAATTGACTATTATTCATCTTTCTCCTATCTGTTCTATCTGAATAATTGCATCCTGCTTGATTCCTGTACTTTCCTAATAGTTCTTGAGTATAGCCTTCTGCTAGAATATAGGAACCCCTGTTATTAGAATAATAATTATGGTAGCACACCTATTTAGAATACAACGAGAATATAGATACACCACTAAGTTTAGATCTAGTGAACCCTAGAATTTCTTATCTCTAGAATTGGTTTACCATTACCCCCTGATGTATTATGAAGACTTGAGAGTAGTATAGACACTACTAGAGTTAGTTAGAAGTTTACCATAATGTTTGACCCTAGTATTGAGGAACCAATAGAAAACCAAAAATTTGAATATTAGGACTAAACATAATCTTCATAGTTAGAAAGTATTGGAGAACTGTAAACTTATAGCATTGTCTTGTTATTAGTAGACAGCACCCTAGGAAGCCTAGAGGAAGGTAATCAATACTTCTCCCTTGATCATACCCCGAACATAGCAACTAACACCCCACTCCCCTTAGAGAACCATGATGCTATCTAGAGCCCTATATCTTTATTTTATATATTGTTTCCCTGCGACCATAGCGCTCGCTATTTTGCGACGACTAATTACGTTTCTTCTCTTCATCTTTCAACTCGTGCCATCTGACACTTCGGATAGTAGGCCAAGTAATTTTATTCTTTGTTAAGGGCTCATAGTTTGCTAGGATTATAGTTGTAGCCTTGAATGTGAAAATTTTTATGCTTGGTAGTTAAAACTTGATAAGTTTAAGTTGTTTTGTAGATTGTGACCGATGATTAACCCTTAGGTTTAAATCGTATAATTTGTACCCTCACCTCGATACAAGCGAGATCCCTTTTTCCCTTAAACGGCCAGTAACTCTTCTATCCTTACTATTGACACTTGTTCTATAAGCACTATGACTAAGATGTAAGATGACCATAACCTATGTAATAGAAGAGTATACCCCAATAAAGTACCAAGATCCCTTCTCATAGACCTTAACAGGAGCTTTTACGACATCCTTAAGACAATACAATAGTAGTTAAATCATTTTAAATTAGGTAGTATACCTCACCACCTAGTATCATATAGTCCTTGTGATCCATTGATGAAGTGTAACTGAATGACATTAATTGTATGCTAGCATAAGACGACAGTGTTTATTCAGACAATAGAATTTAGAGGTCCTTGCCCCCATTTGGTCGACTAGCGACATAGACAAGGAGGTTGTATGATAATTATAGAGATTTGTAGAGTCTTTATTATTATTGCTTATTCTATTTTTTTGTTTTGTTTTTGCGAACTTGAATTGACTTGTACCTTCTTTCATCATCATCTAGCGTACCTATAATTATTGTACCACCTTGACTTATGCCGCTATTATAGCCTAGTTTTGCAAGCTTATTCTTTCATCAATCTTGTTCACTATATATGTATTAGTGGATGCATATATTAATACATTTCAGAATCAGTGTACTACGGTCTGATCAACCATAGTGCGCGTGGTTCGCCCTTCGTATAACTACTTTACGTGGATTGAGATATCTAGTGATTAGTAGATGAATGAATATGCCCTCTAGATATGTCTAAGCATATCGTATCCGTTACATAACTGTACCGATGCGAGCATGTGGATAGGCATTACCAAAATAGGACTTCAATCTACAACTGCTTTGATAATTCCTATTTGAATTCTTTAAACGCCTTGATCCCGATACTTCTACTCTATTACCTCGCCCTTGAACTGTCACGCCCCAGTCCCAAAAATACGTAGGACTAGGACACGTAAGCATGTCAGCCGCATGGATATGGCAACTCCAATATATGGAAACCAAACCCATACGTACGTTGTAATATGAATATCAAATCCATGAGTGGTATAACATATGTCACAAGTCACAGGGTAAAATCTAAATCTCATCCACAGAAAATCAAATATAATTAAATAACCAATATCTAGGGAACTAGATCTCAATAAAAAGTATCTAAGGATGATGGTTGGATGGAAACAAATCCACTACCAACTCGAATATAAGAGCAAATACAAAATAAGTACAACACAATCAACCAAAATATAAGTATACCAGCTATCGATCACGGCCCGAAGAGAAGACATCCACGAAGCATACACAACCATCCAAATCTGCGCTCCTGCAAATACTCAAGAACAGGTACACCTGGCAGCGGACCAGGTCCTCAGAGGGACATAACAAGATACTTAAACACATGCCAATAAAGTACTGAAATAAAATCCAAAAGGGTCGCCTAACCGTCTAAGTGAATGCAGTTAAGAACAACTTTCCCCACAAGTGAACTATCTGGCTGAAAACTAGGATTTGGCATGGTTCTCTTTTGAAGATCCAGGGGCCCAAAGGCACGTCGTCTTTTGAACGGCGAAGGCCCGCCAATGTACATAATATATATATGGGTCATCATCACCCGTATCTCCAGTGGAGAATCCGGGTGCACAGGAAAAAGTGCAAAGGAGCTCAAATGCGGTACTTGTTGTTCTCTCCACCCCATGCTCTAAGCATGTCATGTCCATGACACGATAAACCTCTTAATAACTGCCAAGTCTACTAGCATGCAAAGTTTCTAACAGCAGTTACTCCTAACGCACGGCCCATACGTTCAGGAGGCCAAACCTGCACGCAAGTCCGTGATCTACATGAGACTCACAACTCGTGTAACAACTGTGTCACGGCCAATAAACCTAATGGTGCTACATGATAATGGGGTAGTCTCATGAACAAGGTCAATGCAATACATAAATAAAAATATATCGCGACGACACCGTCGCGTGCATTTTATATAACAGTTAAAATATATGAACTAAAGACAGAAAATAAAGATGCATGCAATCATATGGAATAAGAATAACAGTACAATGGCAAGGTATACTTGCCTGGCAAGGAAGCTGCAATGTACCAATAACCTGCTCCAAAAGTCACGCAGAATAAATCCAACATCCTATGTGCACATAAATATAATACAATAGAATCATTAGTCATTACACTAGCACATACTCAACCACATTTATACTGGACTCAGGGGGTATACTAGGGGTAATACTAGTCATTTAACACGGTCAATTATGCATTAAATTATGCGGGTGTCGCATTTTCAAGTACTGTACACGCTCAGTCAGTACGTCGGTGTACACAAGGCAGACACCAATATTGTCCTTAGGGTCAACAGGGTCAAGGCAAATACGGGGCAGTCCACGGTGTCCTAGGGTCGTACATGCTGAATATATATAGCATAGTATTTAATTACTTACAATTTATGTATATACCATATATTTATATATATCTATATATAACACCCAATTATTCATACCAATTGAATACTTGTAGTAAGTATAGATATAAATATATATACCAATGAGTAATATACGCGTATGCGTACATATACGTACACGCATCTGGGTTCACCGACTCAGGGCCTGATGTCAACTAACAGTCAATAAGCAATACTAATATCCTACCGGCACACACACAAACCCACATAACAAGGAGAAGATGGGATAGGTTCTTACCTTGGAGTACGTGCACGGAATCGGCTGGACGACGACGAAGAGAGGTTGATGACGATAACGATGATGATGGTGAGGTCGACAGTGCTGATGATGATAATGAATGGTGAGGAGTGATGGTGATGAGATGACGACGAGGGTGATAATGATGATGTTGGTAATGGTGTTAATAGCAATGGTGGTGGTGATGACAATGTATGGTGGTGATGTTTATGATGATGGGTGTTGATGGTGATACGATGATGATAATGACGATGATGACGATGTTAGTTAAGGTGATGACGATAATAACGATGGCGAGGACGATGATGGTGAACGATGGCGATGATGATGGTTTGATGAAGTGATGATGATGATCAGGTTGTGGCTGCTGACCTCCGGCCAGCGAGGGGGTGGTCCGGCCAGCTAGGGGAGGAGAGGTCCAGGAGGGGGAAGGCTGTGGCATGGTGGAGGAAGGAAGTGGAGACTAGGGTTGGATCCGATGGAGAATAGCGAGGGCAGTGGAAGGGAAGTCTGGGTCGAGGAGGAGAGTAGGGGGCTGGTAGTGCAGGTGGAGTCCGGCGAGGTGGCTTCTCCGGCCGGCGGTGAGCAGGAAAGGAGAGGAAGAAGAAGATAAGGTGAATATGGAATAGGGGTGGTCGGCTGAGGTGAATAGGTTAGGGATGGGTTGATTGGTGTCGGGTTTGTTTGCTGAGGAGCGGCGCACCGACGATCTCGCGATGACCGGAGGAAGGGAAGAATAGGAGGAAAAAGCCGACAATGGTGGACTCGAGTGATGTCCGGCGAGGTTTCGGCGGAGTTCTGCGGGATATGGGCTCCGGCAGACTGCTCCGGGCTCGATGAGAAGAAGAACAGGGAGAGAAGGTGGAGATGATGCCGGTGGTGTCGGCCTGGGTGGCGTAGGGTGGTGTTGATGGTAGGGGTGAGCAGTAGGGCTCGAGGAGGATCCGCTCCGGCGATGTTCGTGGCGGATCTCCGGCCAAGGGGATGTGAAAGATGATGAATAGGGAGGAAGAGGTCGGCTGGGCATATTTGTATTGTGTTTTGGTTTGGGTGAAAAGAATTCAAGGTGTATTTATATGTAAAGGAGTGGAAATTTGAGGTTGACCTAGATTTTGGTGTTTGACCTAGGTTTTGGACTTGTCAACATTCCTTGGGAGGGGCCTTTGGGCTCACATGAGGGTGTTGGGCTAGAATTTACATGGTTTAAAATGCGAGGATGGGTTTAAAATAAATGGGGGCGATGTGCGCGTTACACATGCTAAAAATTACGAAAAAATCTACGTGAAGGGAAAATAGATTTCTTCATGAATTGTCCAATGGTGGGGACACCTCAGTGCATTTTTGTATAAAAGCCCCCCAACAATTGGAAAATAGCACAAAGGCGGAAATTGAATTTAATTAATTAAATCGAAACGCGCACGATGTTCTAGAATTAATTAGAAGCACAGAAAAATAAAAATAGACGGAACAAAGGGTCTGGAACGTAGAGGATACAGAGTAGATTATTAATAAAATTTAGGTCGTACAAAACGGTCAAGATTGTGTCCCAATTTCGATTGGGACGCACAAGGGTACAAAATTAGAATTTATTTAGAATTAAGAAATAACGTCCGCGACGTTTATTGTGCGGCTAAAATATAGCATCAGAGAGCAATATTATAAATTGTACAAGGGTCAGAATAGTAGGCGGACATGTCTAGGATGAGATTGTGAAGATTGTTGGAAGGCAATGGCTAGTGAGGTGCTCCAATTATAGAAGCAACGGTAGTGTGCGCTGCACGATATAAATTATTTCATAATTAAATAAATGTCGTGTTCTAATTCTAATTGGGTTCAAACTAGCCCTAATTTTACTATCTAAGCCAAGTAGCCCTAATTTTGGGTGAGGGGGTTTACAATCTACCCAACTTAAAATAATTTCGTCCTCGAAATTAAACTAGGATAGGGTTTCTCTCTCTAACCTCACTTGATTACAGTCTAAAGAATTCTCCTTAAGTTAACATTGCAGTTTCTACCCAACTTAGAATTTACCCATCTATCATCTACGGCTATACATCTACGAAGGCTATGTCCCAAATTATTTAATCGTGATATTGAATCCTCAAAGTTTTTAACACCAAACATACCATCTATGATATTCCCTTAGTCATTTATAAAAGGTAGTCATCAAACAATATGATTGGCCTGTGGGGTATATCTAGTACTCTCTGTGTATCAAACTTATACCAAGCACGAGATTTCGTCTTTCCGAAATAAGGGAAGACGGAGATCAATAATAAAGAGTTTAAGGGCGAGGTAATAGAATAGAAGTATCAGGATCAAGGCGTTTAAAGAATTCAAATAGGAATTGTCAAAGCAGTTGTGGATTGAAGTCCTCTTTTGGTAATTCCTATTCACATGCTCGTATTAGTACAGTTATGTAACTGATACGATATGTCAGACAAGTCCAGGACAAGTATATTTGTCTACTAATCACTACATATCTTAATCCACGTAAAGTGGTATTACGAGGGGCGAATCAAGTGCACTAAGGTTAGCTAGACCTTAATATACTGATTCTGAAATATATTCGTGTGTCGACCCACTAATACATACGTCATGAGCAAGCTCGACAAGGAATAAGCTTGTAAAACTAGGCTATAATAGCAGCATAATTCAAGGTAGCACAGAAAATATAACGCTGGATTATGATAAGAGAAGTTACAAATAATTCAAGTTCACAAAAACAAAAATATAAGCAGTAATAATAAAAGACTCTATAATCTCCACAGTTATCATACAACCTCCTTGTCTAAGTCGCTAGTCGACCAACTAGGGATAGGACCTTCCATTCCTATAGTCTAAATGTTATCTTCTTATGCAAGTCTAAAGTCGGTGTCATTTGGTTATACTTCACCAATGGGTTAAGAGGACTGTGTGATACTAGGTGGTGAGGCATATTACTCAACTTAGAATAATAAATTAATACGCTAATGCCTTAAAAGAAAATATAGGAATTCCTATTAAGGTTTACAAGAAGGGGTCTTCGTGCTTATTAGAGTATCCTATTATATAGGTCATGGCCTTAGTCACAGTGCTCATAGAACATGTGTCAATGGTAGGGATAGGAGAGTTACTAGCCGTTTAAAGGGAAAGGGATATAACTTGTATCGAGGTGGGGGTACAAATTACGTGATTTAACTCTAAGGGATAATCATCACAATCTAATTGAACAACTCAACTATCAGGTTCTAGCTACAAGGTACACAATTCAAAATTCAAGATTACAATTATGACTATAGCAAACTATATATCCTATCGTAGAGTATGATCACTTGGTCTATGATCAGAGGTGGCAAATGGCACGAGTTAAAAGATGAAGAAGAGAAAACATGATTAGTCGTCGTACGAATAGCGAGCGCTAGGGTTTCAGAGGAATAATATATGAAATAAAATAGAGAGGCTATAGATAATGTCAAGGTTTCCTAAGGGGAGATGCTACGCTACTCTCTGTGCTTGCGGTATGATCAAGAAAATACTATATTCAATGCTCTTGGCTTCCTAAGGTGATGTCTACTAATAATAAGATAATCTAAGTTTGTAGTTCTCCAATACTAACTAACTATGAAGGTTAGGTTCAGTCCTAATATTCAATATTGGTTCTCCATTGGTTCCTCAATACTAGGGTCAAACATTATGGTAAAACTTCTAACTAACTCTAGTAGTGTCTATACTACTCTCAAGTCCTCATAATCCATCTGGGGTAATGGTAAGCCAATTCTAGAGATAAGAAATTCTAGGATTCACTAGACATTCTAAGCTTAGTGGTGTGTCTATATTCTCGTTGTATTCTTAATAGGTGTAATATCCTAATTATTATCCTAATAACAGGGGTTTCTATATCCTAGCAGAAGGCTATACTCAAAGAACTATTAGGGAAGTACAGGAATCAGGCATGATACAATTGTTCAAAATAGGACAGATAGGAGGAGATGAATCACAGTCAATTGTGGATGAGATCCTATATTCTAGTCCTAGGTGCAGGCTTGTTCGGTACAGTAACGTAACCGAGATAATATGCTCTCGACCTGCATGGGCCACCACAAAAACATGTCACGCCCCAGTCCCAAAAATACGTAGGACTAGGACACGTAAGCATGCCAGCCGCATAGATATGGCAACTCCAATATATGGAAACCAAACCCATACGTACGCTGTAATATGAATATCAAATCCATGAGTGGTATAATATATGTCACAAGTCACAGGGTAAAATCTAAATCTCATCCACAGAAAATCAAATATAATTAAATAACCAATATCTAGGGAACTAGATCTCAATAAGAAGTATCTAAGGATGATGGTTGGATGGAAACAAATTCACTACCAACTCGAATATAAGAGCAAATACAAAATAAGTACAACACAATCAACCAAAATATAAGTATACCAGCTATCGATCACGGCCCGAAGAGAAGACATCCACGAAGCATACACAACCATCCAAATCTGCCCTCCTGCAAATACTCAAGAACAGGTACACCTGGCAGCGGACCAGGTCCTCAGAGGGACATAACAAGATACTTAAACACATGCCAATAAAGTACTGAAATAAATATCCAAAAGGGTCGCCTAACCGTCTAAGTGAATGCAGTTAAGAACAACTTTTCCCACAAGTGAGCTATCTGGCTGAAAACTAGGATTTGGCATGGTTCTCTTTTGAAGATCCAGGGGCCCAAAGGCACGTCGTCTTTTGAACGGCGAAGGCCCGCCAATGTACATAATATATATATGGGTCATCACCGCCCGTATCTCCAGTAGAGAATTCGGGTGCACAGGAAAAAGTGCAAAGGAGCTCAAATGCGGTACTTGTTGTTCTCTCCACTCCATGCTCTAAGCATGTCATGTCCATGACACGATAAACCTCTTAATAACTGCCAAGTCTACTAGCATGCAAAGTTTCTAACAGTAGTTACTCCTAACGCACGGCCCATACGTTCAGGAGGCCAGACCTACACGCAAGTCCGTGATCTACATGAGACACAACTCATGTAACAACTGTGTCACGGCCAATGAACCTAGTGGTGCTACATGATAATGGGGTAGTCTCATGAACAAGATTAATGCAATACATAAATAAAAATATATCGCGATGACACCGTCGCGTGCATTTTATATAACAGTTAAAATATATGAACTAAAGACAGAAAATAAAGATGCATGCAATCATATGGAATAAGAATAACAGTACAATGGCAAGGTATACTTGCCTGGCAAGGAAGCTGCAATGTACCAATAACCTGCTCCAAAAGTCGCGCAGAATAAATCCAACATCCTATATACACATAAATATAATACAATAGAATCATTAGTCATTACACTAGCACATACTCAACCATATTTATACTGGACTCAGGGGGTATACTAGGGGTAATACTAGTCATTTAACACGGTCAATTACGCATTGAATTATGCGGGTGTCGCGTCTTCAAGTACTGTACACGCTCAGTCAGTACGTCGGTGTACACAAGGCAGACACTAACATTGTCCTTAGGGTCAACAGGGTCAAGGCAAATACGGGGTAGTCCACGGTGTCCTAGGGTCGTACATTCTGAATATATATAGCATAATATTTAATTACTTACAATTTATGTACATACCATATATTTATATATATCTATATATAACACCCAATTATTCATACCAATTGAATACTTGTAGTAAGTATAGATATAAATATATATACCAATGAGTAATATACGCGTATGCGTACATATACGTACACGCATCTGGGTTCACCGACTCAGGGCCTGATGTCAACTAACAGTCAATAAGCAATACTAATATCCTACCGGCACACACACAAACCCACATAACAAGGAGAAGACGGGACAGGTTCTTACCTTGGAGTACGTGCACAAAATCGGCTGGACGACGACGAAGAGAGGTTGACGACGATAACGATGATGATGGTGAGGATGACAGTGCTGATGATGATAATGAATGGTGAGGAGTAATGGTGATGAGATGACGACGAGGGTGATGATGATGATGTTGGTAATGGTGTTAATAGCAATGGTGGTGGTGATGACAATGTATGGTGGTGATGTTTATGATGATGGGTGTTGATGGTGATACGATGATGATAATGACGACGATGACGATGTTAGTTAAGGTGATGACGATAATAATAATGGCGAGGACGATGATGGTGAACGATGGCGATGATGATGGTTTGATGAAGTGGTGATGATGATCAGGTTATGGCTGCTGACCTCCGGCCAGCGGGGGGGTGGTCCGGCCAGCTAGGGGAGGAGAGGGCCAAGAGGGGGAAGGCTGTGGCATGGTGGAGGAAGGAAGTGGAGACTAGGGTTGGATCCGATGGAGAATAGCGAGGTCAGTGGAAGGGAAGTCTGGGTCGAGGAGGAGAGTAGGGGGCTGGTAGTGCAGGTGGAGTCCAGCGAGGTTGCTTCTCCGGCCGGCGGTGAGCAGGGAAGGAAAGGAAGAAGAAGATAAGGTGAATATGGAATAGGGGTGGTCGGCTGAGGTGAATAGGTTAGGGATGGGTTGATTGGTGTCAGGTTTGTTTGCTGAGGAGCGGCGCACCGATGATCTCGCGGTGACCGGAGGAAGGGAAGAGGAGGAGGAAGAAGCCGACAATGGTGGACTCGGGTGATGTCCGGCGAGGTTCCAGGCAGAGTTCTGCGGGATGTGGGCTCCGGCAGACTGCTCCGGGCTCGATGAGAAGAAGAACAGGGAGAGAAGGTGGAGATGATGCCGGTGGTGTCGGCCTGGGTGGCGTAGGTTGGTGTTGATGGTAGGGGTGAGCAGTAGGGCTCGAGGAGGATCCGCTCCGGTGATGTTCATGGCGGATCTCCGGCCAAGGGGATGTGGAAGATGATGAATAGGGAGGAAGAGGTCGGCTGGGCATATTTGTATTGTGTTTTGGTTTGGGTGAAAAGAATTCAAGGTGTATTTATATGTAAAGGAGTGGAAATTTGAGGTTGACCTAGATTTTGGTGTTTGACCTAGGTTTTGGACTTGTCAACATTCCTTGGGAGGGGCCTTTGGGCTCACATGAGGGTGTTGGGCTAGAATTTATATGGTTTAAAATGCGAGGATGGGTTTAAAATAAATGGGGGCGATGTGCGCGTTGCACATGCTGAAAATTACGAAAAAATCTACGTGAAGGGAAAATAGATTTCTTCATGAATTGTCCAATGGTGGGGACACCTCAGTGCATTTTTGTATAAAAGCCCCCCAACAATTGGAAAATAGCACAAAGACGAAAATTGAATTTAATTAATTAAATCGAAACGTGCACGATGTTCTAGAATTAATTAGAAGCACAAAAAAATAAAAATAGGCAGAACAAAGGGTCTGGAACGTAGAGGATACAGAGTAGATTATTAATAAAATTCAGGTCGTACAAAACGGTTAAGATTGTGTCCCCAATTTCGATTGGAACGCACAAGGGTACAAAATTAGAATTTATTTCGAATTAAGAAATAATGTCCGCGACGTTTATTGTGCGACTAAAATATAGCATCAGAGAGCAATATTATAAATTGTACAAGGATCAGAATAGTAGGGCGGACATGTCTAGGATGAGATTGTGAAGATTGTTGGAAGGCAATGGCTAGTGAGGTGCTCCAATTATAGAAGCAACGGTAGTGTGCGCGGCACGATATAAATTATTTCATAATTAAATAAATGTCGTGTTCTAATTCTAATTGGGTTCAAACTAGCCCTAATTTCACTATCTAAGCCAAGTAGCCCTAATTTTGGGTGAGGGGGTTTACATGAACTCTTTATTATTGATCTCCGTCTTCCCTTATTTCGGAAAAATGAAACATCGTGCTTGGTATAAGTTTGATACACAGAGAGTACTAAATATACCCCATAGGCTGATCACATACTTGAGGATTATTCTTTCGTAATTAAGGACATATCATATATGATATAATCGGCATTAAAGTTTTGAGGATTGAATGACATGAGTAAATAAATTAAGGAATATTCTTAAAGTATACAGCCTTCTGTGATAGATGGGTAAATTCTAAGTTGGGTAGCAGTGCATTGGCAACTCGAGAGGAATTTCTTTTAGATTATGATCGAGTAAGATTAGATTGGGAGAGGTTCAAGCCATTTAATTTTGAGAATTTTAGAAGAATGACTAAGATGATGAGGATTAATAAATTTTAAAAATCTTGATATTGAGGACCCAATATTTATACCTTAAGTACATAATTTAAATTTTTGAGTATTGAAGGTAAAATCATCAATTTGAATTTGAAGGATAAATATATAATTTCAGACTTAAACATTGGTGGACTGCATTTAAATTATTTTTCAATTTGATGATTTAAATTAAGAATTAAAATTTGATGGTTGGACTACCTATTTGAAATATTGAGGATGTGAATGGAATTTAAAAAGTTAAAGAATACAAAAAAAATTATAAGTAAAAATAGGAATAATATTGGACTCGAATTACTTCTAGAGGAGATTATGATAGTTGGAGATCGTGAGGTAAAATTTGATATGGGTTATTTAAATCTTGAAGATATTATATCGATTCAATTTAAATTTGGATATTGATGATTTGAAAAAGTGAGAAGAGATTACAATAGGTTGAATTTTGATTTGAACAATGATTATCTTAATTTTGAAATGATCGCGATAGATTTAAATAGATTTTGTTATTTAAATTTTTGGAAGAGATTGCGATTGACGTACCTTATGTATGAATGTGAAGGATTTAACAAATTATGCCTTATTTTAATTTTGAGGACAAAATTATTTTAAGTTGGGTAGATTGTAAACTCCCTCACCCAAAATAGGTATTTTATGTATATTTTATATTATTATATTTATTATAGATGTTGAATTTATTTAGAGTATTCTCTTAGTTAATTAGAAAATAAATTTTTTTTAGTATATTTACTTATATAAATATTTATTTAGAATTATTTTTAGGCTATTTTAGATTATTGGAATTTTTCCATAATTTTTAGTTAATTAAAAACTAGTAACACTAATTTTTAGGAATTTGAAGAATTTAATTTATTTTCAAAATTAATTAAAAATATCTCAAACTTTTATTTTAGGTTCTAAATAATAAAATATATTTTCTAGAATTTTTTGGAAATTTTTTGATTATTTTTAGCATTTATTTTGAATTAATTATGAAAAACTAAATTAAAAACTAATTTCTGAAAAAGATAACCCAAAAAGTAATTAATTCTGCCCATTCAGCAAACAGGGGGACCACCTGTCAGCCTCCCGCAGCGAACAGTGCCGGGCCCGCCTGTCAGTGACCGCGGGGTGAAGCCGAGCTGACCTCGAGCCGAGCCGAGTCAGAGTTCGACTCGGACTCAGCTGAGCCGAGCCGCGTCAGTATCTGACCGTTCGATCTGAGCGGGGAGCCACGGATGGCTGCCATGTGGCGCTTTCCGAGCCGCGGCTGCACTCTCTCTCCTCTCTATATATAATAGTTTAAGTTATTTTCTAGGGTTTTTCTTGAGCCGATTTTTGGAGAATTGCCATCTAGGGTTCCTTCATTTTCCAGAAGCTATTGCGCATAGCTCCGGACTCCAAACGAGGCCTAGTTTTTTTTTTGAACAATATTGAGGTTAACTTTCTGATTATATAAATTTCTTTTAAATTATTAGTATTAAATTTTGGAAAATTCGTAGAGTTCAGCATGTCCGAAAATAGACGTGTTTCGATGTTTTCACAATTTTGGGAGAACCCAGAATCAGAATCACGAACCGTTTAAAGTTTCGGAAAGCTAATATCGAGATCATAGACATATATTTTAACAGAATTTAATTCGAATTATTTACATATTGTTAATTCTGTAGAACTTCTAGGTTAGAATTTAATCATCGGTGCACAATACAAAATTTGTATGTGCCATAATTCCCAAACGAATTTGAATTCGGACTAGCCATAAATTCTAGCATATTTTTGACACTAAAATATACAGGAAATCATGCATGAAAGTTGAGTTTGTGTCGGTTGACTTTTCGGTCAACAGATTGCCTCAATTTGCGTGCCATGAGTCTCGAGTTAATAAAATTTAGTTTCTTTGGACAAAATTTAGGAATTAACATAAAAATTAGAATAATAAGATTAAAATAGGACTTTAGAATAATTATTCCAGAATTAAATAAATTGAAATAAATTATCTTTTGACGTGATAAATTTGTAATACATAGGCTATTTGGACTGTGACTTGGACTCTGATTCATACCAGTAGCAGGACCCCAGACGAGTACATCCTCTGACAGTGTTCCAGTAGGACGTAGTATTTAGCCACAATGGTTAGTTTACATCAGACCCTGAGTCGGATAACCCAACGCGCGTTCGTACATTTACATGTACGCAAATATTATTCAGTTTGGTATATATATTTATGTACGTAATTACTATATGTATTCCAATAATTATGTAAATAAATTGATGGTTATATTATTATATAGTTATATGAATATATATATGTAAGTAAATGCTAATTGATAATTATGACTAAATATTCAGACTGTACGACCCTAGGACACCGTGGACTATCCCATACTTACCTTGACCATGTTGACCCTAAGAACTTGTGAATTTGTCCGCCTTGCATACATTAACATACTGGCATAGACACCTGTCAGTTGACTGACTGATTTCGTACAGTACTTGAATACTTGACACCCCCGTAATTCAACGCATAATTGACCGTGTTAGATGACTAGTGTTACCCCTAGTATACCCCCTGAGTCCAGTGTAAATGTGGTTGTGTATGTGCTAGTGTAAAGACTAATGATTCTATTGTATTATATTTATGCGTACATAGGATATGGATTTGTTCTACACAATTTCTGGAGCAGATAATTGGTACATTGCAGCTTCCTTGCCAGGCAAGTATACCTTGCCATTGTACTGTTATTTATATTCCATATGTTGCACGCATCTTTATTTCTGTCTTTAGTTCATATATTTAATTGTTATATAAAATGCGCGCGACGGTGACGTCGCGATATGTTTTTATTTATGTATTGCATTGACCTTATTCATGAGACTACCCTATTAACATGTAGCATCATTAGGTTCATTTGACTGTGACACATTTTTATACGAGTTGTGAGTCTCATATAGATCACGGACGCACGTATTGACTGATCATCGGTACGTGTGGGACGTGCGTTAGAAAAAACTGCAGTTAGAAACTTTGCATGCTTGTAGACTTGGCAGTTATTAGAGGTCCAGGGACATAGCTTATTGTAGTACGGTGGCCCCATCCTTGTCCTTGTTTGGTTGCAGGATTTGGGCTAGGGTACTAAGAATAGGCTATAAACTAAATTGTGTCATGGATATGACATGCTTAGAGCATGGGGTGGGGAGAACAACAAGTACCGTATTTGAGCTCCTTTACACTTTTTCTATTGTGCGGCCGGATTTTCCGCTGGAGATATGGGCGGTGATAACCACTATATATTATATTATTATCAGGTGGGCCTCCGGCGTTCGAAAGTCGTCGTGCCTTTGTAGGCCCCTGGATCTCCAATAGAGAACCATGCCAAATTCCAGTTTTCAGCCAGATAGCTCACTTGTGGAGAAAGTTGTTCTTAACTGCATTCACTTAGACGGTTAGGCGACCCCTTTGGATATTTATTTCATTACTTTATTGACATGTGTTTAAGTATCTTGTTATGTCCCTCTGAGGACCTGGTCCGCTGCCAGGTGTACCTGTTCTTGAGTATTTGTAGGAGCACAAATTTGGATGGTTATAGATGCTTCAAGGATGTCTTCTCTTCGAGCCGTGATTTATAGCTGGTATTCTTATATTGTGTTTATTGTGGTGTAATTAGATTGTATTGCTCTTATATTCGAGTTGGTAGTGGATTTGTTTCCATCCAACTATCATCCTTAGATACTTCTTATTGAGATCTCGTTTCATAGATACTGGTTATTTATTTATATTTAATTTTCGTGGATGAGATTTAGATTATACCCTGTGATTTGTGATAGATTTATACCATATATGGATTTTATATTCATATTACAACGTACGTATAGATTTGGTTTCCATATATTGGAGTTGCCATATCCATGCGGCTGGCATGCTTACGTGTCCTAGTCCTACGCATTTTTGGGACTGGAGCGTGACTTATTTTTAGTGGTGGCCCATGCAGGTCGAGAGCATATTGTCTCGGTTACGTTATTGTACCGAACAAGCCTGCACCTAGGAATAGAGTATAGGATCTCATCCATAATTGACTATTATTCATCTTTCTCATATCTGTTCTATCTGAATAATTACATCCTGCTTGATTCCTGTACTTCCCTAATAGTTCTTGAGTATAGCCTTCTGCTAGAATATAGGAACCCTTGTTATTAGGATAATAATTATGGTAGCACACCTATTTAGAATATAACGAGAATATAGATACACCACTAAGTTTAGAATATCTAGTGAACCCTAGAATTTCTTATCTCTAGAATTGGTTTATCATTACCCCCTGATGTATTATGAAGACTTGAGAGTAGTATAGACACTACTAGAGTTAGTTAGAAGTTTACCATAATGTTTGACCCTAGTATTGAGGAACCAATAGAAAACCAAAAATTTGAATATTAGGACTAAACATAATCTTCATAGTTAGAAAGTATTGGAGAACTGTAAACTTATAGCATTGTCTTGTTATTAGTAGACAGCACCCTAGGAAGCCTAGAGGAATGTAATCAACACTTCTCCCTTGATCATACCCCGAACATAGCAACTAACACCCCACTCCCCTTAGAGAACCATGATGCTATCTAGAGCCCTATATCTTTATTTTATATATTGTTTCCCTGCGACCATAGCGCTCGCTATTTTGCGACGACTAATTATGTTTCTTCTCTTCATCTTTTAACTCGTACCATCTGACACTTCGGATAGTAGGCCAAGTAATTTTATTCTTTGTTAAGGGCTCATAGTTTGCTAGGATTATAGTTGTAGCCTTGAATGTGAAAATTTTTATGCTTGGTAGTTAAAACTTGATAAGTTTAAGTTGTTTTATAGATTGTGACCGATGATTAACCCTTAGTTTTTAAATCATGTAATTTGTACCCTCACCTCGATACAAGCGAGATCCCTTTTTCCCTTAAACGGCCAGTAACTCTTCTATCCTTACTATTGACACTTGTTCTATAAGCACTATGACTAAGATGTAAGATGACCATAACCTATGTAATAGAAGAGTATACCCCAATAAAGTACCAAGATCCCTTCTCATAGACCTTAACAGGAGCTTTTACGGCATCCTTAAGACAATACAATAGTAGTTAAATCATTTTAAATTAGGTAGTATACCTCACCACCTAGTATCATATAGTCCATGTGATCCATTGATGAAGTGTAACTGAATGACATTAATTGTATGCAAGCATAAGACGACAGTGTTTATTCAGACAATAGAATTTAGAGGTCTTTGCCCCCATTTGGTCGACTAGCGACATAGATAAGGAGGTTGTATGATAACTATAGAGATTTGTAGAGTCTTTATTATTATTGCTTATTCTATTTTTTTTGTTTTATTTTTGCGAAATTGAATTGACTTGTACCTCCTTTCATCATCATCTAGCTTACCTATAATTATTGTACCACCTTGACTTATGCCGCTATTATAGCCTAGTTTTGCAAGCTTATTCTTTCATCAAGTTTGTTTACTATATATGTATTAGTGGATGCATACATTAATACATTTCAGAATCAGTGTACTACGGTCTGATCAACCATAGTGCGCGTGGTTCGCCCTTCGTATAACTACTTTACGTGGATTGAGATATCTAGTGATTAGTAGATGAATGAACTTGTCCTCTAGATATGTCTAAGCACATCGTATCCGTTACATAACTGTACCGATGCGAGCATGTGGATAGGCATTACCAAAATAGGACTTCAATCTACAACTGCTTTGACAATTCCTATTTGAATTCTTTAAACGCCTTGATCCCGATACTTCTATTCTATTACCTCGCCCTTGAACTCTTTATTATTGATCTCCGTCTTCCCTTATTTCGGAAAGACGAAACATCGTGCTTGGTATAAGTTTGATACACAAAGAGTACTAGATATACCCCATAGGCCGATCACATACTTGAGGATTATTCTTTCGTAATTAAGGTCATATCATATATGATATAATCGGCATTAAAGTTTTGAGGATTGAATGACATGAGTAAATAAATTAAGGAATATTTTTCTTAAAGTATACAGCCTTCTGTGATAGATGGGTAAATTCTAAGTTGGGTAGCAGTGCATTGGCAACTCGAGAGAAATTTTTTTTAGATTGTGATCGAGTAAGATTAGATTAGGAGAGGTTCAAGCCATTTAATTTTGAGAATTTTAGAAGAATGACTAAGATGATGAGGATTAATGAATTTTAAAAATCTTGATATTGAGGACCCAATATTTATACCTTAAGTACATAATTTAAATTTTTGAGTATTGAAGGTAAAATCATCAATTTGAATTTGAAGGATAAATATATAATTTTAGACTTGAACATTGGTGGACAGCATTTAAATTATTTTTTAATTTGATGATTTAAATTAAGAATTAAAATTTGATGGTTGGACTATATATTTGAAATATTGAGGATGTGAATGGAATTAAAAAAGTTAAAGAATATAAAAAAATTTATAAGTAAAAATAGGAATAATATTGGACTCGAATTCTTCTAGAGGAGATTATGATAGTTGGAAATCGTGAGGTAAAATTTGATATGGGTTATTTAAATCTTGAAGATATTATATGGATTCAATTTAAATTTGGATATTGATGATTTGAAAAAGTGAGAAGAGATTACAATAGGTTGAATTTTGATTTGAACAATGATTATCTTAATTTTGAAATGATCGCGATAGATTTGAATAGATTTTGTTATTTAAATTTTTGGAAGAGATTGCGATTGACGTACCTTATGTACGAATGTGAAGGATTTAATAAATTATGCCTTATTTTAATTTCGAGGACGAAATTGTTTTAAGTTGGGTAGATTGTAAACTCCCTCACCCAAAATAGGTATTTTGTGTATATTTTATATTATTATATTTATTATAGATGTTGAATTTATTTAGAGTATTCTCTTAGTTAATTAGAAAATAAATTTTTTTAGTATATTTACTTATATAAATATTTATTTAGAATTATTTTTAGGCTATTTTAGATTATTGGGATTTTTTCATAATTTTTAGTTAATTAAAAACTAGTAACACTAATTTTTAGGATTTTAAAGAATTTATTTTATGTTCAAACTTAATTAAAAATATCCCAAACTTCTATTTTAGGATCTAAATAATAAAATATATTTTCTAGAATTTTTTGGGAATTTTCTTATTATTTTTAGCATTTATTTTGAGTTAATTATGAAAAACTGAATTAAAAACTAATTTCTGAAAAAGATAACCCAAAAAGTAATTAATTCTGCCCAGTCAGCAAACAGGGGGCCCACCTGTCAGCCTCCCGCAACGAACAGTGCCGGGCCCGCCTGTCAGTGACCGCGGGGTGAAGCCGAGCTGACCTCGAGCCGAGCCGAGTCAGAGTTCGACTCGGACTCAGCTGAGCCGAGCCGCGTCAGTATCTGACCGTTCGATCTGAGCGGGGAGCCATGGATGGCTGCCACGTAGCGCTTTCCGAGCCGCGGCTGCACTCTCTCTCCTCTATATATATATATAATAGTTTAAGTTATTTTCTAGGATTTTTCTTGAGCCGATTTTTGGAGAATTGCCATCTAGGGTTCCTTCATCTTCCAGAAGCCATTGCGCATAGCTCCGGACTCCAAACGAGGCCTAGTTTTTTTTGTTAGAACAATATTGAGGTTAGATTTCTGATTATATAAATTGTTTTCTGAAATTATTAGTATTAAATTCTGGAAAATTCATAGAGTACAGTATGTCCGAAAATAGATGTGTTTCGATATTTTCGCAATTTTGGGAGAACCGGGAATCAGAATCACGAACCGTTTAAAGTTTCGGAAAAATAATATCGAGATCATAGACATATATTTTTACTAGAATTTAATTCGAAGTATTTATATACAGTTAATTCTGTAGAACTTCTAGGTTAGAATTTAACCATCGGTGCACAATACAAAATTTGTATGTGCCATAATTCCCAAACGAATTTGAATTCGGATGAGCAATAAATTCCAACATGTTTTTGATAATAAAATATACAGAAAATCATGCATGAAAGTTGAGTTTGTGTCGGTTGACTTTTCGGTCAACAGATTGCCTCGATTTGCGTGCCATGAGTCTCGAGTTGATAAAATTCAGTTTCTTTGGACAAAATTTAGGAATTAACATAAAAATCAGAATAATAAGATTAAAATAGAATTTTAGAGTAATTATTCCAGAATTAAATAAATTGAAATAAATTATCTTTTGACGTGATAAATTTGTAATACTTAGGCTATTTGGACTGTGACTTGGACTCTGATTCATACCAGCAGCAGGACCCCAGACGAGTACATCCTCTGACAGTGTTCCAGTAGGACGTAGTATTTAGCCATAATGGTTAGTTTATATCAGACCCTGAGTCAGATAACCCAACGCGCGTTCGTACATTTACATGTACGCAAATATTATTCAGTTTGGTATATATATTTATGTACGTAATTACTATATGTATTCCAATAATTATGTAAATAAATTGATGGTTATATTATTATATAGTTATATGAATATATATGTGTAAACCCCATCACCCAAAATAGGTATTTTGTGTGTATTTTATATTATTATATTTATTATAGATTATTTTAAATATTGAATTTTTTTAGAGTATTCTCTTAGTTAATTAGAAAATAAATTTTTTGACATATTTACTTATATAAATATTTATTTAGAATCATTTTTAGGCTATTTTAGATTTTTAGAGATTTTTCTAGAATGTTTAGGTAATTAAAACTTAGGAAACATAAATTTTTAGGACTTCTATGATTTACTATACGACCATACTTACATGTTGTTCCTACCAAATATTTATTTTAATTTAAAATATTTAAATATATTTTCTTTAATTTATTTATAATTTTAAGAAATTTATTTAGATTTTTAAAATTACTTAGGATTTATTTGGATATATATAGTCTTAATATTAGATAGATGTTAATTTAGTGTTAATAGATATTAATAAAAAAATTAAATTATTTGTATTATCTTTAATTATATTTAAGATTATAAATTATTGAGATAAATTCAAACTCTATTTTAAATTAATTCAAATCCTGAACCTACTAGGAAAGCAACTTCATGCATATCCTATCCTTATTTAAATTTATCATAATCCTATCCAAATTAACCAATCCTAGTCTTATTTAATTAAGTAGTGTCCACCATTATAAATAACTAATTCTTCATATTTTTCTTCCCCAAATTCCTCTCTTTTTCATCCCAAAATAGTCAAAATTCGTCATAAATTCAGCCTCATTTTCTACTAGTTATGACGAATTAAAAAGACGATATCTCCCAGCTCCGGACTCCAAATGCACTCCAGTTTTTTTTTGTTAGAACTATATCAAGGTTAGTTTTCTGATTATATAATTTATTTTAATAATTTATGAACCTATTTTTCCAAAAAATTCTAAAAGTGCCAGTTGTCCGAAATCAGACGCGTTTTGGTATTTTCGAGATTTTGGGATATCTCAAACTCGGAATTATGAACCATTTAAAGTTTCGGAAAGCTGACATGATAAACTTATAGAAAACTATTTTTTCAGAATTTAAAATATAAATTTATTCTACTGTAAAATTTGTGCAACGTAGACGTAAATAGAAAACCACAAAAAAAACTATCATCTGTGCGCCCATGTGGACATAACTCTTTACCGACTTATGATTGTCGATTCCAGTATTCACGTAGCATTAAAATATATAGAATTCAACAAAAAATCTTGGATTTGAGTCGGTTGACTCTTTGGTCAACAGATTGCCTCGATTTGCGTGTCACGGATCACAAATCCTTAAAGTTGACTTTCTTTGGACCAAAAATTAGAGCTTAACAATAAAATCAGATTATAATAAGATTAAGATACTAATTTAGGTTATTTTATTCAGAGTTAAACTAGATTAAAATAGCAAAAACTATTCACCCACTTTTGTAACCTAACTTGTTTAATTTATGTGACGGGTAGATCGGACGACGCCTTGAGTTGGGACTTCATCTTTTTCAGACCAGGCAAGATATCTTGCCAAATTGCTTACAGTATTTTGCATGCTTAGTATATTTCTGTATATTTATTGTATTTTTATTTATTGCATGTGTAGTTTCTTTCAGTCATTACTATATATTAGATATGTTGACACACACTTGACACTTAGTATCATAGAGGACAATCATTAGGCGTATGGGCTTTTAACCACTCTGGTAAACCATAGTAACTAGCACGCACTATGGTGGTCATGTCCGATGGTCGCTACCCCTGAGGTATGTCGATTAATGGAGTCCGAGGGTCGCTACCCCAGAGGTATGTCGGCTGATGATGTCCACTGACGAGCGTATGAGTTGTGAGGATTAGATCGAGTAGCCTACCCTTGTCCATACGTTGAAAAATTGTCCTCATTTGCATTCATATAGATTGTCTTGTACAGCGTACTTATTTATTTTTAACTTATATGCATGTTTACTGCATTCAAATTGGCTCACTTTTCTGTATCTTGTTACGTCCCTCTGAGGACCTGGTCCTCTGCCAGGTGTATCTGTTCTTGAGTATTTGCAGGAGCGCAGATTGGATGGTTATATATATTCCGTGGATGTCCTCTCTTCGATCCCGTGATTGCTAACTAGTATTCTTATATGGTATTGTTGTGTTGTACTTATTTTGTATTTGCTCTTACATTCGAGTTGGTAGTGGATTTGTTTCCATCCAACTATCATCCTTAGATACTTATGTTGAGATCTAGTTATATAGATGATGGTTATTCTTTTATATTAATTTTTTGTGGATGAGATTTAGATTGTACCCTATGACTTGTGATATATGTTTATACCACTTGTGGATTTTATATTCATATTACAGCGTACGTATGGATTTGGTTTCCATATATTGGAGTTGCCATATCCATACGGCTGGCATGCTTACGTGTCCTAGTCCTATGTATTTTGGGACTGGGGCGTGACATATTTTTGTGGTGGCCCATGCAGGTCGAGAGCATATTGTCTCGGTTACGTTATTGTACCAAGCAAGCCTGTGCATAGGATTAGAATATAGGATCTCATCCACTTATTTAATCGCCGTCATTGATTTTATTTTGCATTCTTATTTGATTGCTTGTATTGCATCTTGCTTGATCCTTTCACAACGTCAATCTTATCTTTTCTTTCGTGCTTGATAGGGGTAGGAAGGTGCCTTATACCAGGTATATACACTCTATTGTTTAATAACATTATTAGTTAAATTTTTATAAGTTTGGTAGTATGCCTCATAACCTAGTATCACATAGTCCTTCTGACCAAGTAATAAAGTATAAATCAATGACACCAACTATAGGTTTGCATAAGAAGATAGTGTTTATCTAGACTATAGAACTTTAGTGTTTATCTAGACTATAAAAATTTAGCGTTTATCTAGACTGTAGAACTTAGAGGCTCATACACCCATTTGGTTGACTTTAGACTTAGACAAAAAATTATTATGAAAACTGTAGAGGCACAACACCGATCTTCTTGGTGAACTTAGATTATTTTGTACCTTCCTCCATCATAATCAAGCGTACTTATATTTTTACTACCTCGACTTATGCTGCTATTATAGCCTAGTTTTGCAAGCTTATTCTTTTATTGAGCTTGTTCATGACATATGTATTATTGGGGGCCCACACTAATACATTGTCTAAATCAGAATCGGTGTATTATGGTCTGATCAACCGTAGTGCACTTGGTTCGCTCTTTGTATCACTACTTTATGTGGATTGAGATATAGTTGACTCAACTTGTTAGACGAATATACTTGACCTCTAGACTGGTCAGAGCATATCATGTCAGGTACATAATTATTCTGATATGAACATGCATATAGGAATTTAACAAAATAAGATTTTAATCCACAACCGTCTTGGCAACTCCCTTTCAAAATTCTTTAATCCCTTCGAATCCCGTACTTGTATTATATCACCTCCTCCTTGAACTCTTTATTGTTGTTTTCCGTCTTCCCCTATTTTGGAAAGACGAACGTTCGTGCTTAGTATAAGTTTGATACACGAATAGTACTAGGTATACCCCATAGGCCAAGCACTCATGATGACAAACAAGAGAGCGCGGCCACAGGAAACCGTAGATACAGGTACGACCTTAGTTATATGTGTCATTGCATACTCATGACCCCTTTTATGACACGAGATCTTAGGTGCATAGTAGACGTAGAATTATATAGGTGTTGGTTTAGCAGTTATGAGGATATACTGATCTTTTACCCAGATGGCATACACGCGATGCTAATAGATGACGCGAGTAGCAGTAGTAGTATTCTTTTTCTATCACCATCTCGCCCCCTTGGGTGGCTCATCTTCTCTTCTCTATCCATTCATTATCTCGTGCTTAATTCTTTCTATCGTAGTTACATCTTTTTCGTGCCAACATGAATTATTGGTCTACTTCAACCCCATCCTTAGTTTTTTTAGTTAAAACATAAATGGTTTAGTAGATGATTAATAACTAAAGGATGAGTTCTTAATAATAACCCTTATGTATATGACCTATAGAAATATCTGTATCCTCTTATTATTTTAAAAAACCATGTATAGCATCCCTTAGGCTAATAGGACTTTGTTAGACTGTTTGAACTAGTTTATACTTTTTATAGTTTTATAAGTTAGTCAAGACTTTAACTGTTGCCCAAAAACTTAGACTATGCCTAGGAAAGAATTGAAGGCACTTGTTACGAACTGACGACTATGATAAATTACTAGCGAAGTAGCGACAGCTGCAGCTAGATCATTATAGTAGAGTAGTCGAAGTATTTGCAGACATACTGGTCATGTGGCATGGCAATATTAGACTACGATACTTGACGGTTACGGAGAAAAATCATGGTTGTGAGATTCCAGACAGGTATTCCAAGATTCTCGACCCAATAAATAAATTCGTCTTATAACCTAGACAATAGTCGCAAGAGAATTTGACTACTAGTGGAACTTTTGTAAGTTGGGTAGTATAGACGAGTTAGAGGATGATAGAATAGTGTATGGATAATAAATGAGAAGTGTTAGAATGACAGACCATGACTTTTAGGAAGCACTACTAGATAGGTATGTAGTGTAATAGCTATAGTGATTATTATGAATATGGGTTAGTATCAATTTCGAGGACGAAATTTTTGTAAGTTGGGTAGATTGTAAACCCCCTCACCCAAAATAGGTATTTTGTGTGTATTTTATATTATTATATTTATTATAGATTATTTTAAATATTAAATTTTTTTTAGAGTATTCTCTTAGTTAATTAGAAAATAAATTTCTTGATATATTTACTTATATAAATATTTATTTAGAATTATTTTTAGGCTATTTTAGATTTTTGGAGATTTTTCTAGAATGTTTAGGTAATTAAAACTTAGGAAACATAAATTTCTAGGACTTCTATGATTTACTATACGACCATACTTACATGTTGTTTCTACCAAATATTTATTTTAGTTTAAAATATTTAAATATATTTTCTGCAATTTATTTATAATTTTAAGAAATTTATTTAGATTTTTAAAATTATTTAGGATTTATTTGGATATATATAGTCTTAATATTAGATAGATGCTAATTTAGTGTTAATAGATATTAATAAAAAAATTTAAATTATTTGTATTATCTTTAATTATATTTAAGATTATAAATTATTGAGATAAATTCAAACTCTATTTTAAATTAATTCAAATCCTGAACCTACTAGGAAAGCAACTTCATGCATATCCTATCCTTATTTAAATTCATCATAATCCTATCCAAAATAACCAATCCTAATCGTATTTAATTAAGTAGTGTCCACCATTATAAATAACTAATCCTTCATATTTTTCTTCCCCATATTCCTCTCTTTTTCGTCCCAAAATAGTCAAAATTCGTCATAAATTCAGCATCATTTTCTACTAGTTATGACGAATTAAAAAGACGATATCTCCTAGCTCCGGACTCCAAACGCACTCCAGTTTTTTTTGTTAGAACTATATCAAGGTTAGTTTTCTGATTATATAATTTATTTTAATAATTTATGAACCTATTTTTCCAGAAAATTCTAAAAGAGCCAGCTGTCCGAAATCAGACATGTTTTGGTATTTTTGAGATTTTGGGAGATCCCGAACTCGGAATTATGAACCGTTTAAAGTTTCGGAAAGATGACATGATAAACTTATAGAAAAGTATTTTTTTAGAATTTAAAATATAAGTTTATTCTACTGTAAAATTTGTGCAACGTAGACGTAAATAAAAAACCACAAAAAAAACTATCATCTGTGCGCCCTTGTGGACATAACTCTTTACCGACTTATGGTTGTCAATTCCAGTATTCATGTAGCATTAAAATATATAGAATTCCACACACAAATCTAAGATTTGAGTCAGTTGACTTTTTGGCCAACGGATTGCCTCGATTTGCATGTCACGAATCACAAATCCTTAAAGTTGACTTTCTTTGGACCAAAAATTAGAGCTTAACAATAAAATCAGATTATAATAAGATTAAAATACTAATTTAGGTTATTTTATTCAGAGTTAAAATATATTAAAATAGCGAAAACTATTCACCCACTTTTGTAACCTAACTTGTTTAATTTATGTGACGGGTAGATCGAACGACGCCTTGAGTTGGGACTTCATCTTTTTTAGACCAGGTAAGATACCTTGCCAAATTGCTTACAGTATTTTGCATGCTTAGTATATTTTTGTATATTTATTACATTTCTATTTATTGCATGTGTAGTTTCTTTCAGTCATTACTATATATTAGATATGTTGACACACACTTGACACTTAATATCATAAAGGACAATCATTAGGCATATGGGCTTTTAACCACTCTGGTAAACCATAGTAACTAGCACGCACTATGGTGGTTGTGTCCGATGGTCGCTACCCTCGAGGTATGTCGATTGATGGAGTCCGAGGGTCGCTACCCCAGAGGTATGTCGGCTGATGATGTCCACTGACGAGCGTATGAGTTGTGAGGATTAGATCGAGTAGCCTACCCTTGCCCATACGTCGAAAAGTTGTCCTTATTTGCATTCATATAGATTGTCTTGTACAGCGTACTTATTTATTTTTAACTTATATGCATGTTTACTGTATTTAAATTGGCTCACTTTTCTGTATCTTGTTACGTCCCTCTGAGGACCTGGTCCTCTGCCAGGTGTATCTGTTCTTGAGTATTTGCAGGAGCGCAGATTGGATGGTTATATATATTTCGTGGATGTCCTCTCTTCGAGCCCGTGATTGCTAACCGGTATTCTTATATGGTGTTGTTGTGTTTTACTTATTTTGTATTTGCTCTTACATTCGAGTTGGTAGTGGATTTGTTTCCATTCAACTATCATCCTTAGATACTTATGTTGAGATCTAGTTATATAGATGCTGGTTATTCATTTATATTGATTTTCTGTGGATGAGATTTAGATTATACCCTGTAACTTATGACATATGTTTATACCACTTATGGATTTTATATTCATATTACAGCTTACGTATGGATTTGGTTTCCATATATTGGAGTTGCCATATCCATACGGCTGGCATGCTTACGTGTCCTAGTCCTATGTATTTTGGGACTGGGGCGTGACAATATGTAAGTAAATGCTAATTGATAATTATGACTAAATATTCAGACTCTACGACCCTAGGACACCGTGAACTATCCCATACTTACCTTGACCATGTTGACCCTAAGAACTTGTGAATTTGTCTGCCTTGCGTACATTAACGTACTGGCATAGACACCTGTCAGTTGACTGACTGATTTCGTACAGTACTTGAAGACGCGATACCCTCGTAATTCAATACGTAATTGACCGTGTTAGATGACTAGTGTTACCCCTAGTATACCCCCTGAGTCCAGTGTAAATGTGGTTGTGTATGTGCTAGTGTAAAGACTAATGATTCTATTGTATTATATTTATGTGTACATAGGATATTGGATTTGTTCTGCGCGATTTCTGGAGCAGATTATTGGTATATTGCAGCTTCCTTGCCAGGCAAGTATACCTTGCCATTGTACTGTTATTTATATTCCATATGTTGCATGCATCTTTATTTCTGTCTTTAGTTCATATATTTAATTATTATATAAAATGCACGCGACGGTGACGTCGCGATATATTTTTATTTATGTATTGCATTGACCTTGTTCATGAGACTACCCCATTATCATGTAGCATCATTAGGTTCATTTGACTGTGACACATTTTTACACGAGTTGTGAGTCTCATATAGATCACGGACACATATATTGACTGATCATCGGTACGTGTGGGACGTGCGTTAGGAATAACTACTGTTAGAAACTTTGCATGCTAGTAGACTTGGCAGTTATTAGAGGTTCAGGGACATAGCTTATTGTAGTATGGTGGCCCCATCCTTGTCCTTGTTTGGTTGCAGGATTTGGACTAGGGTACTAAGAATAGGCTATGAACCAAATTGTGTTATGGATATGATATGCTTAGAGCATGGGGTGGGGAGAACAACAAGTACCGCATTTGAGCTCCTTTACACTTTTTTTATTGTGCGGCCGAATTCTCCGCTGGAGATACGGGCGGTGATGACCACTATATATTATATTATTATCAGGCGGGCCTCCGGCGTTCGAAAGTCGTTGTGCCTTTGTAGGCCCCTGGATCTCCAATAGAGAACCATGCCAAATCCCAGTTTTCAGCCAGATAGCTCACTTGTGGGGAAAGTTATAGATGCTTCGAGGATGTCTTCTCTTCGAGCCGTGATTGATAGCTGGTATTCTTATATTGTGTTTATTGTGGTGTACTTAGATTGTATTGCTCTTATATTCGAGTTGGTAGTGGATTTGTTTCCATCCAACTATCATCCTTAGATACTTCTTATTGAGATCTAGTTTCATAGATACTGGTTATTTATTTATATTTGATTTTCGTGGATGAGATTTAGATTATACCCTGTGACTTATGATAGATTTATACCACATATGGATTTGATATTCATATTACAGCGTACGTATGGATTTAGTTTCCATATATTGGAGTTGCCATATCCATGCGGCTGGCATGCTTACGTGTCCTAGTCCTACGTATTTTTGGGACTGGGGCGTGACAGGTGGAGAATATTTTAGTCTAGATATGTGATCATACCCTTCATGTACAAGTCTTGTTTTCATGTTAGTGTTGGTCATACACCACACGTATGACTAACCAGGCCATTATTCATGTACAAGTTCCCAAGTCGATCACATGTTAAAGCTAGTACTCACATACTTAGTCATTAGTATTCTTGTTCATTGTCATATTATTCATTATTGTATTTATTTCCAGTATTTTTTTATTGTGTATCTCTTGTACATGTATATACATCTTGTATATTTATATCTATTTACTGCTACATAGTTTATATCATTGATTTAGAACTTCTATTAGAGATGTTCTTTGTTCCATCCAGACTAAAAATATTTTTCGAGACTGCGACTTAGAGGACCGGTGTTCGACATATTATGGACCACAAGGAGAGTAGCTGCAGCCTTGGACCTTGTAGCCATGTGTGATTCCGGGAGGTCTAGCCAGGATCACTAGTTATTCAGTTAGTTTCTTTTAGTAGTTTATTGGTATCGGATTTGTTTCTGGCATACTTGAGACTTGGATGTTATTGTTTGAGTTAGATTATTTCTGTTTGGACTTGTGATGTATTTTGTTTATTTTTTTCGCTATCTTATCGTGCTTTAGTTCTGTGATTGAGTATTTCCATATTATATTGTGATATATGTGTCTCCTTATGGAGTTGGATATTCGTGTGAGATTGATTAGATAGTATTGTGACCTAGACAACGTTCTACCGCGGATGCTGCGGCGTAGGCTGGACGTACCCACATACTCGTGACCCAAATTTCAGGTGTGGGTCGTGACATATATGTATTCACCTTTTCTTTTTCATTTTTTAACTAAATATCCCAAACATAATGATTATGGGACAATGGTAAAAAGATCAAACTAACCTCCATATCCATGCATGATGACACATAGTCTCATGAGGTATCCAAGTTAATTACGTAATTTGCATAATTAATCTAAGGGCTCATTTGAAAATAGTTTTTTAATTGAATTAATATAATACTTGTAGTGACAAGAAAATTCAAAACAATAAAAAAATTTAGCAAAATAAAATTACTTGAAAAATAATAAATGAATAAATAACTTATTCAAAATATGTATTAGTCGAAATACCGTATTGAAAAATATGGCTATGACAATAGAACTAAGATTCATAAGAACTTATTAGATTAGAAAATTGGGAGTTACAGTAAAAGTAATACAACATCAAAGTTGAGAAAAATTTAATTCTTTGGAATGATATCACTATACGGAATTACAAATGAAACGAGGCATTATTTTATAGGAATTTGACCTAACAAACTTTGGAATCAAGAGTTGAAATTTAACATAGGTATTAACAACCTTACCAAAAGTAATATAGAAGCGGTGGATTGGTGATTGCTTGATCGAGCTGGACATAAACTGGAATCAAGGTTGACAAAAATAATAATTTTCCACACTTAGAATTCTACCACAGAATTTATTTTGAACAGTGAGTTTGGAGGATAATACATACAACTATTTTATCCATAAATAACTTAGAAATTTATGGTGCCAAATTATAACATAACAAGATATGATTCAAAGAATCGAATCAAACTTTGTTCAATAAATAAAAAAGTCGAGTTTGCAAAGTTGCTCCAAATTGTGATTTGTACGCATAGTTCAAAGAGGCAGTGAAGAGTTGATTTCAACTCAAATTATGTTACAACAAGCACTTGGTTGATCGGATACAAGTTGGGGAGTACGCCTTGCCTAAACTGTGGTATCGGCAGTAGTACGTTGTTCTAAACCTTAATAGTCATAAATCGATCTGGTTCAATCACATAAACTACGAGCAAGAATAATAATCCAGACACACAAATACATTCACTACCGTCTACTAGTATAGTTTAGTACATCATACAATACCATATCATTGGAAATAAATCTGGTAAAATAACCATCAATGTACATATATCTAATATATCATAAGACCCTATCCTAATCTTCTAGGTCTTCCAATATCATTATCCAATCCATAAGTGTTGATCCACGTCTTCACCTAATATATTAACTATCCAGTCAAGATTTGAGCAAAGTACATCCATACAAAACATTGTATGATATAAAATAAAGCAATAAAACAAATGCATAAAATAAAATCGATAAATGCAATACTTAATGTTGTAATGGAATATAACCTGCAACACAAGAAACTATGAGAAACAGACTATGAACAAGAATAAAAATGACCATTTCTACGTGTATTAAAATACCATTTTCAATATATGGTCGGGACATCTGAAGATGGCTATCTAACGATATGGTCCGACACGACATGCATGAGGTATATGTCTGCTATCAACGATATACACTAACAATATGGATTTGACCACATACCTACTTGGAATTTTCCCTCCCCATGACTCATGAAGGGGATAATGGAAAAGAGGATAGTATGTTGTTCTTTAGATATGGGAAGGATCGGATTGCCAAACTAAAAAAGGGAAAAATGAGGGGATAGTTGCTCTGACAGTGGCGTGCTCTGTTCTGCATAGAAGAGTGGCGTACCAGCAGGAAGAAGAAGACAGAAAAGGGGAATAGACTAGCTTAACGGGCTGGAAATATGGGCTTGGAAAATTTTATAAGAAAATATTGTGGCTAGGCTTGGTAAGCTAGGAATGGACCAAAAATAATAAGGGGAGTGGGTTTGGAATATTATGTTGGGCCAGTTCTATAGCTAAGTGTTTATAGGAAAATGTTTGGAGAAGGAAGATAGGAAATAATGGATTGGGCTTGGTCAGAATAGGAGTTTTTAATGCCCAGACAAATTTCTAATATATCCATATGCTTCAAAGTCGAAACAAGTTATTCCTTACCTATGGGCTTAATACCACTAGCAATACCTTCAATATATTAAAGTCCTATACAATAAATAGTATGTATACATATGGGCTGGATGACCCATATTATCATACCTCAGAATCAGAATACTGGAAAGCGGGACTGACAAGGCCAGTTACGTATACTTAGAGTACACCGGTATTCCGCATATACGGTGAAGCTGTAAGACATGAGGGGTAACAACTACAATCCAGCAGTTAAGCCTAGGTCCAACAAACCCTAGTGTCTCAATCACAGGAGAAATAGGAATAATAACAAGATGTAAGATCAGTTGAAATAAAATAGTAAAGCGTCTCAAACTATAATATATAGATGATCATGATGCTAGTAAACGCAAAATGAGTAAACTAGCCAGAGTCTATGTCATTCATGATCAACCATAGGATATGCCAATAATGCAAATGCTCATAGGCTAAAAGATAAATTCAAAAGACAAGCTAAACACGTGCTTGGTGGCTAAACGGCAACAAAAGAAGAATGTACAACAGAGAGGGGAAGTAAGAAAACTCACTCAACCGGTCTGGTGCTCCGGGTGGTCACCATTCTCAGGAAGATACCAAAGATCCCCTGGTTCTTCTACTGGATCTGGCCATATAAAACTAGTGGAGTCAGACCCCAAAATAGCAAGTACCACAAAGGAAGCCAATCTAGGAACTTAAACCAACAACACATGCAATACAAATACTGAAGTAAAGACTGAAAGTAAATAATCTCTGGATGAAATAAATACTGTAAACTTACAATGATGATAAGTAATACGGAATAACAAGTATAGAAGTAAAGGTGTGATCATGTAAATCCTAGACTAACCATCATCAATCGATCACGGCAAATCATGTAAGTACGGCTTGATACTTTAACTAACTAGAGTTATCACAATACTTAATTACTAACTTTATAATGCAACGCGATACTAGAGTTTCTTCTGATCGCATGCCCCTGCAGTCCGTCTGGGATATCTATACACACAACCAACTGGATACTCCTCAAGATATGCCATAATATAAACCACTGGATACTCCTCACGATAATAGTATGAGTAACCGGGACTACATACAATCTATAAAAATCCCTAGCCATGTACTAAGTGAATCTCTATTTCTTTAACCCCTAGAATTTTTTTGTATAAATCTAGGTGTGACATTCCGCAGAATTTATCCTAGATATAATGTAGACAAATCATGTTCTAATAGTAATATAATCCAGTTTCAATATACATTGTACAAACAGACTCATGTAAGCCACGACAATAACCAAGCCACGTGAAACCAAGTGAAGCAAGGTAAAGCCAAGTGAAACTATGTACAACCATATGAAGCCTTATAAATCCAGATAAAGCCAAGTAAAACCAACCCAAGCCATGTCCGATCAAGCCATGTATAATCATGCCAAGTCAAATCTAGTCAATCATGTCACGTGTAGCCGGGCAAGCAAGGTGAAGCCAAGTCAAGTAGAGTCAAGTCATCCAAAGCCATGTAAGTTTATGTCTTGACAGGTCAAGTCAATCACGTTTCCAAACAAAGCCAGAAGAAACAAACAAAAAATTAAAAAACTAAGAATTTCTATAGAAAGAACATGATCGGTATATCGTCGGTACAGTCCAGTACACCGACGGTATACCGGTCAAGAGATAGCAAAAATACAGCAAGTTCTGGATTTCAACAAATTTATATACCATCTTTATACTGGAGTATAGTGTCGATATATCGTTCCAAGTAGACAAGAAAGATGTTGGAAAACAAAGTTCCATAAATCGGTATACTGTTGGTACAGTCCAGTTTACCGTTGGTATGCTGGCCAAGACAAATATCTTAAAGTATCGGCAGGATCGGTATACCGTCGGTACACTGTAGTACACTGTCGATATGTCGAAAAGGTTGAAGAAAATATCTAAAAGTCAAAATCGGTATACCTTTGGTATAAATTTTAGTGGATTCGAAGAAGATCGCAGCAGTAGAGTCTTGGAAGACCCCGAGTTCAGTGGCAGAGATCATGAGTTTCTTAGGTCTAGAAGGCTACTACAGGAAGTTTATGCAAGATTTTTTAAGGATTGTCGAGACGATGACTAGACTCACCAGGAATGATGCAGAGTTTGTTTAGACATAGGAGTACCAGGTTGCTTTTGATGAATTGAAGAAGAGGTTGACGTCTGCTCCTATTTTGACGTTGCCATCAGGGTCTGAAAGTTTCACTATTTATAATGATACATCGAGAAAAGGTCTAGGTTGTGTTCTTCAGCAGAATGGGAAAGTTATTGTCTATATATCCAAAAAATTGCATCCTCATGAGAAGAATTATCCTACCCACGATTTGGAGTTGGCAGTAGCCATCTTTGCCTTGAAGTTGTGAAAACACTATTTGTACGGAGAGCGTGTGGAGATCTTCACAGACCATAAGAGTTTTAAGTACATTTTCACTCAAAAGAAGTTAAACATGAGGCAGCGTCGGTGGCTGGAACTGATGAAGGATTTTGACATATCTTTGCAGTATCATCCTAGAAAAGCCAATGTAGTTATCGATGCCTTGAGCAGGTATCCGGTAGCTATAGTTTTGATGCAAGATCGGTAATTGTTACAGGATCTGGAAAGCTTGGACATTGAGGTGATAGTCCCTGGTTTTGCCATATAGATATGGGGATTGCAGATACACTAAGAGTTGATGGACAGGATCAAGGCAATCCAGTATGAGGATTTATCTCTGAGGAGCATCAGAGCTCAGGTGAGAGTATGATTGGAGAATAATTTTACCATTGCTGAGGATTATTCTTTGCAGCATGGTGCTAGATTATATGTGCCTAGTGGAGAGCTGTGTGATAAGATGTTGCAGGAAGCACATTGCTCTCAATATTCCATGCATCCAGGTGCCAACAAGATGTATCGGGATATGCGAGAGAGTGTGTGGTGGTATGGCATGAAGAGGAAGGTGTCACTACCATATTTTCTAGGAAAGGGTATTTTAGTCATTTCTTATTTAATTAAATATTATGCATGGTAAATAATTATTTGTTGTATTATTTAATTGTTGTTAGATATTATTTATTTAATTTGGACTTGTGTTAGTAGACCTAACTAGTTTAGTTTAGACCCATGGACCAACATAAATTAATTAGTTAGACTTAGCCCATTTAGAAAGCCCATTGTTAAGGAGATGGATTTAAATTAATTAAATCATTAGACTAGAAGCTTCCTTTCTTAATTATTTCTTCATGAGAGGCCCCAAAGGGTATAATGGATATTTCATAATTACTTGAGGGAGAGGAAAGGGGCCGGCCTATATTTAAAGAGGGGGAAAATTCTCTCTCTCTCTTTTTTATTCCAAATCTAGATCTAGAATTTCCTACTACCAAATTTTCTTCATTCCCATTTTATTTCCCTACCAAATTTATTCCAATTCCTTCCCAAATCATTATTAGAGACTTGAGAAGCAAGGATCTAGAAGGAGGAAGCAAGGATCTACAAAGAGGAGTAAGGATCTACAATTTGGAAGTAATTTCATCTCAATTGGAGGTTTCATTGGGAATCCATCTTCCAATAGGTACAATTCAGTTTTTTCTTTAAAATAGATTCAAAATCTGAGATTTAATTATGAATAATTAACCCATATGTATGTACTACCCATAGGATTTGGTTTTGTGTTCATAGGAGACCTATAGAGAAAGTTATGGTGCTTTTTGTGTCAATTTTGGAGGAATTCCGAGATTAACATTTGTTGTGTGTGTCAATTCATCCTATAGATCAATTTGGCACTTGTTTATGTGTTTGGGGCTAGTGTCATGTCCACAATTGGGTACGTGTAAGTCGTATCCCAACAATTTGGTGATACGTGTTATTTTGGGAGTTTTTTCTTCGACACGGGACTTTGTACATGTCGTATTTTGACATGGACACATAGATCTATATTTGATACTTTATTTTTTTCATAAATATTATATGTGACTTGCTTGTGTCCTTCGGGATACAATTGGATGTGTGGTGGACTCGTGTCGCATGTATATCCTAGATCTAGTGGGATACGGTGTGATACTCTCCATTTGTTGTGTGTTTATGTGTAGATCTAATTAATTGTGCTTTAATTCTTGAATTATAATTATGTACATATATGTAGATATTATATATGTATTATAGTGTATTTATTATGATGTTTATTGTAGCAAAGATCTATGTATTATATATGTACCAATAGAATAAATATATATGTAGCTTTCTTCTACATGCATTAATATATATGTTATAATATATGTTAGGAATATAAAATATATGA
Organism: Iris macrosiphon; assembly: GCA_036927795.1. Lineage (NCBI taxonomy): Eukaryota > Viridiplantae > Streptophyta > Magnoliopsida > Asparagales > Iridaceae > Iris > Iris macrosiphon. The sequence continues at coordinate 184,730,356 of JAYESA010000005.1, forward strand.
ATATGTTTTATAAAATAAATATGTATGTTTAATTAAGAAATTAGATTATTTATAGTTATTATAGGATTATTTATATATATGTATGGATGTATAATTATTATTATATATGTTGTATGTGTGTGTTATTCCTATATTATTATGTACATAATATTATTAGAGGGTGTATAGTTATTATATATATAGATATATATATATATATATATATTTAATTGGATGATATATATAGTTTTATATATATATATATATATATATATATATATATATATATATATATATATATATATATATATATATATATATATATATATATATATATATATATATATATATATGTTTTATATATATTATATATATATATATATATTTCAGGTTTTTAGCGACGGGGCTATTAATGACAGCAGCCGCTGTCATTAATATAGCAGCAGCCGCTATAGCAGTGGCGGGCTATTAATGACAGCAGCCGACAGTCATTAATACAACAGAAGCGGGAACATTAATGCAGCAGCAGCGACAGCGAGAATGGTGACGGTTGTAAACCGTCACCAAAACAGCAGCAGTAGTGCAGAATCCAGACAGTAGTAGCGACGGCAGTTCAGTGACAGCCAAAACTCTCACTAAAGGCTATGTATCAGAGTATCAGTGTTTTTCAACACTGCTTTCAGCGACAGTTAGACAGATTATTATTATATTGTGTTTATATCTTATATTTATATACATATGTATATATATATATTAATATTGAGATATAATACTATTATTGCTATATTTCTTATTTGTATAATATTAATATATATTTATATATTATATATGAGGGTAATTACTATATCAAGGTATTGAGTATTACCTTGTGGAAACCAAGGTAAGTGGGATACTCAAGATACGGGATTTGGGTATCAAGTTTGTGATTTTTGTGGAGATACCAAGTTGGTTCAAAACCATGGTACCTATTTGATGTATAAATTAATATTCTATATTATTATACATAATTATTTGATATATATGCATTATGATGTTTACCTTAGAAATTACGTACCCGGAGATACGGTTTCCTAATATTTTAAGATGTGGTTTTATGACTTAGATTTTAATATCTTGACCCAAGATTTTTGTGTTAGACTTGTGCAACTTAGAAATAGATAGTTAACCTTGGTTTGACCATAGTTGACTTAGAGTTGACCATAGTTGACTTTTGACTTAGAATTGACTTATTGACCTAGAAGTTGACTAGTTTAACTTATTCTTTTTTTGGGACCTTGTATTGATGTTGTATTCCATATCTAGGTCTTCGAGGCACCGAGTCAGACATTTGTGAGACTATTCATTGGACCTCAGGCGAGTACATTCTCTGATAGTTTCTCATTTATGATATCCTCTATGTTCATTGTATCTATTGTAGATATCCATATTCTCTTGACACTATGGTTACACGGATTGGTATATCCGGATCTCGTCATGAGATATTATTCCTTGGTATATGGTGTATATAGTACAAGTATTATTTTATTGGTTATCTTGTACATGTACAGACACTGATTCTCGGGAAGACTAGCTATCTTCTTGGAGAATCTCGTGCCATAGCATACCATGGTTGGATCTATTATACCAGTCGGGGTGGGGAGTATTAGTATAGATATGTGATCAATATCCCTATTGTATCAAGTACTGATTACTGAATAGTGTTGATCATACACCGCACGTATGATTAGCCAGGCCGCATTGCATCTTGCCCAAGTCGATCACATGTTAAGCTAGTACTCACACACTTAGTCATTAGTATTCTTATTTTATTGGCATATTGTTCATTATTGTATTTATTCCAGTATTTCCTTATTGTATATATATCTCTTGTATCTATTGTGTATCTTGTTTATCCACAGCTATTTACTGTTACATAGTTTTTATCATTGATTAGAACTATTGTTAGAGATGTACTCTGCTCCTTTCCTGACTAGATATATTTTTTCAGATGACACTGAGGAGTGGTACGCTACCTATTATGGACCCCAGGATATTGTGGATTTAGATTCTGAGACCATGGCTCATGAGGGACTTATCCCAACTGAGACAGTTGACCCTGGAGTTGTAGCTTCGTAGTATTCTTTGTACTGAATTTGTGCTCATTTCTATCTTAGTTCTATGATTGAGTATACTATCATTATTGGTGGTGGCCCATGCAGGTCTAGCTTCACAAAGTATGTGATGTCGTGGTAGTGCGATAATTTAGTTGTACTACTATGAGCCTACAATAGAATATAGGAAATAGGCTGAGATACTCAATCACATATAGGAAAATTCTTTTGATTCAACTATTCTCCTTTGGTATTGATACTTGATCTCTTAAAATGTCCTTTCCTTTATGTCTTACATCTTGTGCCATATTGATTCTTTCTTTCGCTTTATCTCAGGATGCCGCCTAAGACTAGATAGCAGCAGGGAAGAGCAGTTTCTGAGAGGTCTATGACATCCCGAGGGCCTGCACCAGTCACTTCTCCGGTGATTGGAGTGTCAGCTGCTTTCGGAGGGCCTGTACCAGTCACTTCTCCGATGATTGGAGTGTCAGCTGCTTTCGGAGGTCCACCACCTACTCAGAGGACTGTGACAGCTGTATCTGAGGGGCTTCCATCTCCACCTCCTGTGCCAGCAGAGGCGTCATAGATGTTTACACTATTTTGTGAGATGCTCGAGGCACAGAGGGCTCAGTCAGAGGCACAACAGAGGCAGATCGACGTTCTACGGCAGGGCATCGAGAGTGCTCATCAGCTTGCTCGTGCTATAGTTGAGAGAGAAGTTTTGATCCAGCAGCAGGATGTTCCTCAGGTTGCTCAACTTTGGCCAGGCAATATTCAGGACTTCAAGAAACTGGAGCCTAGGGTTTCAAGGGGACGGAGGGCATCGTCTATGTTGATGATTGGCTCGAGGACATTGAACGTCTTATGAAGGTGTCCCGTCTTTCTGAGGATCTAAAGGTTGAGGCAGTAGGACTTCAACTGTTCGACATCGCTGGCACTTGGTTCAGGAATGAGCCGGTTCTGGTTGACGCAGGACAATCTTAGGAGGTATTCAAGGACCTTTTCAAGAAGAAGTTTTTTGTCCGGGCAGACAGGCTAGACTTGGAAAGATAGTTTGAGAGTCTCATTCAGGGGAGTATGTCTGTGGAGGAGTACGCTGCGGAGTTCGGCAGGTTGAGCCAATTTGCAGAGTATCTGGTGAGGGAGTCGGAGGTTCGAGCCATTCGTTTCCGTGAGGTTCTAAACTGGGAAGTGAAGATTCTTATTCTGTCTTTTTATGAGACATACTAGGAGATACTTGCGGAGGCACGCAAGGTTGAGCGGGAGTTGGGTTTGAAGCCCAAGAGAGACCGTGATTCTTTTCTGGGGGCTAATGACAGTGCAGTATCTGCCAAACGTCCTTATTTTCAGTCCAGACCTTTCCAGCAGCCACAGCAGAACCAGACTCTAGCTAGAGCACCTTTTTACCCGGCACCTCAGCAGCAGAGACAGTTACAACAAGCTCCATGCAACTACTGCAAGAAGCCCGGCCACATCTGGGAACTTTACAGGAGAAGGCTAAGAGTTTGTTTGTATTGTGGTACTGAAGGGCATCAATCGAGGGAGTGTCCTCGTCGTGCAGTTCAGGGAGCAGCTCCAGCTCCGAGGGCACGGACGAGACCACCTGCAGCATAGCCGAGGGGACCACTTCCGACACAGCAGCAGCATTTTGTCCAGCATCAACAGCAGGGAGGTGCTCGACAGGGATGAGCATTTGCTATGACCGTCGAGGAGGATGAACTCACCGGAGATGTCATCGCAGGTTCTATTCTTCTTGATTCCGTTCCAGCTTTAGCTTTGTTTGATAGTGGTGCTTCCCATAGTTTTGTATATGTTTCTTTTGCTCTAAAGTATGGTTTGGTAGCTGAGTCTTTGCTTAGGACTTGCAAGATCATAACCGGGGGAGGCATTATCTTGGTTAATGATATTTGCAAGGATCAGAGAGTTACTTTAGGAGGCCAAGAGTTGAGTGCGTGTCTACTTGTAATACCACTTTCGAGCTACGATATTGTACTCGGAATAGATTGATTGAGTAGGCACCGTACTAGCATAGATTGTAGAGGAGGTAGAGTTTTGTTTGGTCCGTCAGGAGAGCCAGAGTTTGAGTTTGCTAGAGGAGCTACAGAGCAAGGAGAAGGCATTATTTATGGAGCTATGGTAGAAGACAATGAGTTGCCGCATCCGTTGATAGCAGAGTTCTTGGATGTGTTTTCTGAGGAATTACCAAGATTGCTGCCAGATCGAGATGTTGAACTTTCTATAGACTTGGTGCCAGATGTAGAACCAATTTCGTAGCATATCTATAGAGTAAACAACAGTGAGTTGGTAGAGTTGAAGAAGCAGGTGGACGAATTACAGGATAAGGGGTTTATCAGATCGAGTTCTTCACCATGGGGAGCCCCGATATTGTTTGTACCGAAGAAGGATGGATCGGTGCGCATGTGCATTGATTACAGGGCTTTGAATAATCTCACTATCAAGAATAAGTATCCTTTGCCGTGGATTGATGATCTGTTTGATCAGTTGAGTGGTGCGAAGGTATTTTCTAAGATAGATTTGAGATCAGGCTACCATCAGGTGAAGGTGAAGCCAGAAGACATACCAAAGACTGCTTTTAGAACTCGGTATGGTTAGTACGAGTTTATGGTGATGCCGTTTGGTTTTACTAATGCATTGGCGGTATTTATGAACTTGATGAACAAGGTGTTCCACCAGTACCTTGACAAGTTCGTGGTGGTGTTCATTGACGATATACTCATATACTCGAGGACACCGGAGGAGCATGAGGAGCATTTGAGGATTGTGTTGGATGTGCTGAGGAAGGAGAAGTTGTATGGAAAGTTATCCAAATGTGAGTTTTCTTGGACAAAGTGGAGTTCTTGGGGCATATTGTGACTGGTGATGGTATTTCAGTGGATTCGAAGAAGATTTCAGCAGTAGAATCTTGGAAGACTCCGAGTTCGGTAGCAGAGAACAGGAGTTTCTTGGGATTGGCAGGCTACTACAGGAAGTTTGTGCAAGATTTTTCGAAGATTGCCGAGCCGATGACCAGACTCACAAGGAAGGATGTAGAGTTTGTTTAGACGGAGGATTGCCAGGTTGCTTTTGAGGAGTTGAAAAAGAGGTTGACGTCTGCTCCTATTTTGACGTTGTCATCAGGGTCCGGAGGTTTCACTATTTATAGTGATGCATCGAAGAAGGGTTTGGGTTGTGTTCTTCAGCAGCATGGGAAAGTGATTGCCAATGCATCCAGGCAATTGTATCCTCATAAAAAGAACTATCCTACCCATGATTTGGAGTTGGCAGTAGTCATATTCGCCCTGAAGTTGTGGAAACATTATTTGTACGGAGATCGTGTGGAGATCTTCACAGACCACAAAAGCTTGAAGTACGTTTTCACGCAAAAGGAGTTGAACATGAGACAGCGTCGATGGTTGGAACTGATGAAGGATTTTGATATCTCTTTGCAATATCATCCTAGGAAAGCCAATGTAGTTGCTGATTCTTTGAGCAGGTATCCGGTAGCTATGTTCTTGATGCAGGATCGATATTTGTTGGAGGACTTGGAGAGCTTGGGCATTGAGGTGATTGTTCCTGGTAGTGCTATACAGATGTGGGGACTGCAGATACACTCAGATTTGATGGACAGGATCAAGGTAGCACAGTATGAGGATGTATCTTTGATGAGTATCAGAGCTCAGGTGAGAGCAGGATTGGAGGATGATTTCACTATTGCAGAGGATGGATCTTTGAGGCATGGAGTTAGATTGTGTGTGCCTAGTGGGGAGTTGCGAGAGGAGGTATTGTAGGAAGCGCATCGCTCTCAGTATTCCATGCATCCAGGTGCTAACAAGATGTATCGGGATATGCGAGAGAGTATGTGGTGGTATGGCATGAAGAGGAAAGGGGCACAGTTTGTATCCAGATGCTTAGTGTGCCAGCAGGTGAAAGCCGAGAGGCAGAGGCCAGGAGGTTTACTTCAGCCATTACCCATTCCAGAGTGGAAGTGGGAACACATTACTATGGATTTTGTGTCCGGACTTCCACGATCTCCAGGAGGAAAAGACGCGATTTGGGTCATTGTTGATAAGTTGACCAAATCGGCCCACTTTTTGCCTTTCAAAGTGGATTTGTCTACGGAGAAGCTGGCAGAGATGTATGTGAGACAGATCGTTAGGATACATGGAGTTTCCGTCAGCATAGTCTCAGATCGGGATAGCCGTTTCACTTCTCATTTCTTGAGGAGTTTGCAGGAGAGTTTGGGCACTCAGCTCAGGTTCAGTACTGCATATCATCCCCGGACAGATGGGCAGTCAGAGAGGACTATTCAGACTCTCAAGTTTGCTTACAACAACTGTTACCAGGCCAGTATAGAGATGTCACCTTTTGAAGCTCTGTATGGTCAGAGGTGTCGTACTCCTTTGTCTTGGAACGATATTGAAGAGAGAGTTTTGCTTGGGCCAGAGATGGTTATGGATGCAGCAGAGAAGGTTCAGTTGATCAGAGACAGACTTTGAGTGGCGCAGGACAGACAGCGGCATTGGGCCGATAGCCATCGGAGACCTTTGGAGTTCAAGGTATAGTTTAGATTTTGTTTTGTGTTTGTTCTTGGTTGTTATAGATTAAGTTCTTAAGGTGGTGTTTTGTTCTAGGTGGGTGGTTTGGTGTTTCTGAGGATTTCTCCGACACGAGGTACGATTCGCTTCGGTGGAGGCGGAAAGCTTAGTCTGCGATTCATCGGACCTTTCACTATTCTAGAGAGGGTCGGTGCAGTTGCTTATAGACTAGACTTGCCACCTGTATTGGAGGGAGTGCACAACGTGTTTCACATATCGCAGTTGAGGCGATACGTGGCAGATCCTAATCATGTATTGGATCACTCGGAGATAGAGGTGGGCCCTACTCTTAGCTATCCAGAGCAGCCAGTTGAGATTCTGGATTGGAGAGAGAAGGTGCTGAGGAACCAGACTATTCCTTTGGTGTGCGTCGCATGGAGGCATCACTCTCCGGGGGAGTCTACCTGGGAGAGAGAGGATGAAATGCGAGAGCGTTATCCATATTTGTTTGTACTTTGAGGTATGTTATTTTCTAATTATGTTCTGTTCATTGTTATGTTCTTCCATAGTTAGTTGTGATTCTTTAGTTCTGTTCTGTTATTTTTGGGGGTAGTTTTCGTCTTTGAATTTCGAAGATAAAATTATTTTAAGGAGGGTAGACTTGTCACTACCACATTTTCTAGGAAAGGGTATTTTAGTCATTTCCTATTTAATTAAATATTGTGCATGGTAAATAATTATTTGTTGTATTATTTAATTATTGTTAGATGTTATTTATTTAATCTGGACTTGTGTTAGTGGACCTAACTAGTTTAGTTTAGACCCATGGACCAACATGAATTAATTAGTTAGACTTAGCCCATTTAGAAACCCCATTGTTAAGGAGATGGATTTAAATTAATTAAATTATTAGACTAGAAGCTTTCTTCCTTAATTATTTCTTCATGAGAGGCTCCAAGGGGTATAATAGACATTTCATAATTACTTGAGGGAGAGGAAAGGGGCCGGCCTATATTTAAAGAGGGAAAAAATTCTTTCTATATTTAAAGAGGGAAAAAATTCTTTCTCCTCTTTTTCATTCCAAATCTAGATCTAGAATTTTCCACTACCAAATTTCCTTCATTCCTATTTCATTTTCCTACCAAATTCATTCCAATTCCTTCCCAAATCACCATTAGAGACTTGAGAAGCAAGGATCTAGAAGAAGAAAGCAAGGATCTACAAAGAGGAGCAAGGATGTATAATTTGGAAGCAATTTTATCTCAATTGGAGGTTTCATTGGGAATCCATCTTCCAATAGGTACAATTCAGTTTTTTCTTTTAAAATAGCTTCTAAATCTAAGATTTAATCATAAATAATCAACCCATATGTATGTACTACCCATAGGATTTGGTTTTGTGTTCATAGGAGACCTGTGGAGAAAGTTATGGTACTTTTGTGTCAATTTTGGGAGAATTTCGATATTGACATTTGTTGTGTGTGTCAATTGATCCTATAGATCAATTTGAAATATATTTATGTGTTTAGGGCTAGTGTCGTATCCACAATTGGGTACCTGTAGGTCGTATCCCAATAATTTGGTGATACGTATTATTTTGGGGGTTTTTCCTCCGACGCGGGACTTTGTACATGTCGTATTTTGACATGGACACATAGATCTACATTTGACACTTTGTTTTTTTCATAAATATTATATGTGACTTGCTTGTGTCCTTCGAGGTACAATTGGATGTGTGGTGGACTCGTGTCGCATGCGTATCCTAGATCTAGTGGGATACGGTGTGATACTCTCCATTTGTTGTGTGTTTATGTGTAGATCTAATTAATTATACTTTAATTCTTGAATTATAATTATGTATATATATGTAGATATTATATATGTATTATAGTGTATTTATTATGATATTTATTGTAGCATAGATCTATGTATTATATATGTACCAATAGAATAAATATATATGTAGCTTTCTTCTACATGCATTAATATATATGTTATAATATATGTTAGGAATATAAAATATATGAATATTTTTTATAAAATAAATATGTATGTTTAATTAAGTAATTAGATTATTTATAGTTATTATAGGATTATTTATATATATGTATGGATGTATAATTATTATTATATATGTTGTATGTGTGTGTTGTTGCTATATTATTATGTACATAATATTATGAGAGGGTGTATAGTTATTATATATATATATATATATATATATATATATATATTTAATTGGATGATATATATATATATATATATGTTTTATATAATATATATATATATATTAGGTTTTTAGCGACGGGGCTATTAATGACGGCAGTCGCTGTCATTGATATAGCAGCAGCCGCTGTAGCAGTGGTGGGCTATTAATGACAGCAGCCGACTGTCATTAATACAGCAGAAGCGGGAACATTAATGCAGCAGCAGCGACAGGAAGAATGGTGACGGTTGTAAACTGTCACCAAAATAGCAGCAGCAGTGTAGAATCCAAACAGTAGTAGCGACGGCAGTTCAGTGACAGCCAAAACTGTCACTAAAGGCTGCGTATCAGAGTATCAGTATTTTTTAACACTGCTTTCAGCGACAGTTAGGCAGATTATTATTATATTGTGTTTATATCTTATATTTATATACATATGTATATATATATGTGTATTAATATTGAGATATAATACTATTATTGCTATATTTCTTATTTGTATAATATTAGTATATATTTATATATTATATATGAGGGTAATTACTATATCAAGGTATTGAGTATTACCTTGTGGAAACCAAGGTAAGTGGGATACTCAAGATACGGGGTTTGGGTATCAAGTTTGTGATTTTTGTGGAGATACCAAGTTGGTTCAAAACTATGGTATATATTTGATGTGTAAATTAATATTCTATATTATTATACATAATTATTTGATATATATGTATTGTGATGTTTACCTTGGAAATTACGTATCCGGAGATACGGTTTCCTAATATTTTAAGATGTGGTTTTATGACTTAGATTTGAATATCTTGACCCAAGAATTTTGTGTTAGACTTGTGCAACTTAGAAATAGATAGTTGACCTTGGTTTGACCATAGTTGACCATAGTTGACTTAGAGTTGACCATAGTTGACTTTTGACTTAGAATTAACTTATTGACCTAGAAGTTGACTAGTTTAACTTATTCTCTTTTCGGGACCTTGTATTGATATTGTATTCCATATCTAGGTCTTCGAGGCACCGAGTCAGACATTTGTGAGACTATTTATTGGACTTCAGATGAGTACATTCTCTGATAGTTTCTTATTTATGATATCCTCTATGTTCATTGTATCTAGTGTAGATATCCATGTTCTCTTGACACTATGGTTACACAGATCTGGTATATCCGGATCTCGTCATGAGATGTTATTCCTTGGTATATGGTGTATATAGTGCAAGTATTGCTTCATTGGTTATCTTGTACATGTACAGACACTGATTCTCGGGAAGACTAGCTATCTTCTTGGGGAATCTCGTGCCATAGCATACCGTGGTTGGATTTATTATACCAATCGGGGTGGGGAGTATTAGTATAGATATGTGATCAATATCCCTATTGTATCAAGTACTGATTACTGAATAGTATTGATCATACACCGCACGTATGATTAGCCATACCGCATTGCATCTTGTCCAAGTCGATCACATGTTAAGCTAGTACTCATACACTTAGTCATTAGTATTCTTATTTCATTGGCATATTGTTTATTATTGTATTTATTCCAATATTTCCATATTGTATATATATCTCTTGTATCTATTATGCATCTTGTTTATCCACAGCTATTTACTGTTACATAGTTTTTATCATTGATTAGAACTGCTGTTAGAGATGTACTCTGCTCCTTTCCTGACTGGATATATTTTTCCAGATGACACTGAGGAGTGGTACCCTACCTATTATGGACCCCAGGATATTGTGGGTTTAGATTCTGAGACCCTGGCTCAAGAGGGACTTATCCCAACTGAGACAGTTGACCCTGGAGTTGTAGCTTCGTAGTATTCTTTGTACTGGATTTATCTCCAGCTTATTCTGTTATTCTTCAGACTCATTAATGTATTATTTTAGACTCATGAGTTGTATTGTGACTATTCTATTCTTTATCTGATTCGTGCTCATTTCTATCTTAGTTATATGATTGAGTATACTATCATTATTGGTGATTCATTATATTGTTAGATAGATTATCTAGACAACATTCTACCGTCGATTTTGTGGCGTAGGTTGGGCATTGTTTTCGACTTGTACCTTACACCGGGTGCGGGTCGTGACAGAAGGTGGCATAGTTTGTATCAAGATGGGTAATCAGAGAGGACCATTCAGACTCTCGAGGATATATTGTACACATGTGTACTAGATTTTGGGGATCTTGGGAGGACCATCTCCATTTGGTAGAGTCTACTTACAATAACAGCTACCAGGCTAGTATAGAGATGTCACCATTTGAGGCTTTGTACGATCGAAGATGTCGTACTCCTTTTTTATGGGACGATATTGGAGAAAGAGTTTTGCTAGGGCCTGAGATGGTTGTGGATGCAGCGGAGAAGCTTAAGCTGATCAGAGACAGACTTCGAGTGGCGCAGGACAGACAACGACATTGGGCCGATAGCCACCGGAGACCTTTGGAGTTTGAGGTATAGTTTTAGATTTTTGTTTTGTGCTTGATATTGGTTATTTGTTATAGATTAAGTTTTAAGATTGTATTTTATTCTAGGTTGGTGGTTTGGTATTTTTGAGGATTTCTCCGATACGAGGCACAATTTATTTCGGTGGGGGCGAGAAGCTTAGTCCGCGATTCATCGGACCTTTCACTATTCTCGAGAGGGTCGGTGCAGTTACTTACAGACTAGACTTGTCACATGTATTGGAGGGAGTGCACAACGTATTTTACGTGTCGTAGTTGAGACGGTATATAGCGGATCCTAGTCACGTGTTGGATCACTCGGAGATAGAGGTGGGCCCTACTCTTAGATATCCAGAGCAACCAATTGAGATTCTGGATCGGAGAGAGAATGTGTTGAGGAACCAGACTATTCCCTTGGTATGCGTCGCATGGAGGCATCACTCTCTGGGGTAGTCTACCTGGGAGAGGGAGAATAAAATGCGAGAGCATTACCCATATTTGTTTGTGCCTTTAGGCATATTCTTTCCTGATTTGTTCTATTTTATTTTCTAAGGGTAGTTTCGTCTTTGAATTTTGAGAACAAAATTATTTAAAGGGGGGTAAACTTGTCATTACCATATTTTTTAGGAAATAGTATTTTGGAAATTTCATAATTAATTAAATATTATGTTTGTTGTAAATTTATTTATTATATTATTTATTATTAGATGTTAGTTTATTATTTTAGACTTGTGTTAGTAGACTTAACTAGTTTAGATTAGATCCATGGACCAACATTTAATTCTAGATAGAATTGAGCCCAATAAGAAGCCCAATCATTAGGAGGAGGATTAATTAAGTTAAACTAATTAAACTAGAACCTTCTCTCCTTAATTATTTCTTTATGAGAAGCCCCAAGGAATATTTTAGATATTTTATAGTAGCTTGGGAAAGGGGGAAAGGGGCCAGCCATAGATATAATGGAGGGAAAACTCTCTCTTCATTTTTCATTTCAAATCTAGATCTAGATTTTCATCTTCCAAATTTCTTCATTTTCATATCAAATTTTACCCAAATTTCTTTCCAATTCCTTTCCAAATCATCAATTGAGGCTATTGAAGCAAGGATCTACAAGGAGAAGCAAGGATCTACAAGTTGAAAGCTATTTTTACTCAATTTAGAGATTTTATTGAGAATCCATCTTCCAATAGGTATGATTCAGTTTTTTCCCTCTAATTAGAGTCTAAATCTGTGTTTTAATCATTAGAAACCACCCCACATGCTAAGGCTACCCATAGAAATTAGAATTGGGTTCATAGGAGGCCTATGGAGAAAGTTATAGTATATTTTATGTCAATTTTGGAAAAATTCCGAGATTGAAACATCTTGTGTTTGTCAATAGGTTAATTAGACCAAATTGACATTTGTTTGGTTGTGTGTGGCTAGTGTCGTATCCATAATTGGATACGTGTAGGCCGTATCCCGACAATTTGGAGATACGAGTTACTTTGGAGATTTTCTCCGACAAGGGGGTTTGAGCATGTCATATTTTAACACGGACACATAGATGAGTAGTTAGCTCTTTGTATTGTTCATAATTATGATTTTAGACTTGTTTGTGTCTGTTGGGATATATTTGGTTGTGTGGTGGAGCCGTATCGCAAGCGTATCATAGATCTAGTGTGATACGGGTGTGATGCACTTCACGTGCTTGTTTTATTTCATTTTAATTCAATTGCCTTGATTATAGATATTGTAATATTATAATTATAATTATTATGTAAGATATATGTATATGTATATTTATATGTATAATCTATAATTCTTGTTGATGTGTTGGTGATCATGGGAAAGTAAGAGTTCGTGTGCATCTCTAGTATGGTAATATGTATATATATGTATTATGGTATTTTATATATATATATATATATATATATATATGTGTGTGTGTGTGTGTGTGTGTGTGTGTGTGTGTGTGTGTGTGTGTGAGCTTGAGGGAAGAAGAAACCATAAAAAATAGTGAATAAAAAAATGAAAACAGAAAGAAAAAGCAATAGAAAGTAGTGAGAAGCTGAGAAGAAGCAGCTAAAAAGCAGCAGAAAGCAGAAGCCAAGAAGCAGCAGCAGAAAGCATAAGCAGAAGCAGTAGAAGCAGAAGCAGCCGCAGAAGCAGAAGCAGAAAGCAGCAGCGACAGTAAGCAGCAGCTTATTTGATAAGCTGGTAAGTTAGTAAGTTAGTATATATATATATATATATATATATATATATATATATATATATATATATATATATATATATAAAAGTTAATTAGTTTATATTAATAAGCTAGTAGTTTATGTATATATTGTAAATAAGTTAGTATATATATATATATATATATATATATATATATATATATATATATATATATATATATATATATATATATATATATAAGCACTAGTTAGTATTATTTAGTATTATTTCTAGATTACCTTGAGATACACCAAGGTAATGAGAGTGAGATATCTTGGGTACGGGTACTGAATATCAAGGGGTATGTTAGTATATAGTTTAGTATATTATTGTTATAAGTTTAAATACATATTAATACATATTAATATATAGTGAGGTGTATGGGTAGTAGTTATAAGTTAGATATTGAATTACCTTGAGATATTAAGGTAATGTCAAGGTATTGGATTTTACTCAAGGTATTGGATTTTACTCAAGGTATTGGGTTTAAACATCAATATGGGAGTGTAGGTGGTGTGATACCGCTTTTGGTTCAAAGCCAAGGTATCAACTTAGCATTAGTTTAGTTAGGAGTATTATATATTGTTGTTTGTATACATATCGTAATATTTTCATATCTAATAAATTGTGTATCTTATGATGCGGTATCTTGTTGGTTTCCTAGTATCCTCGTATAGCTAGTATGGCCTAGTTACATAGTGTATGGACCCAATATCCTAGAGATGGACTCATACAACCTAGAAATAGCTAGGTTGACTAAGTTTGACTAGTTTAACCTAGAGTGGACCTAGTTTGACCGTTTTGACTTAGAAATGGCTTTATGACCTAGAAGTTGACTAGTTTAACTTATTTTTATTCCAAAATCTTGTATTGATGTAATATTCCATATTTAGGTCTTCGAGGCACCATACCGGACATCTTTGATACTGTTTCCTGTATTTTAGGCAAGTAAATTCTCTGATAGTTTCTCATTTATGATATCCTCTATGTCTATTATATTTATTGTAGATATCCTTAATTTTTTGACATGACAGATTGGTATATCCGGATCTCGTCATGAGATGTTTTTTATGGTGTATCTTGTGCAAGCCTTATTTCTTGTTCTTTTTGTATATGTACAGACATTGATTATTGGGGAGACTAGCTACCTACCCAGCAAAACCCGTGTCATAACGTACCATGGTTGGATCCACTATACCAGTCGATGGCGGAGAGTATGTAGTGTAGATATGTGATTATACCCTCCTTGTGCATGTCTTATTCCTTGAATAGTGTTAATCATACACCGCACGTATGATTAACCAGGCCATAATCCTTGTGCAAGTTCCCAAGTCGATCACATGTTAAAGCTGGTACTCACTCACTCAGTAGTAGTATTTCTTGTTCATTCCTATGATGCTCATTATTGTATTTATTTCTAGTATTCCTTTATTGTGTATCTCTTGTATCTTTATATTTGTATATTGTATATTCGCTCTATTTACTATTATATAGTTTATATTATTTATTAGAACTGTTGTTAGAGATATACTTTGCTCCTTTCCTGGCTGAATATATTTTTCCCAGGTGACACTGAGGAGTTGGCTTAGAGCCAGAGACCTTGGCTCAGGAGGTTCTCATCCCGACTAAGACAGATGACCCAAGACTTGTAGCACAATAGTTAGACTCTTTTATACTGGATTTGTCTCCCGTATTGTTATTATTATTTCTTTGATATGACTCATTGGATATTATTTGTCTTGTGAGCTGTATTGTGACTCTTCTATTTTTATCATATATGTGCAATTTATTCCATCTTATAAATCTGTGATTGAGCATTCATATTAAATTGGTGGCATATTTATATCTTGATTGTTAGATAGATAGATTACCCAAACAATGTTCTACCGTTGATGCTGCAGCGTAGGCTGG
This sequence comes from Iris macrosiphon, assembly GCA_036927795.1. Taxonomy (NCBI): domain Eukaryota; kingdom Viridiplantae; phylum Streptophyta; class Magnoliopsida; order Asparagales; family Iridaceae; genus Iris; species Iris macrosiphon. The sequence goes on from JAYESA010000005.1 coordinate 184,745,743, forward strand.
ATGTTGTTTACTACTCGTGCCCCTACATCGGGTGCGGATCGTGACAAGTTCTAATAGTAATATAATTTATTTTCAATATACATTGCACAAACGGACTCATATAAGCCACGACAACAACAAAGTCATGTGAAACCAGGTGAAGCCAGGTAAAGCCAAGTAAAACCATGTACAACCATATGAAGCCATGTCAATCCAGATGAAGCCAAGTAAAACCAAGCCAAGCCATGTCCAATGAAGCCATGTATAATCATGCCAAGTCAAGTCCAGTCAATCATGTCACGTGTAGCCGGACAAGCCGAGTGAAACCAAGTAAAGCCAAGTCAAGTCGAGTCAAGTCATCCGAAGTCATATAAATTCATGTTTTGATAGGTCAAGTCAATCACGTGTACAAACAAATCCAGAAGAAACAAACGAAAACTCAAAAAACTAAAAATTTATAAAGAAAGAAGATGATCGATATACCGTCGGTACAGTCCAATACACTGACGGTATACCGGTCAAAAGGTAGCAAAAATACAGCAAGTTCTGGATTCTATCAAATCTGTATACTATCGGTATACTAGAGTATACCATCTATATGTCGTTCTAAGTAGGAAAAAAAGCTGCTGGAAAACAAAGTTCCATAAATCGGTATACCGTAGGTACAGTCCAGTGTACAGTCGGTATGTCGACCACGAAAAATATCCTAAAGTGTCGGCATGATTGATATACCGTCGGTATACTGTAGTACACCGTCGGTATGCCGATAAGGTTCATGAAAATATATAGAAGTCAAAATTGCTATACCGTCGGTACACTATAGTATACCGTCGGTATACCGATTTCTGACGAAAAATAGGCCAAAGTCAGAATCTGATTTCTGGGACCCAAATCAAACCCCAAAAATCATCAAAACCATATCTAGCAAGAAGTCAAATCAAGGGGTAAGTTTCATATCACAATATGGACTAAAACTCACGGTCACAACTCCGGTAGCATCTCCGTTACCGAGTTACCAAAGAGAGACGGGACATGATTCTACCAGAATTCAAAATCGAGATGGTCAAAGGACTAGAAATCATGAGTAGAGCAATAATAGAAAGGCAAGTCTATGCTAAAAAGTAACAACCAAAGCTCCAGGAAAAAAATAACAGAAAGTAAAAGAAGTTCACGAAATCGACAAGGTGTACTTGCCTAAAGCGAGCTCCCGGCATAAGTCTTCTAGTCCACCACCTTGAAGGGGTTCAGAAACCACACTCCAGGTCTCAATACCAAGCTCCAAGCTCAAGAGAGAAATAGGGAAGAGAAGAGGAGGGAGAGAGAGAGAGAGAAAAAGAAAAAAAAGAAGAAGAAAGGGAGTACTATATATAGGAATCTCAAAAAGTGAAACAAATATCTCCCGGATCGGTATACCGTCAGTATGCCGGTCAGGTAGTAAAGTTTCAATTTTTGAGAATTTTGAGCTGGCTCGAAAACCAAATAAAATATAATAAATAGCAGACAAAAAATACGTATCCGCATAGAATACGAATACTGTGAGACGAGTCTCACACATATAATAAAAGAAATATATATGGCCTCAAAGACTAATATAATTATATTCTATAAGGATTTAATACAAAATAATCCATAATAATATTAATAGTAATAGTATTACCAAGATGATTCTTATATTTACTTCGAAAATAGTAATATCACAAAGTTATAGCTTACAAAAATCAAAATGGACAAAGATTTGGTTAATCAAATAAATAATTTGAATAAATTTACGGAAGGGTTATTCATACACATGAGATGATATCTTATGTTATATATTAGGCAAGGGCATGCAAGGAGTCACATACTTGTCATTGATATAGAGACGTAGCGTTGTCTTAAGGATAATCTCCATCTTCTTGTCCTTGTTTAATATATTGGTGGTTACTGCCCTGGGACAGTCTTTGGATCTATGTTCAAGATTATGGCTTCCGTATTGTGGATTACTAAGTGACTGTACCGTTGCCAGCCTTGCTTACCTATAATGAAATGACATAAATGGATTTATTACACTTACATCTTTAGTAATCATGATTGTAATAACCCTAGTTAGTTAATTAGAGTAATCCCTAAGATATGATTAGCCATGAGTGATTGATTGTCTATTATTTTTATTGTTGTACTGCCAGTACATGTTATCTTTTCTATCATATTTCTTGAGGATGTGCATTGGTAGTGCCTTCACCTCGACTTATTATTTTGTTATTCATTATGATTCGAGTCAAACTTAGAGACATAGTCCATTAAAATGATAGTTAATGTATCAGATATTAAATTATCAAGGATATTAAATCTTCATGTATAACATATATAACAAATCTTTAATTCATGTGGCATATATGTCATATGATTTGAAATAGTTAACAAAAATAATATCATAATGAATAATTTTAATTTGGCAAGATTAACCTTAATTCGTGTGGCATATATGTCAATAAAATCACTATTGACATATATGCCATATATGACATATATGAATTTGGTAAATTATTGCACCAATATTTATAACGGAGAAAATAGAAGATACGTCAATAAAATCAATATTTGGTAAATTATCGTACCAATATTTACGACAGAGAAAATAAAAGATAATAAATCTTCATGTATAACATATATAACAAATCCTTAATTCATGTGGCATATATGTCAATAAATCACTATTGACTTATATACAATGACATACGTATGTGGTAAATTATTGCACCAATATTTATGACGAATAAAATAGAATATACGTCCTAAAATTAATATTTGGTAAATTATCGCACCAATATTTGTGACAAAGAAAATAGAAGATACATCATAAAATCAATATTTGGTAAATTATGGCACCAATATTTACAATAGAAAAATATAAGATAATAAATCTTCATGTATACCATATCTCTACTATTATAATAATAATGCTTAATCTCCTACTAATTAAAAAAATTGAAAAATATCTAACCGCATATATAGTTTACAAACAAAAAAAAAAAAAAAATCTTTTGACTACCTTAACATTTAATAAATTCTAAATTATATCCAATATTAAAAATATAGTTAAACTAAGTACATTGTATTATCTAACTAAATGATATTCAAAATTCTAAAAACATATCTATAACAAATTCTAATAAAAATATATTCAAATAATATTTAAAATATTTGAATAAAATTTTTATTTTTATTTAATTTTGTAATAATATTTTTTTTTATTTCACTTGAGTACAACACGTCAACAATTAGTATCTCAATAAAATCCGCTAAAATATTCTTTCTATCTTATTTCGGATTGATCTTAAACCTGTATTTTTTGTTATTTTGGATTGATTGGAATTTACTTGTAATTCTTTTTAATTTTGGATTGATTGTAATAGGATTATGGTAATGTGTCATTTTTAGGACAATAATAAATGTTGAAGATGAGTAATTTAAATTTAAATTTTTTATTTTGGATTGTTTGTAATAGGATTATGGTAATGTGTCGTTTTTAGGACAATAATAAATGTTGAAGATGAATAATTTAAATTAATTTTTTTTATTTTGGATTGTTTGTAATAGGATTATGGTAATGTGTCATTTTTAGGACAATAATAAATGTTGAAGATGAGTAATTTAAATTAAATTAGGAACTATAATTTAAATTTTTACGTACGTGAATTTGACTAGAACCTCAACAAAATCAGCGAAAATATTCTCTCTTGTTTTGGATCGATTTGAATTTACCTGTAATTTTTCTTATTTGGGATTGATTGTAAAAGGATTACGGTCATGTGTCATTTTTAGGTCATAATAATAAATGTTGAAGATCATGTGTGTCATATATGACATATAACTCAATAAAATCAGCGAAAATATTCCTCTAATAGCTGACGATGCGTTCCCATACGCAGCTGGCCGTTATCCCCATCGTATCCAATCTTTCTAAAAGAAAACGGCTTTTCCAAATATACGAGAAACCACGTGATCCCTTTCAGAGCCCCTTTTCGTCATTCCACTCCACCCCTCCACCGGTTAAATCCGGTGACCCCAACTCCCCCCGACCTATTCTTATACTCCCTCCCTTCCTCTCCATTACCATCTTCTGCTCTCTGTCTCTCTCTCATAAACCAAAAAAAAAAAGAAAGAAAAGGAATTATTATGCCGAGTCGCTCCGCCGCGGATCTCCTCTCTCTATCGGATCCGGATTCCCAGTCCCACCACCAGATCCGACTCCCTCGTGTGATGACGATGCAAAATAATCCAGAAGACGATGATAGATCGTCGGAACGACGTATCATCGTCGCCAACCACCTCCCGCTGGTGGTGGTCAGCGACCCGACCACTGGCGGGAGGCGGTTCTCGTGGGACCCCGACGCGCTGTGCCTCCAGCTGCGTTCGGGTCTCCCCGAGACCTCCGAGGTCTTCCACGTGGGCACGCTCCGTGCCGACGTGGACCCCTCGGAGCAGGAGGAGGTGGCCTCTCATCTGTACCAGAACTTCCACTGCCTCCCGGTTTTCCTCTCCACCGAGCTCCACCGCAAATTCTACCACGGCTTCTGCAAGCACTACCTATGGCCACTCTTCCACTACCACCTCCCCCTGTCCCCCCTCTCCTCGCACCGCTTCGACGTGGAGGAGTTCCGGGCCTACATCTCCGCCAACATCCAGTTCGCCGACAAGGCCATGGAGCTCGTGTCGTCCGTGGAAGACGACCTGGTCTGGGTCCACGACTACCACCTCCTCGCCCTCCCGACCTTCTTGAGGAAGAGGGCTCCGAGGATCAAGCTCGGGTTCTTCCTCCACTCGCCCTTCCCTACCTCGGAGATATTCAAGACCATCCCGGTCCGCGAGGACCTCCTCAAGGCTCTGCTCAACTGCGATCTCATCGGATTTCACACTTTCGACTACGCGCGCCACTTCCTCTCCTCCTGCTCCCGCTTGCTCGGCCTCGATTACCAGGCGAAGAGGGGGTACATCGGGATCGAGTACTACGGCAGGACCGTCGGCGTCAAGATCCTCCCGGTCGGGATCGACATGTCGCAGCTGACGGCCGTCGTGGCCAGGAAGGAGACCGAGGATAAGCTCGAGGAGCTGAGGAGGAGCTTCCAAGGGAAGCACCTCTTGCTCGGCGTCGACGATGTCGACGTGTTCAAGGGGATCGGGCTCAAGTTCCAGGCGATGGAGATATTGTTGGCGGACCATCCGAGGCTCGTCGGCCGGGTCGTCTTGGTCCAGATTGCCAACCCGGCCAGGAGCCAGGGGAGGGACGTGCAGGAAGTGTACCAGGAGATTCGAGATACGGCAAGGAGGATAAATGCGCGATTCCGAAGGCCAGGGTACCAACCCATCGTGCTCGTCGACACTGCCGTTCCGACCTACGAGAAGGTTGCCTACTACGCCCTAGCCGACTGCGTGGTCGTCAATCCGGTCAGGGATGGCCTCAATCTCGTCGCCTACAAGTACACCGTCTGCCGGCAGTGGAGCCCGGCATTGGCTGCCTACCCTAAGAAGAAGAGCGTCATCGTGGTCTCGGAATTCATCGGCTGCTCCCCATCCCTGAGCGGGGCGATTAGGGTCAACCCGTGGAGCGTAGACGCGGTGGCCGAGGGCCTCCACTTGGCCGTCACCATGTCCGAGGTAGAAAAGCAGCTGCGGCACGACAAGCATTACAAGTACGTCAGCTCCCACGACGTGGCCTACTGGGCGAAATCTTTCGATCAGGACTTGCAGAGGGCTTGCAAGGATCATGACAACAAGAGCTGTTGGGGTATGGGGCTAGGTTTGGGATTCAGAATCATGGCCCTGGATCCAAATTTCAAGAGATTGTCCGTAGAAAACATTGAGGGGGCTTATGTGCGTACCAACAATAGGCTTATACTGTTGGATTATGATGGGACGATGATGCCGGAGGGTTCCATTGATAGGACTCCGAGCGAGGAAGTGATTTCAGTTCTCATTGGCTTGTGCGCGGATCCGAAGAATGTAGTCTTCGTGGTCAGTGGCAGAGGGAAGGACTCGTTGGGCAAATGGTTTAGTCCTTGTGAGCGGTTGGGGATCTCGGCCGAACATGGCTACTTCACTAGGTAAAATCCCACCTCTGTTACATTTTGGTTCTGTTTTCATTACATAGTTTCTATACAAATCACCATGCTCTCAGATGTTACACATAATTTAACTGTATTACTTCTTCTTAAGATGTAAATCTTGACATTTCCGGAATCACTCAGAAGTTCTTCTGTGGGGTATGCTATAGCATGGTTATTGTAAACATTCAAGATTGGAAACTGTGTGAAAAAATTGATCATTTGCTGTAATCACTGCGAATCTACGACGTTTGAAAACGGATATGAAACTATGCAATATTGACACAACGACACAGATACAATAATTCAAGATTGGAAACTCTGAAAATTTTGATCATTTGCTGTAATCACTGTGAATCTACATTTGTTTGAACACGGATATGAAACTATGAAATATGGACACAACGACACAGACTTACAGGAAGTGTCCAAATGTATGATTGAGTGTTTGGATCGGATTTGATACACAACACAGACATGGCACAGATATTTCTAGTGTCTGTGCCTAGTTTGGAAAGCTTATTCGGATTCTACACTGCCATCTTATATGTCTCTATGTATTGAAGACAAATGGAGAATGAAGAATTAATTTAATAGTTGAATAAGATTTTTTTTCTCTCTCTTCTCTTGCTTGTATCTTTGTTGTGTGGGAAAGAAAGAGGTCAAATCTGTATTGATTTGGATCTAGCATGTGATGGAACCACACCTTATGAACATCTTACTGAAAATAAATTTTCTGATTCGCTAGGTAAGCAACATGTTGGACCAAACAATGGTAAAATTAGAAGAAATATCTTCTTTTTTCTTCCTTTGAACATCTTTCATTTATTTATTGGCTGCTCATTTCAATAAGCAAGGCTTCATTTTGTTGTGTGTTTGATTTCTGTAGGTGGAGTCACGATTCTCCGTGGGAAGCATTCCAGTTAGGTTCTACTAACTTTGACTGGAAGAAGAATGCCGAACCAGTCATGAAGCATTACACAGAGGCAACTGATGGTTCTTATATTGAGCACAAGGAAAGTGCATTGGTTTGGCATCACCGGGAGGCTGATCCAGATTTCGGATCATGGCAGGCAAAAGAATTACTCGATCACCTCGAAAGTGTTCTTGCCAACGAGCCAGTTGCAGTCAAAAGAGGCCAGGCCATAGTCGAAGTGAACCCTCAGGCAAGAAAAATATATATTCTTCTCAAAGTCTTATGCTTAAAATCTATTTACATACTAAACCAGCCATGTTCTGTAAGAACTTACTATATCCACTTCTCAAAATGCTAATCTTGATTCATCGTTTAAATATGCTTCTTCCTCTTTGAAGTATCAGTTCTTTTTGGGAGTTTTAAATATTTTTCTTATTTGAGAATCATCTGCAGGGAATAAGCAAAGGTGTAGCCGTGACGAATCTGATCTCCACCATGGTGACAAGTGGAAAACCTCCAGACTTTGTTTTGTGCATCGGGGATGATCGTTCTGATGAGGACATGTTTGAGAGCATCAAGAGTGCTGTGAACGATCCGTCGCTGCCAGGAATCGCTGAAGTTTTCGACTGCACAATTGGTAAGAAACCAAGCAAGGCAAAGTACTATCTCCACGACACAGATGGTGTCATCAAAGTGCTTCAGAGCTTGGCCGCCGCGTCAGCGCAGCCATCAAAAGATCCTCATCCCCAAGTCTCATTTGAAGGGTCTCTTTGAATGGGCAAACTGGTTGGTATTCTTTTACAGATTTAGATTTGACTTGGAAGGAAGGATTTGCCACAGAAGCAGCAGCTGCTGATTTAGAAAGTAGTAGTAATTATCTACAGGGGAAGGTATAAATGAGCAAAAAAACTAGTTCAGTTATACTTTAGATGGTCTTATTTCACTGTAAATAACTCAGAAAAGGTTTGGTATTTTCTTCTTCTCTTTGTAGTATTTGACATTACGGTGATGGAATTATTCATTCTATGGCTTTCTATCATTCTTCGCATGTGTATTGCCATGTCTTCATTCACATTATAATTGACCAACATCTTGATGTTTAGAGTAGAAAATTGTAATTGTCAAGGTTACTTGTACAATGTCTACTAATTCTCAATATGAGTCACCAAAACTATCGTCACTTTATTACAGTTTTAAAAAATAAAAATTATAGATTATTTTATAAATTAAGGATAATTTTGGTAATATATTTTGAAATTTGTGGACATTGTAAAAGCTTTCTTGATAATTAGAGTTCCTTTAGAGTAATGTTATTTATGAAACGAGAGATCACGGCTGATGTTTGTGTTATGTTCTTGGGAGTTGATCTAGTCGATCATCAATTTGATAAGTAGAAGCCTAAGAGTTCCTGAGATTCTTGGCATGAAATTCTATTCCGTAGTTGTGTGATAATTTTCCGAACCCTAATCTACTTTTTCATCTGGCTTTAATTTTTTTGGACTACACCTTTTTAAGTGTTACAGTGTGTCTGTGGTCATGTTTGGTAAATATGAATTGGATTTGGATTTTGGAAATTCAGATTTTGATTTTGGTCCAAATATATTTTTTGGTAACTTAAAATTTGGCATCGGACAGGAAATTTTTTTTTGATATTTACAAAATATTTGGTTAAATAATTAAATGTCATAATTTTATAAAGTTTATGGTTTACCAATGATCAATAAATATTAGTTACGAAATAATCTAATTAACAAAATACTATGGTTAAATAGTAATCACAATTGCTAATTACCTGTGATTAATGATTAATGTGAACAAAATTATTTTATTACACAATTATAACTTAAAAAATTAATTAATCTATTTAAATATTAATAAATTATTTTATTATTAATTAATTATTATAATTATATAATAATATAATAGTTACATACTAATTTATTATCTTATTAAGTTAATAATTACCTATTAGTATTACAATGATTACTTAGATTAGTTAAGAATAAAAAAAATCATATTTAAAATATTAATCAAATATTAATTAAGTTATTAGTTAATTAATTGTTGATTAGTGTTAATTAAGTATTTAATAGAACAATAAAATTATTAACAACTTCAACTTCTTCCCTTTCAAATTCGGAATGGAGTGAGGGATGTGGATAGCCTCCAAATCTTGGTTCTTGATTTGAAAAACAAATCATTACCCACATTCCAAATGAAATTCAAATCCAAAGCCAACAAAACATAGGATTATATAGATTTTGCTCTAAATACATAGAATTCTCAAATCCATCTCCAAATCTATGAGACCCAAATACCCCTAACCTTATTCTCCAATCATGATTGGCACCACAAACTTGTCAACATTTCTTAAGTAGTACAGGATAAATTTATGTGTATGCTGAATTTGATATTGATTGCAAATACTATTTAATTGACTAGTTATCCCTAGTAAAAACTTTAATTTTAGTTACTTTTTAAAAAAAATTATTGACATATTTAATTAACGTTTAGACCCTAAATTTTATACTAATTTAAAGTTTAATTTTTGATATGTTCAATTTAAAAAATTAGATCCTAAATTTTTATTTTTGTTTTTTTCCTATTATACCTTTAACATGACCAATACATGTTGAAAAAGAGAATATAATTGTAAAAAAAAAAGACAGAAAAAAAAATCGGGATCTAAACTTTTTAATTAAACATGCTATATGACTTAAACACTAAGTTGATATAAAATCTATGGTCTAAAACCTAATTAGTCCTTTATTTAATGGTTATGATTTGCTGAAAAGCACCTTTTGTTTTATTATGTAGATATTATCTGATATTTTTGCTTTGTTCAATAGATTTTATCTAATATTCTTGTTAATTGCACTGTATATTGTCTATTTGCTTGACAACACATTTTTGGGCTGTCATGTTTGGTGTCAGTCTTGACTACAGTGTTGTATAGGAAAGCATGATAACAAGTCATGAAGAAATCCATGTGTTGGCATTTGGTGTGGGCAATATATTTTGAGGATCTAGAGTACTAGAACTTGGATGATGGAAGGCATTCAGAAGATCAATTATTATAAAGATGAGAGAGAGATCATCACAAGTCATTTCTATAAAAATACAAGAACCATGTAGGTGATTTTTAAGCATGAGACGTGGTATGATCATGATGTCACAAATACCATGAGATTAATGACAATGACAGAAGAATTTGGAAGAAAATTTGAAATGCAGAGGAAGCCTTTGTTTAGCCATTCTATCTATGTTCCTTCCTTGCCGATTATATATATATATATATATATATATATATATATATATAAAAAGCTGACATTTAGGCCAGATCAGATGCTCCCCCCTGTAAACTTTACTTGACACGCTGTTTTAGTTTAGTAGTTGACCTCAAATTTGGAGCAATATCTAATCTTATTTTAGAAGAAATTACTTCATAAAGTAGTGGTTTGACATTGATCGTGGGCGACTACGTATCCATAGCAATCATCCGCTTGTCCTTGTCTTATATGAGAGAGAGAGAGAGAGAAACACGTAATTTTATGCAAGAAGTGATAGAAATAGCTAAGAATTAGAGAATGCTGGATCGAACAAAGAGATCGAGAATGAATAATATATCATGAGCTGCATGGTGAATTCTCACAATGTTGAAGAGTCCGTTTTTGTTCCACTTGAAATTTGTCGATTAGTATTTATCAACTAACCTACAATCACTCAATATGAGCGACTTTGTGAACATCCATACTAGTTTTTAAAACTAATTTGACACGTTATAATAAAAGATTTGAAGGATAAAAATCTATCATAATTTTTTGGTAGTTGAACAAAAATTGACTCTATAGATGATTAAGAGACGGATCCAGAAACTACAGTTGGAATTGACTACTATAAATTTGGGTGGACTAGAAGTTGGCTAACCTATATTAAAAAATAAAAATAAAAATATATGGGGTGAGCTCCAGCCTACCACATCCACCTCTTTGATCCCGCCCCTGCTTCTCGGAGGAAGAGTATGGCTCGTATTTTATTTTGGAAATTATAATCGTCAAAAACGCTTTTACAATGTCCAAAATTTTAAAATGGATTACCAAAACTATCCTCAATTTATTATAATTTTTAAAAACAAATTATATAACTTTCCTTATAATTTAAAGATAATTTTGATAACCCACTTTAAAAATCCTTAGATATTGTAAATTTCTTTTGGAAATTACAGTTTTCTCATTCTTCAATATAACTACACATTCCAAATGATATTTTAACCATTATCTAAAAATAAACATTTTTTCATATTATTAAGCCCAAGTAGAGGTGTTAATCGGGCAGGGTCAGTGTCACGCCCCAGTCCCAAAATGACGAGGGACTGAGCACGTGAGCAATGGCCAGCAGCACGCACCGATGGACAACCCAATTTAATGGATCCATCAGGGCATGCTTAAGCTGTAGTCTAGCAGTAATATGTTACAAGTCTCAGGCCTTTCTAATCTCATCCACAGAATAACACAGATTAATGCCAGAAATAATGCAATGGAATGAAATAAGCAATATCAAATAAGGTTATCTCGGGAAACAATTCCGAGAATTAGTCTGTTACATTTAAGGAAATAGACAGGAAATAAAATGCTGAAAATGGAAAATACTGTGTAGCTGAAGCCGGTGCTCAGGTGAAGTCTTCGGCCACTATCTCGTCCTCGGTTCCGGGTTCTGTTCCAAGGAGTGCTCATGTACCGTACACCTCGGGGAAGTTCTCCTCGGCTATACCTGGGGACATAGTCCATTCCAGGTCCTCAGGGGACATAACAAGGTACAGAAAATATAAGCCAAAATATGTGCAATGCAGCAATAAAATAGACAGCAGGGTAAATATATAAACCAGCTAGTGATATGCATGTGAGAGTTTAGTCATACTCAGGCTGACTACTACAGGATCAGTGTCGAAGAAACCATAGCAGTATTATCTCGAGGAGCCAGTAAGGAACCAAAGCTCTGTATCAGAGTCTAAGGCACCGCCAGATATAAGTATTTATATTATATTATATTCAGCCTTGATATGACAATACTCTCCCCACCCCATGCAATCTCACGTCACAGTTCCAGAATATATCAGGTACCAGTCACGCAAGTTTGAACTAATGCAACGAGTCAGGCTAGAATCTAAGCATTTAAACGGGAAATGACATGAAAATATAATCTATACGGAATCACCCAGTATATGTCAGGTAATTCTGTCACATGAATAGTGTCAGGTGTCCTGGGTTAAGCAGTTAAACAAGTTCACATATGAAGCTACAGAAATCAAGTAAAATACTATAACCAGAAATATCTGAGAATTGGCAAGCTTTTATGTTCCTACTGTTGCAAAATTAACCAAGAAAATATATATCAAGCTGCAGGGTTTGGCAATGTATACTTGCCCTCTGATGCATAACTAAGTCCAGGAATTATTTAGCAAGACTGCAAGTTTTGGCGAGGTACACTTGCCTGTGGTTCTGGCTATGTTTGCAGTTCTGACCTCGGCGAGAATTGCAGGCGGTACTCCGGTTGCTGAAACAAATATCACCATCAGATCCAGAAAATATCAATCAGCTAGAAACGCCTGTCCTTGGGTCCAATTTGGAGACAAGGGCAGAAACGGCAGTTTCGGGTCAAAACGGGGTCCACATATGGGCCCGCTTTGCACCGAAAAATGCGTCAGGGTCAAAGGTCTCCAAATTCACCAAACTTAGTGTCAACAGGTCAGGAACGCTGATATGAACCCAACGGAACTTCCAGAATTGGATTCCGATGAGCCGAACCCAAAATCGCCCGTCGAGCGGGGCCTATGGGGCCCACGACATGCGATTTCGTCAACGTTCTCAGAATCAAACCAAACTTGGGTCACAGGACCAGCGTATCACTACGAGTCCGATGGCGCAAGTTTCGTTTCAATCCGATGTGTATACACAAAGTTAGGGTGAATTGCAGAAAAGGCGGATACGGTGCGATGTCCGCGGATACGCGTTGATTCCGGTGTGCACGCACACCCAAATCAGATTCCGCGAAATCCCACACGTCCGTATCGACGAGGCGCACGTATCTGTGAAGACTGCACGCGACCAAGTCGTCCCGTTTGGCGGGGCGGACTCGGTTCCGGGGTGAAACAGGGTCTGGGTTTTTCCTGTTTTTGGATCGCGGTGTGCGATCACCACAGGACGCGATGCCCCGAACAGTTTGTCCGGACACCGAGAGGGTCATACAGGCTTCGCAACGCAATTTGCGGAATCGAAAACGGAGCTACGAACAAAAAGTTACGCGTACCTGAAGGGGACCCGAAAAACCGGATCGAATTATGTCCGACACGTGTCCGATTCGTGTCGGACACGAAAACCGAGAATTAGGGTTAGGGTTAGGGTTTGGACTCAGGCGGCGGGGACGGCGGTTGGGCGGCTCGGGGCTGGCCGGAGGGGCGGCGGCTGGACGGCCTGGGCGGGGCGGCCGGGCTCGCGGTGGCTGGGGACTCGCCGGCGGCCGGAGACGGCGCTGAGGGCCGCTGCTGTGCTCGCTGCTGTTGCTGCCGGCGGTGGGGGAAGCCGCCGGAGACGAAGGGGGAGGGGAGGAGAGCTGCGGTGGGCGGCGCTGGCGGCGTAGGGGGCTGACGGTGGTGGTGGGGGATGGTTAGGGCGCCGGGTCGGGGTTTTTATAGGCGGCGATGAGGCTGGGGGGAAGCCGAGAGAGGCGGAGGACGTGGCGGAGCGGAAGGGCCGAGGGGCGCGGGGGCGCGGCGACGTGGGGCGGGTCGTGGCGGGCAGCTCGGCGCGGGCGCGGCGGAGGCGGCGCGCGACGCGGGGCGGTTGCGGGCCGAGCGGGGGAGAGGGGTGGTCGTGGCGGGTTGCGGGCGAGCGGGCGGGTTCGGGTGCGGATCCGACCCGACCCGCTGGGCGGGGTCTGGGCCGGGTTGGGCTGGGCCAGGCCGGCCCAACGGGCCGCGGGCCGAAGAAAATAAAATAAAAATAATAAAAATCAATAATAATAATAAATAATATCAGAAAATTAATTAATAAATTAAATAAATAGTTTTTAGGTATTTAAAAATAGGTCCGGGGTCCGATAAATTCCAGAAAAATTGCCCTAAGTCCCGTTTTTTATTTTACATCCAAAAATATTATTTTCATAATATTTTAATACTGTTTAATATCAATTAAAAATCATTGAATATTTAAAACCCTGTTTTAAATTACAGAAAAATCCCAGAAAAATCCAGAAAATTGTGAAAAATTCCAGTTTTAAAATTTTGAAAATTCAGGGGGTTTACAATATACCCCCCCTTAAGAGGATTGCGTCCTCGCAATCAAAGAATAATCGGTCAGCAGAGATGACACGGTTGCAAGCATCGTTTGAAAACACATCACAAGATACTTAGGGAATACCGTTTCCCTAACAAATTGAAAGTTACACACTTTCCAGGAAAATCTAGTTAAAACTGTAACTTTTATGAAAACCAGGTTATTATTAACAAGTTGCAAATTACTAGGTTGGGGCTGAGGTCACGAACCAAGAGACACGAACTACACAAGACTAAAAACGGAAAACTACGAATCACTTACTCGCATCAGCGTCCTGCACAGTCATCGCGTAAGCTTGCTCTCGTCCTTGAGGTAGATTCCTCTGCTGTTGCTGAGCTTGCTGGTAGGGTGCTGCTCGAGGTGCTGGTGGAGTTTGCTGGTTCGCCCTTGGTGCTCCTTCTCTTCGCTCAGGGCAGTCTCTTACTGCATGCTGTCTGGATCCGCAGCCTAAGCATAGTCCGAGTTTACGTCTACATTCCTTCTCGACATGGCCTATCTTGCCGCAGTGGTAACAGGTAGGAAGGTAGAAGGCTTTTGGTGCTGCTGCTGGTGGCGAGCTTACTTGTTGACGCTTTGCAGACTCCTCTTGTGCTGCTTTGGCTGGTGCGGATGGGGACGGCCGCTTCAGTCTGGTCTCTCTCTTGGTGACGCGCTCTATGCGTCGAGCCGCGGCAAGAACGTCCGAGTACGATGTTGGTGCGACGGACCCAATTAGTTTTTGCAGCTCAATGCTCAGTCCGTCGAAGAATTTCTCGGCCTTCTCTTCCTCAGTCGGGATCAGTGTTGGGGCGAAGCGGCTCAACCGAATGAACTCAGCGTTGTACTCTTCCACCGTCATAGCCTCCTGAGTGAGGCGATTGAACTTGTCCCGCAGTTCTGATCGAGCGATGGCAGGAATGTACATCTCTTGGAAGAGCCTGGAGAACTCCTCCCAAGTGACTCGGTCTGGTCCGAGTCGCGTCTACTCGGATAGCCACCAGTGATGAGCGTTGTCCGTCAATTGCATTCTGACGGCTGTCATCCAGCGTTCCCGTGGAAGTTCAGCTGCTTCAAGTTGATGTCGTATGTTGGTGAGCCATTCGTGAACTTCTGTGGGCTCCTCTTTTCCAGAAAAAGTGCGGGGCTTCAGTCGGCGGAAGTCAGTGATTGAGCCCGTAGTTGGCCGTCGAGCTGGTAGGTTGGCCTGCTCCAGTGCAGTTACAATGCTGTCCCTCAAGAAATTAGCTTCGCGACGCTGAGCCTCGTGTTGAACTTGTTGCTGTGCTTGCATCATCGCGTAGATCATTTGGAATATTTGCTGCCCGTCGATCGGCTGTCCTGGTGGGAACACGGGCATTGGTGGGACGAACTGCGGCGGAGGTGGAATATCGTCGCGCCGGAATCGGGAGGTAGGTTGACCTGCCTGCTGGCTCTGTTGAGTTGTGGAGATTCCTCCGACTGGTGTCACGTCGTCGTCGTAGGTGACACCTGTAGCTTGTGGCGTTCCGACGGGAGTCTCGGTGCATTCTTGTGGGTCCATTTCCCTGTATCCAAAATACCCAATAAGAGGCGCACAGGAAACAAGGTAAGATGCAAATTCAAGTTAGTTCGAATACGATACAGATATCAAAAACGATTCAAGCAAGTGGATGAGATCCTAAAATTTATCCTATCTTATTGCAGGCCTGTTCGGTCCCTAAATTAAAACCGAACAATTTAGTCGTAGACCTGCATGGGCCACCACAAAAACCATGTCACGCCCCAGTCCCAAAATGACGAGGGACTGAGCACGTGAGCAATGGCCAGCAGCACGCACCGATGGACAACCCAATTTAATGGATCCATCAGGGCATGCTTAAGCTGTAGTCTAGCAGTAATATGTTACAAGTCTCAGGCCTTTCTAATCTCATCCACAGAATAACACAGATTAATGCCAGAAATAATGCAATGGAATGAAATAAGCAATATCAAATAAGGTTATCTCGGGAAACAATTCCGAGAATTAGTCTGTTACATTTAAGGAAATAGACAGGAAATAAAATGCTGAAAATGGAAAATACTGTGTAGCTGAAGCCGGTGCTCAGGTGAAGTCTTCGGCCACTATCTCATCCTCGGTTCCGGGTTCTGTTCCAAGGAGTGCTCCTGTACCGTACACCTCGGGGAATTTCTCCTCGGCTATACCTGGGGACATAGTCCATTCCAGGTCCTCAGGGGACATAACAAGGTACAGAAAATATAAGCCAAAACATGTGCAGTGCAGCAATAAAATAGACAGCAGGGTAAATATATAAACCAGCTAGTGATATGCATGTGAGAGTTTAGTCATACTCAGGCTGACTACTACAGGATCAGTGTCGAAGAAACCATAACAGTATTATCTCGAGGAGCCAGTAAGGAACCAAAGCTCTGTATCAGAGTCTAAGGCACCGCCAGATATAAGTATTTATATTATATTATATTCAGCCTTGATATGACAATACTCTCCCCACCCCATGCAATCTCACGTCACAGTTCCAGAATATATCAGGTACCAGTCACGCAAGTTTGAACTAATGCAACGAGTCAGGCTAGAATCTAAGCATTTAAACGGGAAATGACATGAAAATGTAATCTATACGGAATCACCCAGTATATGTCAGGTAATTCCGTCACATGAATAGTGTCAGGTGTCCTGGGTTAAGCAGTTAAACAAGTTCACATATGAAGCTACAGAAATCAAGTAAAATACTATAACCAGAAATATCTGAGAATTGGCAAGCTTTTATGTTCCTACTGTTGCAAAATTAACCAAGAAAATATATATCAAGCTGCAGGGTTTGGCAATGTATACTTGCCCTCTGATGCATAACTAAGTCCAGGAATTATTTAGCAAGACTGCAAGTTTTGGCGAGGTACACTTGCCTGTGGTTCTGGCTATGTTTGCAGTTCTGACCTCGGCGGGAATTGCAGGCGGTACTCCGGTTGCTGAAATAAACATCACCATCAGATCCAGAAAATATCAATCAGCTAGAAACGCCTGTCCTTGGGTCCAATTTGGAGACAAGGGCAGAAACGGCAGTTTCGGGTCAAAATGGGGTCCACATGTGGGCCCGTTTTGCACCGAAAAACGCGTCAGGGTCAAAGGTCTCCAAATTCACCAAACTTAGTGTCAACAGGTCAGGAACGCTGATACGAACCCAACGGAACTTCCAGAATTGGATTCCGATGAGCCGAACCCAAAATCGCCCGTCGAGCGGAGCCTGTGGGGCCCACGACATGCGATTTCGTCAACGTTCTCAGAATCGAACCAAACTTGGGTCACAGGACCAGCGTATCACTACGAGTCCGATGGCGCAAGTTTCGTTTCAATCCGATGTGTGTACACAAAGTTAGGGTAAATTGCAGAAAAGGCGGATACGGGGCGATGTCCGCGGATACGCGTTGATTCCGGTGTGCACGCACACCCAAATCAGCTTCCGCGAAATCCCACACGTCCGTATCGACGAGGCGCACGTATCTGTGAAGACTGCACGCGACCAAGTCGTTCCGTTTGGCGGGGCGGACTCGGTTCCGGGGTGAAACAGGGTCTGGGTTTTTCCTGTTTTTGGATCGCGGTGTGCGATTACCACAGGACGCGATGCCCCGAACAGTTTGTTCGGACACCGAGAGGGTCATACAGGCTTCGCAACGCAATTTGCGGAATCGAAAACGGAGCTACGAACAAAAAGTTACGCGTACCTGAAGGGGACCCAAAAACCGGATCGAATTGTGTCCGACACGTGTCCGATTCGTGTCGGACACGGAAACCGAGAATTAGGGTTAGGGTTAGGGTTTGGACTCAGGCGGCGGGGACGGCAGTTGGGCGGCTCGGGGCTGGCCGGGCTCGCGGTGGCTGGGGACTCGCCGGCGGCCGGAGACGGCGCTGAGGGCCGCTGCTGTGCTCGCTGCTGTTGCTGCCGGCGGTGGGGGAAGCCGCCGGAGACGAAGGGGGAGGGGAGGAGAGCTGCGGTGGGCGGCGCTGGCGGCGTAGGGGGCTGACGGTGGTGGTGGGGGATGGTTAGAGCGCCGGGTCGGGGTTTTTATAGGCGGCGATGAGGCTGGGGGGAAGCCGAGAGAGGCGGAGGACGTGGCGGAGCGGAGGGGCCGAGGGGCGCGGGGGCGCGGGGGCGCGGCGACGTGGGGCGGGTCGTGGCGGGCAGCGCGACGCGGGCGCGGCGGAGGCGGCGCGCGACGCGGGGCGGTTGCGGACCGAGCGGGGGAGAGGGGTGGTCGTGGCGGGTTGCGGGCGAGCGGGCGGGTTCGGGTGCGGATCCGACCCGACCCGCTGGGCGGGGTCTGGGCCGGGTTGGGCCGGGCCGGCCCAACGGGCCGTGGGCCGAAGAAAATAAAATAAAAATAATAAAAATCAATAATAATAATAAATAATATCAGAAAATTAATTAATAAATTAAATAAATAGTTTTTAGGTATTTAAAAATAGGTCCGGGGTCCGATAAATTCCAGAAAAATTGCCCTAAGTCCAGTTTTTTATTTTACATCCAAAAATATTATTTTCATAATATTTTAATACTGTTTAATATCAATTAAAAATCATTGAATATTTAAAACCCTGTTTTAAATTACAGAAAAATCCCAGAAAAATCCAGAAAATTGTGAAAAATTCCAGTTTTAAAATTTTGAAAATTCAGGGGGTTTACAGTCAGGCTCATAGTACGTTGACCGAATTTGACTGGGTCTGGATCGGACTGGACCTAGACTGGAGACAGATCAGCCCAAACCGTAAGTCTAATAGGCCGAATTACGCAGCTCTGAACCAGACTCGGTTGGGGGTGGGGGGGGGGGGGGAGGGGGAGGGTCTTACCGAGCCGATTTAGAGCTGGCCCCAGGTTGGCTCGTGCGATTATGTTAAAAAAAAAAATCAAAGAAAAGAATTAAGATAATTTTTATTAATTTAAAAAATCTCGTAAAAAATCTAAAAAAAACTTAACAATAGAGAAATTTGACACTAATATTTTATTATTTTTTAATATATATTATTTTTGGTACATAAGTCATACAATTTTATGTTTCAGCATTTCAAGATTCTTTCAAAATTTCTTTGTGATACTCCAAAGTTAGCTTGTAGCGAGGTTGAAAGCTGAAACTAAAATATAATCACATTAAAAAATATAAATTCCTTTGTAGTAGTATTACAAAAAAAAATCTTGTAGAGAGGTTGCAAGTAAAAATCTCAAACATAACTCTTATAATTTAAATATACATATCTAACAATAATAATACATATTAAAATATGATACATTTTTTCAAGAAGATACAAGATACTATATACACTTGTTTAGATGCCTATGTAGATTTGTTTGTGTCATAATTAGGTTTTCATTTGAGTCGTTTCCTGCAATGCAAGCATTCAACAAGAACGCCATGCGAGATTCTTTTTTTTGTATCATGTCCATTGTAAAATCCGCTTAAATACTGCTAAATTTTTTATCTTCTTGATATTCTTAGAATATAGTTGTTATAAGAATATTTTGGTCATTTTCAACAAAATGATCAAAATACTCTTTAAACAATTTAAAGATAGCCATATATTAAAAATATTTTGGTAAAAATACAACTACAGACAAATATGACAGTTGGGAGGATAATTTACAAAAATACCCATCGAACATTATCAATAAATGTTATATAGAGAATATTCTGATAAATTATTCCCACATACACATAATATATATATATATATATATATATATATATATATATATATATATATATATATATGCATCCGCAGGAGGTTGGCGACCGGTACATGATCGGGCGTGGACTGATCTAGATTGGGCTTAGACCGACGACCCGGGTCCGAATTGAATGAATTTTATGGATTGAACCGATTCGGTTTGAATTTTACAACTGGCCGAACCGGACTACTGGACCCAATTTTTATACTCTGTCCGAATTCGAGTCGCCTGTGGGCCGGACAGAATCAGCTCATTGACCGAATTCGAGCTGATTCAGGGTCAGGTTGCGGACCACTCGAGCCAATTAACACCGTGAAATGTTTCTCGTCCATCAAGATTGCTGGATATTACATCCTTAAAGTGTGAAACACGAGGAGGATTTTTATTTCACCATGGTGCAAGCTACAAACGAGCATGAACCATGTTTTAAATAAATTTGGTAAATATAGGCCTATCATATATTATGTGTTATTTTGCAAGATCCGAGGACCTCTATGTACTTTGACTCTGCATTGAACGTCATTTTAACTAAGTTAATTAAAATATATACTAGAATATCCTAATAAAATGGTAAAATCTAGTAATTAAAATACATAAGGATTTTAGGATTATCGAAATTGGTCAATGTGGAGTAAGTAATGATGGAAAATCAATTTAATTTTTTTGTTATTGTTTAATATATTTTTTTTGATTATTTTAGGTAGAGATTAGTTTTATTTGTTTTACCGGTTACAATTTAAGTTAAATATATGTAAGTTAAATTATTCCTTGAAGAATTGAAGAAGGAGAATGCGATGCCAAAATCTGAAAGTTGGATCTCTTTGTCTTATTAATTTATTGGAATTAGTAGACATAGTTAATTCTTCTACTGGTAATATATAAATGTCAAAATTAATTTTTTTTTTAACCTAAACCTAGTTTCAACCACAGAGCTAATGTGTGTCTTAATTATGATATGATCATTAGGTTTAACTAATTGATACTCTAACGACGTGGTCAACTCCCAGTCGAACTCTACTAGTGTATATAAGTCAACTATTTTAGATTTGTTAGGTTAAACTAATGGCATTCTAAGGATATGACACTCAAAGGATAAGCTTTTTTTTAACCTAAACCTATTTTAGATTTGTTAGGTTAAACTAATGGCATTCTAATGTGTGTCTTAATTATGTTTGGCATCGCTATACAAACTCAAAATAAATTTCTCATTCTCCAATTCTGTCATGAATAATTTATGAACTTACTAACTATTTATACTTAAAAAAATAAAAAAGAAGAAGAGATAAAGTCAAATCTCTAAAAGCTTATCCTTTAGATAACATAAATCAAAACTTACAAAAAAAATCTCTATCTAAAATAACTAAAAGAATTGAAGAATGAGAAATCTATTTTCAGTTTGTCTAGCGAGATACCAAAAATTCAAAATGGATCTCTCATGTCTTGTCTTCTTCTCCGTCTTTTTTGTCCATCTCCGACGTTGACTTTAATCGGTGTCAAGTACAAAAATGACGTGATTGAGATCCATGCAACATGCATGTTTCAAAGTCAGGTACTTGTATTAAGTTATAATCAATTGTTATGTTATGCGTCTGATAAATTAATAGTAGTTGTAGAACCAAGAAAAATCTCAGAAGTGCCTATGCGCTTCAGCCCTCATGCGTCGAAGAAACTAAAGCACATACGTCAAAACTCAAGTAGCGCATGGCTAGTTAGACGTATAATGTCACCTCAGTCAAGTCAGAGCATTTTTGACTCTGACTGCAATGATGCTCTGAAATGCCTCGATTATGAGGCTGACAGTTGGTGTTAGAGAGTCAGTTACCACCATAATTACCTTTGTCATTTTGCACCCATACAATGCCACGTGTATGAGAGATAAAGTTTCATGCGTCTCTGGTCGCATGCGCCCCAGGCTCCATGCGTCCCATGCGTCTCTCGCCCCATGCGCCTTAGACTCCATGCATTCTATGCGTCTCTGGCCCTATGTTTTCTAGACTCCATGCGTTAAGTATGGAAGTGCTCCTCAAGTCAAGATCTTTCTGTTGCAAGTAGGTAGATTCTCTACCGACCAAGTGTCAAGCTAACCAAGTCATGCACACCAAGTATGAGAAACGACCAGATTTTTTGTAACAGCAGATCCCAACAATGAATCCACGTGGTAATTTGACCGTGACATGGGTCTATGGTAGCAACCACACAATGTTGAGGATGGACACATGATATCTCCAGCATCCGTGCGTGCATAGCACATGTGTATGAGCCCGTCAGCATGACTACTATAAATAGTAGGGTTGTATGCCCATTAGAGGCGAACAGGAAGATATACGTGCAGACAAGCATAAAAGAGAACAGTGAAAAGCATTCACATTCTCTCGTCGGACTATTAACGGAGTAAAGGACTCACTACAGTACTCGATCTCTATCGTCACATTTTTCATAATAAAAAATAATTGTACTTAGATTTTATGTCTAGAATTTTTTTGTACTCTTTTCTTTGTTAAAAATACAAAGTTTATTTCGACTTTGGATCAATGGCAAACAAGGTGGTGACTCTGCATGGTACTTCCTTCTCCTCTAATGAGAAGGTAGTTTGGAAATTTGATGGGGGCGAAGCGGGGTTCAACCCAGAACATGCTGGTAGTATGCTTCGACCAGCAAGATTTTGAGGAAATACTTTCTGAAGGCAGCGCGAGTCCTCCTCCAAGGCTACCAAATCCTAAGAAGACCCGCAGAACACGGGTAGCAAAGGCCGTTGTGCCTCGCCCAACTGCGGAGCATGCGCTCCCTGTCTCCCTCTTTATTGCTGAGGGCAAACATCATGCGTCCACCCAGGCAGTCCATGTTCATGCGACATCCGTGCATGAGGAGAAGACTGCTCAGTACTCGAGCTTTGGAAAAGTAAAATACTACGATGCCAAAAGCTTGGGTGTTGATGCACCGTGCATGAACCCAAAACAAGGGACACACAAGAAGAAGCATGCGGCATCAAACTCCAAACGCAGAAGGACAGCTGCATACAGCCCCAACACCAACAAAAGTTCTGTCTTTGACAGAATCTCATACAACGCTGACTTCATGCGCTAGAATGAGAAAGAAAAATATTCAAACCTAGACTCCTCATACTATGCACTAGTGCATCCTGAGACAAGGAAGTCTAGGACAGTGCGGGCTCGACAAGCCCAAGCAACCACTCAGGTGACTGATCGTCAGCATGCTCCGCTAACCGTTATGCGTGCCCTTGACATAAAGTTATACAAGATTGACCCATGCGTCCATCTTGCAGTGGTAAAAAGACAAGGTCAGGATCAAAAGTCTTCCACTGACGACCTAAAAAAAGTTATTGTATGAACCCCAGGTCAAGGAGCAAACACAACTGTCACGCCCCAGTCCCAAAATATGTAGGACTTGGAACACGTAACCATGTCAACCACATGTATATGGCAACTCCAATATATGGAAACCATGACACATGCGTATGCTGTATTATGAACAATAATTCACAAGTGGTAAAAATATATGTCACAAGTCACAGGGCATAATCTAAATCTCATCCACAGAAATCAAATAGAAATAAATAACCAATAACTATGTAACTAAATCTCAATAAGAAGTATCAAAGGATGATAGTTGGGTGGAAATAAATCCACTACCAAACTAGAATATAAAAGCAAACACAATATAAGTACATCAACTAACAATCAATGAGACTCGAAGAGAAGACCTCCTCCTCGAAATATGAGTAGCAGGTCCGGATCTGCGCTCCTGCTAATACTCATGAACATCTACACCTGGAAAAGAACCAGGTCCTCAGGGGGACATAACAAGATACATAGAAGCATGCCAATAAGTACTGAAAATAAACATCCAATGGGTCGCCTAACCGTCTATGTGAATGCAGTTTGAGAACAACTTTCCAACACGTGGGCTATCTGGCTAAAATGGGATTGACATGATTCTCTTGGAGATTCAGGGGCCTAAAAAGCATGTCATCTTTTGAAAGCCAGATGCCGCCTGATAATATATAATATATAGTGGTCATCATGACCGCGCATCTCCGGCGGAGCGTACGGGTTACACAAGGAAAGTACGAAGGAGCCCAAACGCCTTACTCATTGTTCTCCCCACCCCATGCTCTAAGCATGTCATATTCATGACACGATAATACCTTTAAATAACTGCCAGGTTTTCTAGCATGCAAAGTTTCTATCGGCAGTTATTCCCTATCGTACGTCCCATACGTACAGGAGGCCAAACCCTGCACACAAGTCCGTGATCTATATGAGACACACACTCGTGTAACATATGTGTCATGGCCAATGAAACCTAATGATGCCTCATGATAATGGGTCGCATCTGTCGAGTTATTTCTGTGTGTCGAGACTGTAGATAGAGGTTCAGGTTCAGCGCACAATTGTTAACCGCTTGGGAAGGGGAAGACAGTTTTACTAGACGTTTGGGCTCCTCTGCACGCGCTTATATATTTATGTAGTATTTATGTAGTGATCCTGTATCTAGTGTAGTGGTATCACCCGTGTGACTCTTTGTCCGGAGCTGCGGTACATCCCGTGTGTTTCTGTGTCCGGAGCTACGGTTTTATTTTAGATAGCCCACGCGTCGAACATTGTCTTCAAATTGTGTCACACTTGTTTGGTTATGATAGAGTACCTTGTTGTTGCACTTGTACCTTTCTGTTTACTTGGCATGCTGTATTTTTTGTACCTTGTTACGTCCCTCTGAGGACCTGGTTCACTGCCAGTTTTGCAGCATAGATGATTACGGAGCATTTGGAGTTGTTGTTGGAGTTGCATGTCTTGTGGATATGGTACCAGGTACTCACATTATTTATACCAGCATTATGGTTATTTATATTGATTATTCATCTGTTGTTGTAGCCTAATTTTTGTAGACTCATCTCTTCTCGAGTCTATTCGAGTTTGTGTGTTATTGGGCGGCCGACTCTAGCACATATAGCTCTTTCTTGTATACTACTGTACATTGTGGACTGAGACATAGAGGTTTATATTTTGGGATATCTAGATAGTACCTTTATATTTTACAGCTTATACGCATTCGAGTCAGACCAGAGTCTGGTCGATTGCGTAGCTAGCGTGTCACGTGTTCCTGATCCTACGTATTTTGGGACTGGGGCGTGACAAAAGAAAAATGAATACCAAACATATATACAAGCTGCTTCGAGTGTCGAGATTCTCTCACGGAGAGGTAAATAAACTTGGTTTAAGGCGAGCCGCCCATATTTTTCGAAAGTTATGACCTCGATCAGTATGAGGATGGCTCATCAAAACAAGAGCCTCAATGGATAGACTTTTTGAACTCTAATATCCAAACACCCCTTTTTGCACATTCCAAGCATGCTCAAAATTGAGTGATGTCTTCAACCAAGGTCCATATAAAACTCGAATAAAACTCGAATCTCCTAATATGTAAATCAAGTAAAATCTCTTTAAGATAAAAATCATATATTTTTTGAAGATTTCATATCTATCTCATCGACTCTTTAAAAACTTATTTATATAGTCCCTTATCCATCTGTTAACAAGAATAATGCAGATCAACAAAACACATAAACTACGCTAATTATTCTATATATTAGACTTAACAAAAGGTCTAATAAGCTAACAGAAAAATACATAGCCCTTACTTGCATTAGAAGACATGATGTAGTGAGTTGTCTTCTCTTCTCTTGGAATCAAAATTGGTTTTTGCTCTCAATAGGACTCTCAATAGGACAAGCCTTCCGTCAAAAAGTCCATTTAAAATCAAAAATCGACATTTAAAAGTAAAAATCACATAAAATTAAATTCTCTACGACATAGGAGACTTATTTTTCACAAATTTTGAGATTTAAAAGAAGTCGTGTCTGTGTCAGTGTCAGTGTCTGTCACGTGTGTGTCATGTCTGTGTCAATTTTGGGTTAGGATTAGTGTCACGTGTGTGTATCGTGTCAGTGTCAGTGTTTGTCACGTGTGTGTGTCGTGTCTGTGTTAGTGTCATGCCATGTCCTGTGTGTGTGTGTGTGTGTGTGTGAGAGAAAGAGAGAGAGAGAGAGAGAGAGAGTTAGGGTTTACCTAAAGGAGGATGAGGAGGAGGGGGGGTGGAACGCGGGTCGCCGGTCGCGGGAGAGGAGGGGAACGCGGGTTTCAAAATTTTGCAAAATTTCGACAGAAAGGGGAATCGAAATTGATCCCTAATTATTAAAATTTTAGCGACGTTTAGCGACGTCAACTAACAACGTCGCTGAATTTTATATTTTGCGACGTTGTAGATGTCGCTAACGACGTCGCTAAATATTAAAAACATAAACGTCGCTACGTACGTCGCTACACGTCGCTAAAATATAAAATTCAGCGACGTATTTACGTCGCTAAACACGTCGCTAAATATTTAAAACATAAGCATCGCTATGTACGTCGCTACACGTCGCTAAAATATAAAATTCAGCGACGTGTTTACGTCGCTAAATATTTAAAAGAATAACGTCGCTAAATACGTCGCTAAACGTCGCTAAATTATAAATTTCAGCGACGTTTAGCGACCTTAGATGACTTATAGCGACTATTCTTTTTAAAAACTGAACTATAGTCGCTAAACGTCGCTTTATGTCGCCAAACAGCGACGTAACTATTTGGAGTCGCTGATATCTTTAGTATTAGCGACGTTTTACTTTGACGTCGCTAAAAAACGTCGCTAATCCCGCAATTTTTAGTAGTGTATCTTTCAAGCATCAATGACAATCAAAACATGGCATGATTCATCTATCTCTTTTAACTAAGCATGCAGTTCTGCTCTTGTTTAGCATACGATGGAAACATATGAATATTCTTTTACTCTTGTTTATTAGCATAGCAACAGTTCGTTCGATAGCGGTGTCCGTGTAACTAAGCATGCAACATTCTATTCTGTAACTTAGCATGGCAATGGTTCTGTCTCTTTTAGACATGCGTACAAGTTCTCTAGTTAAGCAAGCATGTTCTCGTTCTATCATTCTCATACGATCGTTATCTTATTAAGCGAACAAGCATTGCAAAAACTCAGATTCATTATTAAGACATGCAAGAATCAGAGAATGAAGTTCTGCCCACTCACCTAGATCAGTCATCTTCTGGTTCAACAAGGAGCTCTCCAAGAATGTTTCATTTTTGAGTCAGTAAACCGATATCTCTTGTACATAGTGCCAACGCGGAGCGGAGCACTACACCGTCGGTATACTGGATAAAAGGCAGAGAGTACATATATACAAAACCGACATACTGGCGGTATACTGTAGTACATCAGCGGTATACTGGTCCGGGAAAGCAAAGAAAAGTCAGATTTTTTGTGAAACTTGTAACGGCCATAAAAACTCCATTGAACCCCCCACCTTGAGGTATACATGTAGGCTATAAGACCAACATAGCAAAGATATGTAATATTTGTAAGAGTTATTGGTATTTACCCCCATTACTATTATAACCCCCCACCTGAAACTACTTTTAATTTTATTACCGCTGTCCCCATCTAGTTTTAATAATGGGATGAATATAAATAATCCTTGAAAAATGTCTGAAATAGGAGGTAGTGATTATAAATTAAAAAGTTGATGGGGGAATAACAAAGTTATGGAATATTAATAGAAGGATAAATACAAACAATTATATTTGTAATTAGAAGGAAGGGTATACGTGAAAAAGAGGTATTTACATGATGAGTCGCCACTTTAATACACGAGTCACCATACTGATAAAATAAAATACTATATGGGATTTACTACTCTCTCTTGAATGTCCAGACCTTTGTTTCATAGTAGAGTTGAAGTGCTAACTGAGTACTGAGCAATTTTGTGAAATGGGTGACTGGAGTGTCGTAACTCTCGTCAGTACCTATTTACTATTTTCTTTGCAGTTTTTTGTTCTTCTTATATATAATGAAGCCGAGAAGTATAAACTGACTTTATGTAAAATATCTCTACTAATATAACGAGACTCGAAAACGGTTTAAAATTGAACTGTCTAAGTCGTTTATAATTTCTTAATTAATTAATAAAAAGTTAATTATATATAAAAAATATTGTTGGATTTTTTTTTTTTAATTTATTATAAATAACGTTCTGAAAATCAAACCAAAGCAACCAAGTAGAACGCCTCCCATCTTAACCACATGAGTTAGAAGTGGTGTTTGGCTACAGCCAGATAATATTACGTAGCTAAAAAATACTTTAAAAAAATTATTTTTAATTACCTGAGAATATACTTTCGCTTAAACGCTAGTCGTTTTCAAGACTCTTTATAAATAGTAGAGATATATCCATAAAAATTATAATTAAAATATAATTAAATCTAATAACTTTTTTTTTCCAGCACGCCACGGACTCAGTTTGATAGGAGTCCCCACCCCCATCTATGCTGGTCGTCATTGGGGAATCAGACTCGTCGTGTGCGTCGCACACTGACATTTTCATCATCGCCCGTAACGCACACCTCGTGCACTCCGCACGCTCCAGAGCTCCACGAGACGGCCATGACGCCTTTCGACGCCCGCAACTCAACGCCTCGTTTTGCCCACGACGCCGACGTGGCACCCCCGACGTCTGAACGACGCCTACGACGGCCGATGCCGTCCAGCCACCCGTTTTCGCACGACGTCCGTACGACATCTTCACGACACCCTTACGGCACCGAACGAACGACGAGCAGCGTGGTCGGCCTTCGTTTATACCCGTGGTAGAATGGTGCCGTTGAGTTGTATGCACGGTCGTCCCATCCTGTCCCACGCCAGCTCAGATAATGCCTACTGTCATCAGGTCTCTGATGTAGTGCGTTCGTGGGCTTCCCTCCCTATCGAGTCGCACAGGCAATCTCATCATCGCCCAAAAAATCTAATAACAACTTATATATATATATATATATATATATATATATATATATATATATATATAATAAATTTTAATTTAAATATGTAAATTATTTTATAATAGAATTAGAAAGCACGTGAATTTACTTGGTTGTTGATAAAGACGGTTGAGAGGATGCAATACTTTTGATATTTTGGTTCTATTAATGAAAAGACTAGTGGCTTATCTAGTTGGAGAATGAATTGAAAGCAAAAGAGAATAGGGGGAAGAATGCCCTAAAGTAGAGTTTTGATAATGTGAAGAAAGGATTGAAGAGATGAGTCCAAATTGCTTGAGCGGGAGCTGCTGCATGGAGATTTTTTTATTAAAATATGTATTTTCAAATCTTCACGCAACTACAAATCGCATAACACCAAACCAAGCCGAGCCGAACCGAACGGCATCGCATAATCTTAAACCACTTTTGACTGAACAATGTTAATAATTTGATTTACATGAAAATCACATATTATTCAAAAATAAAAAGTAAGCCAAGTCATGACTCAAATTATAATAATAAAGAGTCAATGTTACTAAGAAGAAGAAAAAATCGACCTCCTATTGTGTTGTTTATTCAGTTTATTCAGTTTCTAACTTTAACGTCTTTCTATAATCTCGAATTGAATGCAATTTTACACATCAAAAACTGCAAACTAAAATTACTAAAAATAAATAAATTGCAAACTGAATAGTCTTCCTAAAAACCAAATTGAACACTCTAATTCGATTCGGTTAGGTTAGGCTTGAGATTTTATTTTTTATTTTTTATAGCGCATATTGCAGGCAGTCCTCATGCTTGGACAATCTCCATGGTTAGGACAACCCATAGGCCCATAAGTATTCACATCTCCGCCAATAGAGCCTATGCAATCCACCCTAACTTTCTCCATGTCAACTGAATTGGCTGCTCCTGACAACCTCAACCTATATTAATTCTGAATTTTTGAGCTCCCACTGGCAAGGCCACGAGTAGCTCAGGAATCAGGAGAAAAATTTCGAATTCCACGTTTTCGCTAGAGCCAAAGACGTCCACTCTAAAAGTTGATATCAGTTCTGTATTTATAGCTTTCAACTTATATCTTCTTTTTTTTTTTTTCTTTTTTTTTTCTGAAGTTAAGAGACAAGGGCAACCGAAATTAGCTTCAACCAGGACAATCCAATCCTCCGAACCGATCCTATTTGCAGCCCCCTAATGATAAGAAATTTTTGTGATTGTGGTGATAGTCTTGTGTACATGTTGGTTTTGGGACATGACCCTACAACTTGTAAGGTTGTTTCCAATTTTTCTACGATCTCCCAACTTGCATAGAGGTAATGCTTGGGACGAGAGAATCTTGGTTGTCATCAATTTTCAAGACCACGAGCAATATTATGTGGAAAATTGTAACACAAGTGTCAAACTTCTTATATTGTCATCTTGTTGAATTTTCTATCTCATTTTACCATTATAAAAGTGAACAATGTATATCCATACTATGTGGCTTGATAAAGAATCCAAAATATCTTTAAAGAAAACAAAAAAGGTTACATCTCTGTTTATTACAATCGCTCTATAGAACATATTCTGCTAAACTCAAGTCCATACCAGCAGGGTCGGTCCAGAGTTTTGGATGTCCATGATGAAATTTAAAATGCTGCTCTCCTAAAAACAATATAAAAAACCTAAAAAGTTCTTAGAGAAAAAAAACAAGACCACTAGGACCGAACTCGAGTGACCCCCGTGGTTACGAGAAGAGGTATAAGATCCCGGCTGGGTGACGATAGATCAGTAGATCGAGCCACGGAGACATATTATTCCTTTTTATTTATTAATAGTGAAAGTTTGGAAAACAGTAGGCCCACAAGATATGCAATGCAGCATACACAAAGTTCCGTGTGAAATATTAGGCCACATGAAAAAAGAAAAAGAAAAAAAAAGGCCACTAGATCTTAAGTACCCATGTTTTATATATATATATATATATATATTTTCGAAAGGTAGATTATGTTTTGCACAGATAGGTAGGAATGTGCAAAGTGATGGATGGATGGACAAAATTACATGCTATTTCTCCTCTCACGCAACGTAGCAGAGAACCAAGACAAGACTAGCTTAGCTTAGCTTAGCTAGGCTAGGCTAGGACAGCAGTGCTTCAATTTAATAAATAAATAAGAGTTGCATCTTCCTATACATACTATTATGTTCAATCCAAAGAAATCCTCTCACTAAGTACATGTGTGTAGTATTAGTGTTGCTTTTTAAACTCTTCCTGGAGATTTTCTTGACAAACCTTTTTTTTTGTCCACTCTACTTTAGCATAACCAATCCAAACGTGGGGTACTCCAACTCTTGTGATCTTCTTCTTCTTCCTTCTCTCCTCTAATCTTTGACTTGAGAGAGAGAGAGAGAGAGAGAGAGAGAATGTGGTAACAAGAAGTTTGGACAATGGGGGCACGAGCTTAAAGAAAGAGTCCTATTATTCTAATTCTAATTTAAAGAAGAGGTGCTGGTTTTCTACCTAATAGGAATGACAAGTTTTACTCACTTACATAAGAAGAATTATAACTATTTTTTACTTTATTACAATACTATTATGGAAGGCCTAACATTGTTTTCAGGACAGCGAGAATTAGTATAACTATATGTTAGGTTGAAGTCCTAGTCGACCATGGAGATTCTCCTTAAGGTTGAAGTCCTAGTCGACCATGGAGATTCTCCTTAAGGTGTGTTAAAGTGCGCCCGGACTTGGTCAAAAGACCGATCCGTTCCGGCCCATTTTTTTCTACTGGTTCGGATTGGATCGAAAGATTCGACCCGCAAATTCGGTCCGGCCTATTGTCTGCTCAGTTCGGACCGAGCCGAATTCGACGGCCCGGTTGGACCGGTCCGGTCTGAACCGGCCAGGTTCAGATTCGGTTCGGTCAGGTTCGACTGGATTAATTTTTTTTTTCTTTTCTTTTCAATATAGCTGTTTGGAATTATTTTTACCTATTCAGCTTTTTCTTAATTAATGTTGTTAGTTGTTTACATTTAACTTCATTATGTCTACGTAAATAACTTCTTTAAATTTCAAGTTATAAATAAATTTATATTTAATTTCAAAAAATAATTTATATATATTTTTTAAATTATTAAAAAAAAAAATTAACTTATAAATATTTAAATTTTAATTTATACTTAAAGCTATATAAATATTGATATAAATAAATTAAATAAATTTTCTAACAAATACTCCTGAAATATAGTGATAAATCAAGTAACGGACTCCAACACCAAAATTCTAGCACCTTAGAGAAGAGAAGAGAAGAGAAGAGAGGATAAGTTTCATTTGATGATGGAGTATGGCCATGGATGGGGGCTTGGCGTGATTTGATGATAGGCAAAACAAAAAGTGTCTACTCGTTTTGACTAATCTTTTGCTCGTAAAGAATTGACAAATCCTAGTCTTAGGAGGGACTATAATATGTTGTGTGTTTGTGTGTGTGTGTGTGAAAACAAATTAGGATTACTTGATTTTATCTTCCTTTTAGATTTAGGTATATTGATATTACCTCCTGTTGGATTAAAAGTTAAGAATATATTTCTGAAAGTGTAGATAAAATTCTTTTAACGACACGTTCTAAATTTTTTTTGTAACTTTTAATCTAACAGAAAATAATATCAAATAGCCCAACAAATTATTCAATGTAGGGAGGCATGCATACGATATAATTCAACACAGAGATAAACATGTTCCAATTTGACAATACTTGTCCGCACGCAAATGACATAACCGAGCTACGAAGCAACATACTTGCTTCTAATGACAATACAGGTAATAAAATTATTTGTAATGTTGAGATTAATTTCTAAGACAAATTTGGATCCCTAAAATAAATAAAAATAAGGCTCCCTTGGCAACATCTCATATCTCCAGAAGAGGTTAAAGATGCGTTTGATGGGAAGGATTTTATTTTTATTTACCTATAAAAAAAAAAATTAAATTAAACTCTAGAAAAGTATTATGATAATCGAATTGAAAAGTCATCAAGGAAGAAGAGAAAGATGCTCGAGTGGGCTTGCATTACAATACTTTTATCTTGATTAATTTAACTACTACTTCAAAGCCTGGAACAACAGTGTAAAGTTTTGTGATTTAAGGCCTACCAATTGT
This sequence comes from Iris macrosiphon, assembly GCA_036927795.1. Lineage (NCBI taxonomy): Eukaryota > Viridiplantae > Streptophyta > Magnoliopsida > Asparagales > Iridaceae > Iris > Iris macrosiphon. Next base: position 184,778,765 of record JAYESA010000005.1, read on the forward strand.
TCTCCATGTGTTTTATTTGTCACAACCCCATCTGCACTAAATAAGATGAATATCAACTCAACTCAATCAAGCATTGGAATATTATGTACATATAGGGAGTTTTGCATATAAGTCCGTTACATGCACTATATTTTTAGACGAGTCCCTTAAAGCAAGGTAAAATGTAGTTATGAGCCCTCTTCTCTTCTGTCTCCCCATTAGTTAAATAGTAACCTAATTCTTGATTAGCCTGTCGCGGAGCAATGCAAACAATGTGATGAGATAAAATTCCATATTGCTCTCGAACTTCATAGAGACAATGTTTTGTGTCAGGTTCAGTGTCACAAGGGGAATACAAATAAAGATCAAGAGAAAAGGAAGCTAGCAAATTTATAATTTGAAAAAATATGAAGTTTGAGACTTGAAGGTTGGATTTGTGTCTAATGTTGTTATTTTCGAGGCTTAATCAAATATGGTAGAACAAGAAGTTGAAGTCAAGATCAGGAGTTCACACAAAATTTTTCTCTCTGATATACCTCGATCCAACGAAAAACTATATAATATAGAATATAGTTGCTGATTACAACTCCTTCTTCATCACATAATTCAAGAACCAAAAACACGTTCTTCCTTGCAAACGCAGTTGCAATTGGGACAGAACGTTTACAACTAGAAAAAGAGGAGAGAAATATAGAATAAAAATTATTCTTGTAGGGGTGGTGAAGACCACCATTGCTCAAAACAAGATTCGTGCTCTATCGTTGATCTGCTCCCAGGAGCCAGCAAGTTCACAAGAGAACTTCTGAAACGTTTGTAGTCACCTCTTTGTGTGACTCGAACGGACTCATTTGGACTCATCTTTCTCAATATTTGGTTTATCTCAAAAGGAGGTTAGAGGGCTCTTTTTATAGGGAATGATGGAAGCTCATCCTCCTCTTCTTTTCGATGTGGGACTAAAAAGCCAATATACAAAATTGATATCACACAATCGCAGCACAATGCATAGTCCTCTCAGGGTCCGTTCAGCGCCCGCTCAACGCCCGTCCAGTGCCCGTCCAGCACCCGCTCATGCAACATGCGCATGTAACAAGAGCAACCGGAGCATAAAATTCGTGCATAAAATGAGCGCACAAGAAGCGCACCAACAAAGTGCCACTTTGCGCCCTTGAGCCCGAGTCCGAGTCCGAGCCCGAGTCGATAAGCCCCTTTGGGGCTTAGCTCCTATGGAATAATATCCAAGAGAATGACAAAAAGCTTAAAATCTTTCATTGAGGAGTTAATCATTTTTTCTGCTAATAAAATACCCTCACATGGCATCCATGTGCCCCACCATACCCCATGTGCACACCTCAACACATACAAAGTATTATATTGAGATACCCACTTTGTGGTGTAGCCAATGTGGGACTATCTTTGCTAGTCCAAAGGCAAAAGTACCAACAATCTTCCACATATCTCAATATATGGGTTGTACGTTCCCCACAGCGTGCCCATCATGCATTAGGATAGATGTCGCTTCGACTTGAATCTTCCTACATGGGTCGAATAACAGTATGATACAAGAATGGACTAAGCCTTGAATTATGCACCATAGTTGCAATTATTTTTACTCACACAATGACATCAACTGTGCTTCCAGTTGTACATTAAAGGCCCTATGCATGCCTGATTTCGGCGTATGCATCTTGAACGTCTACAAGTTTACCCTCAAGAGACGGCCTATATCTCTTTTCATATACTCTAGGTGAGTTCTTTTAAAGAGTCATTGGCATAAAATCTTGTGCTTCCTTGCAGTGCTACTCCGTTATGACATGGCCCAAAGCCGAGGTCCTACCTCATTGTGGTATCATCCACTGTAGCATAAGGTCCCAGCCTCTTTGTATTGCCAAACTACCCAGCATGAAGCCTTATGCTTCCTTGTGGTGTTATGCCGCTGTGACATGGCTCACGTAGCCGAGGCTTTACCCTCTCTAGGTACCTCTTGGTGGTGTCACACCACTATAACATGAGGACACCGACCTCTTTGTAGTGCTGCCTACCACTCTTTATTTTACAACATTAGGCCACCTGCCTATATGCGGTGCTACGTCGCTGTGAAATAGCTCGCGAAGCCGAGGTATTACCCTATCGAGGACCTCTTGATGGTGCCACCCACTGTAGCATGGAGTTCTCTACTCCTTTGTAGTGTTATGCTAGCGTGCTTCCTATAAAGCATGCCGGACATTCCAAATATCCTAGAACTCATTAAGGCGTCTAAGCCATCCTTCCATAGGATCTTGTTCTACTCAAAGAACAGATAGTAGATAACAGTGGTTCTGGGTTTGTAACCCCTCAATGTCTCAAAGGACTACCCATTGTTCCTAATATTCTTTCAGTCAATGATCCTTCTTTGAACCAAAAGCTAGATGCCTAGTAGATTACTCTTTGAACTAATAGCATAGAACTTTATGGTAGAATTACAAAGACAGAATATCAAAAGTCCTCCAAGTCCATGTATGTTGTATCCTTGACTATATGTGGTGTTACGTCGCTATGACATGGCCTAAAGCCGAGGCTTTTTCCTATCAAGGTACCTCATGTGGTGTCGCCACTGTAACATGGAGTACTATGCTCCTTTATAGTTCTTATGATCAGCTAATGCTTGAGACCTTTTATGAACGGATCCGCCAGACCCTCCTAACTCAGATCATCAACCACTTTAATGATACCTCTTGGGAGCTTGCTTCAGACCGAATAAAAATTTTACCAACTTGCAGACTTTGTCTTCAAAGCCCTTGACGATGAATCATTCCGGTTGTTGTATGTAAATCTCTTCGGTCAATTCATCATTCAAGAATGCTGTTTTCACATCCATCTGATGTATAACCTTATCTTCTCCGTCTTTTAGTAGTGGATTTGTCTCCACCGGACGACTTTTGGACTCTTGATGTGATTAAATTATTTGTATTTATAATTCATCAATATCTATTGTTAAATTTAATTTTTGTGACTTATTCTGCTGATATAGCCTAGTTTTGATAAACTCGTACTATTCTTTGGAGTCAATTCGAACACATATGCTAGTGGGCTGCAGACCATGAACCATATTGTTCACTCTTGATTGTTTATTCTTCTGTAGATTAAGATATAGTTGACTTATCATATTAGAAATAATGCTCTAGTATAGACAGCATATACGTATTCGAGCTGGGCTGGAGTCCACTTGATGCGTAGTTGGCCATTGTCACGTAACCTAGTCCTACGTATTTTGGGACTAGGGAGAGACATGGTTTTTGTGGTGGCCTATACAGGTCGAGAGTATATTGCTTCGGTTACCTTACTGTACCGAGCAAGCAAGCAAATATGATTAGAGTATAGGATCTCATCCACTTATTTAAATCACCTTTCTTGATTTCGTTTTGAATTCTCATTTGACTATTTGAATTATATCTAGCTTGATCATTTCACAACGTAAATCTTATCTTTTCTTTCGTGCTTAATAGATGTTAGAAAAATAATTTGTACTAGGTATATGTGCCCATAAGTTAGCTACACTATTAGTTGAGTTCATGTAAGTTGTGTTGCATGCCTCACAACCTAGAATCCCATAGTGGTTAAGATACACTAATGAGGCATATTTGAATGATACTGAATATATGCTAGTGTAAGGAGATTGTGTTTACCTGGACTGTAGAGTTTAGAGGTCCATACCCAATATGACACAAAATTTTAGGAGTATAGATCAATGTAGAATTGTATATATATAGCGGTTTAGCAGCTATAAGAATATGTTGATATTCTAACTAGATGGCATACACGCGAAACTAGTCGATGACACGAGTAGGGTAGTAGTATTCTCTTTCCTATAAACACCTCGCTCTCTTGTGTTACTCATCTCTTCTACTGTATCATTCATATCCTCGATTTCATGCATGAGTTCTCTTTGCACTAAAACTTATTCGTCCCATATCACCTTACTTAAGGCAGACCAGACCGACCCTTACAATTTATTAGTAGGTTTACTCATTTGTTATCAGCGCCACTACACCTGCGTACCTGAAATAATGTCCACAAACGTGGGTCAGTACACAGCTGTACTGGTGAGAGATTACAAGAGGTTACAAGAGGTTACAAGAGGTTACAAGAGTAAACCTACTAATAATGGGCATCTCCCTCTTATTTATAGGTCTAATGTGACCTTATAACCCATAGTTTTCGGTTGGTTTACCGGATCAACATCCCTGAGTGCGGTAGGTGTAGTGCGGTTGGTGGTAGTGCGGTTGGTTTACCGGATCAACATCCCTGAGTGCGGTTGGTGTAGTGCGGTTGGTGGTAGTGCGGTTGGTGGTAGTGCTTTCAAAAATTATGCGCCATGTTTAAAAGTTCTTCCAAACTTTTGATTGTTCCTTCCAGCTCATCTATCCACTCAAATAAATTGTCCACCTGCTTATCCCTATCTTCAATTTTTTCTTTCTGGTCGTCCACTACCGCTTGAAGATTCCTTATCTTTTGGTAGTGCTGTCTTTTTAGTCTTTTTACTTTTTTCCTCCATCGCTTTTTCCAACGCATTTTAGTGGAAAGAAAACGACACAGGAGTCTGGAACTAATCTTGATCATGGGTCCACTGCGCTTCAATGAGTGCAACTACAAACTTCTCATACTGCCCTCCAATCCTTCAATGTCATCTTCCGGATCGTTGGGCTCTACTGGTAGATCTTTTTCTGCAAGTCTGTCTTCGTATACTTGCAGAGCAATTCCTCCGAGATTGAGGTTTTCGGAGAAATTATTAACCAGTTCATACTTATCGTTATAATCTTGGATTCGAGATATGAAATCGATAAGCAGAATGTTCTGAGAAGCTGAGGCAGAACCCGTTCTGTCGGTAGAAGTAATCGTGATCCGGGAGAAGAATTCTTCAGCAGCAAGCTTCCGGTCTCGATCTTCAGAAAAACTCTGTTTTTGGAATTTAACATAAGACAGACTTGGATCTTCGGTCACTTTAAACAACTCCCAGATCTGAACTGAGGGAAAGAGCTTGATGTGTTGCCTCTCTTCCCAAATCGACCAAATTCGAAACCTAAAAATTGTTTGGAATTTAGTAGAATGGAGGTTAACAGCGTTAACACAAATGTCCGGAATAACATCCTCATATTCTTCCGGATTCTTGATGTTAATATAAATTTCATGAACTAACCCCTTCTTAATATGGGGTCTATATTTTGGAATTTCCTGAAAACAGGCAATGATACAAAGCCTACCCATAGGATTTCTGATCATGTCTTCATTGTTTAAAAGTTGGAGTATATCAGTATCCTCAAGTTCCTTAAAGAACTTGATAAGCCTTTCTTCGTTGATAACATTCTGTTGAAACATTGTCAACATTTGTTGAACCATGAGTTCAGCTTCTAATTCCTGAACGTGATCATTTTGGATTTTTAGTAGATTGAGTAGTTCTACTAGTTCCTGCATCCGAATGTTTACCATGTCGTTGGTTTCTAGTGTTTGGAGAATGAGTTTTAACTCTCCAGACCTGGTATCCTTTAGGATAGAGTCTTCTTTAATAGCTAGGGCTCTGGATTTAGAGGTGGAAGAGAATCCAATCAGTTTTTCCAGGGCGCTAGTAACCTTGTGTATTTTTTCCTCGGCTATCCCCCTTTTTTGTTCTTCGGTGAGAAAGAGTTTTTCCACCTGGGAGAGCCAATAACTGGTAGTTTTTATATCTGCAGATTGGAGAGCACGATAACAATTGTTAAAAACTTCCCAAGCATCTGATCTCAAATTTCTGTTATACCAGTCTTTAACCAATACGTTGGCAAACTGTCTTTGCATTGGAAAAGCTTGAGTCATAACAGTCCGTTGGTTATTCACCATTTGATTTTGTGGGTTATTCACCCTTGGATGGTTATTCACCATTTTTTGTGGGTTATTCACCCCAGATTGGTTATTCACCAAATGTTTCGGGTTATTCACCCTAGAGGCTGCAACAGCCTGGGCTGGTTTCTGGCTATTCGCCCCAGCATCACTAGTACTGGCCACTCCCTTATTCTTCTTGGAGCTGACCATTTCGAATTCTCCCTCTCTCTTCATTGTTTCAAGAAGTTTCCTGAAACGAGCTAATTCGTCTTCGTCCATTGTTCATAACCTGGTAAGAGTATCAGCGAGATAATTAGTATAACCAGGAATATATTTAACTTCATAATTGAAAATTTCTAAATACATTGCAATCCTAATCCTTCGAAGATTTTCTTCAGGATTATTGATTGTTCGTTTCTTTAAAAATTGAGAAACAGATTTATTGTCTGTTTGAATAAAAAAATTTCTATAAAGAAGATAGATTTTCAAACTTTTGATAGAAAGCTTTACAGCTAGTAATTCTTTATCATATGTGGCATATTTAAACTGTGTTTTGGAAAATTTTCCAGAGGTGTAAGCCACTATCTCTTTATTTTTAGTAATGAGAACACCTGCCCAGAAATTATCGGAAGCATCGGTTTGTAAAATGATTTTCTCATTTTCCAATGGAAAATAAAGAATCTTTTGATCTTTGATCATTTCTTTGATTATAGTAATCTCCCTTTGTTCCTCAGGAAGAAGAGAAATAGGGATTCTACTAGTGTCCCATTTACGGGGCTGTTCTCCTGTAGCCAATTTATAGTTAGCTTGTTCCTTTGTCAAACGTTCTTGTAATTTGTCAATTTTGGCAGAAAGATGAGGAATGAATTTTCTACCATAATTGAGAAGTCCAAGAAAACTCTGTAATTCTTTTAGAGTTTTAAAAGTGTCAGGAAAGTTTCTTATCTTTGTATATATATGCTGTTGAAGCTCAATTTGTCCATTTTTAATAAATTTGCCAAGGAAATCAATCTCCGTTTTGAAGAGTTCAATTTTCTTGGGACTAAGGGCAATACCATTATTAAGTAATAATTGAACAACATTAAGAAGATGTTGCTTATGGTCTTCCTCAGATTTAGAAAAAACAAGAATATCATCAATATAAACTACAACATAATCAAGATGTCCAAATATAGAGTTCATCCATTTTTGGAAAATCTGTGGAGCATTTTTTAAACCAAATGGCATGACCAACCATTCGAAATGTCCCTGAGGACAACTGAAAGCAGTTAGTTCCATGGAGTTTTTGTCTTGGAGTCTAAGTTGCCAAAAACCTGACTTGGCATCGAACTTACTATAAAATTTGGCACCCTGAATCTGTTTGATTAAGTTTTCAGCAGATGGAATAAAGAAACCATCAAACTTGGTGTAACTATTTAGTTTTCTATAATTAATAACCATTCTTGGTTTTCCCCTTTTAATCTCAGCATGATTTCTGACCAAGAAAGCAGGAGAAGAATGGGGACTAAAACTTTTTTGTATAAGCTTTAGTTTGAGTAATTCGTCAATCTGTTTAGCAAATTCTTGTTTGTCAGTGGGGGTAACCATGATACTATTAACCCTGATTTTTGAATCTTTATAAAGATCCAAGAGTTCAATTTTACAAAAACGAGGAGCTTTGTCGAACCATTTTAACGGGTTGTCCGTGTAAAGGGGTTCAAGCATTCCATGAATTGTTTTGCTAAAATTATTATTAACAGGAATATTATAGGTACAAATCTTGTCCTTCGTAAATTTTGTCAATCATAGTAACAGGTGGTAAAGTATTAATATCACCACGCTGAGCTGTTAGTTGAAAAGTAGCAGCAAGGGGTATAATAAAAGAAATTCTAGGAATAGAGATATTATCAAATGTTATATAATGTGTATTAAAGGGTGAATAATGACGTAGATTATCCATTCCAATAATACAATCCATGTCAAAATCTTTAGGTAGAAGAACAAAATCAAAGTTATAAGATTTTGTTGTTCCATGTATATCAGGAAAATAGACATGTAAGTTTTTTACTTTATGATTTACTTGGACCTGTCGTCCCATGAAATCATTAAGTTTTTCTTTTTTATCGAGCTGAAGTCTAAGATTTTCAGGAATGAAACATTCTTGAAGTAAGCTAACTTCTGCGCCAGTATCAAAAAGGGCATGAATGGTAAATTCATTATACCCTTGAATACAGATGGTTAATGGAACATATATGTGTAGTTGAGCCTTGGATTGTAAGTCAATAGAGCGAACCATATTAATTTGATCATTCTGTCCAATATTGTTTTCATTTTCGAGAAAGTTTTCCCAACAATTGAAATCAATAGGATGATCTGTCGCTTCTAGGGCTAAATCTATATGGTCCAAAGAGGTACTAGCAATCTCTTGATCTAGTATATTTTCTATATTGAGTATATCATGAAACCAAGGATTGGTAGTAAATTTATTAATGTCGGGATGTTCTCCACGATAGCGAGTAATATGTTTATTTAGAACCTGAAGGGTTCTATCTATATGTCTCATAACTATTGTTCGATAATTACTCAAATGAGTATCCTTTATGATACCCTTGAATTTTTTGAGTAAGTGAACCATATGATGGGCGTCTGTAATATTATCTTCATCGTATCTCATATGATCAATATACCAATCGGGGTATTTATTCTTTCTTTTAATGCTAGTGTTAGGATCGAAACTAACACTCTTTTTACCTTTATTAGTAGGTTTACTCATTTGTTACGGATTTGAGAAATTGGAACCTTTAGGATCATATCCCTTCGGTTCTTCTCTTGTTTTTCCTTTTCGAGAATTTGATGTGTTCTTCCTTCCAAAGGATTACTAACACTCATTCTTTGCTGTATATCAGAAATATTTTCAGGTAATAGCTCAATATTAACAAAATTATCAATAGACCTAGCTCTGGTTAACCTTGGATTAGAATCAAATTCAGAGTTAGCTCTAGGAAATCTAGAACTTGATCCAATTTCATGGTTTGAACCAGAAATATCTTTAGGATGTTTTCCATGAACATAGGTTGATATAGTATTTCCTGAGGCAATGAAATATTCAGTAGGAACCTCAATTTTAGGTTTTAGAGATTTGACAAATAATTGCATTTCATTATCTAATTTTAAATGTTCAAGTTTCACTAATCTTGGTTGGATAGTCTTACCCATTCCAACTTCGAATAGTCTAACAAATTCTTTAGGTGTAATGGATTTAAAGGTAGGAGTAACATTGAGAGCCATCATATGTTCCTACTGTATCATTCATATCCTCGATTTCATGCATGAGTTCTCTTTGCACTAAAACTTATTCGTCCCATATCACCTTACTTAAGGCAGACCAGACCGACCCTTACAATTTAATACATTTTTTATATTTTTTTCTTCCAAGTTTGAGATACGATAATTCGTACTTGACCCTTCTCTATTGTCATGCCCCAATCTCCCGCAAGCTCAATAGTCCCCGCTGAACGTGAATTACCCTGTTGTAGCTCTCCTACAGGACAATCGTTTGTATCGGGACGTAATATCGTACTAGCCTGGAGTTGCGCTCGTACAAGGCGATGTTGACTAACACCAAAGTTATCATCAAAATGACCAAGTTGCAACGAAAGTCAAGTATTGTGTACCAAGCACACATCAGAGTAACACGCAGCGAAGCTCTCGATAGGGTCCAAATAAAATGCCATCAATTGAAAAGTAGCAGCAAGGGGTATAATAAAATACCAATCGGGGTATTTATTCTTTCTTTTAATAATGAATTTACCATTCATGCCCTTTTTGATACTGGCGCAGAAGTTAGCTTATAATATCTCTATTCCTAGAATTCCTTTTATTATACTCCTTGCTGCTACTTTTCAACTAACAGCTCAGCGTGGTGATATTAATAGGAGCTTTGTCGAACCATTTTAACGGGTTGTCCGTGTAAAGGGCAATACCACTCGTCTAAGCCGACACTAAGTAAAAAAAAAAGTGGATGCAAACAGTTATATGGTGATCTTTCTAGTTGAATCTTAGATTCAATTCATGGCATAGTGATGACATGTTAAGAAAAGCTGTAAAATAGTTTAAGCATGCAAGCATTCAACTCAATTCAATCGACAAGCAATATATAACCAACTCGGAGGAAACTAGCATGCAAACCGTCCTACTCAAGCGCAAGCAACACGATAACATATCGAACCATCATCCAAGCCTTAATATCCATCCTCAACCCAAACTTATAATCCAAATCTCAAAGTGCTCACTCTTGCCGAGGCAAGGTGGCCGCGCCTACACGAAGCACAAACCAACCAAAGTAAAGCAAGCCAACACTTATTTATATGAAGTCACTGGCCAAGCCATAAAGGATATTGATCAGACTAATCAATAGGCAGTCCTACCCGATCCAGCACTGGGTATCTAGCCCGCCTGGTGGTATCGAACTACCGGCACCGCGCCCAAGACGCGTTACCCATTGTCTCCTCCATGGCTGAATGGTCCCGGTGCCCCGGAGCCTATCATGTTCGAGGAAACCAAACCCTGTGCAACACAGGTTGTCCGTGACATGCAGACACCAAGTAGGTATGATGAGAGGATCAAACATTCTCGCCCCACCAAGCGATCCTCGACTCGTTCAACCAAAAATCCAACCAAAGTATCCAACTAAGATATCTAATAACCATTCTCCAACATATAGCCCAAGGCACCAAATCTTAAGTTATCCCATAGGCACAATGCCGCTTCTCAACATAGTATTTCAAATTGGGTGCAATACCCCACGCTCAGAACAATCTCGTGGCACAATGCCTCAACAGTGGCACAATGCCCCAATAGTGGCACAACGCCTTCGCCGATGCAGTTGTTCGGTTTCGAACCACAACTGCTCACTTTGCTTGACAAAGTGCCCAAGTGATACTCGTGCACGGATGTACGCTCGCTCGCTCGAATTCCTAATGTTCCAACTAAGATGTATAATTCTAACTGCTTCTCCAACTGCCCCAAATGTATAATCCAACTCTAGCTCCAACTATCCAACGTGAAAACCAATTCAAGCCACAATCCTATCCAAGCAAACGACGTATACTCTATGCACGCCTCAGTGTAGTGATTCCCAAGTTCCAGTCCAAGTGTTCAAGCCTTTACATGTTTTCCATATTATTAGGCATAAAGGAGTAGAGGAGAAGGGAAAGAGCCTACTCACAATATTTGATTCTGTTAAGCATCATGTCCTGCCGATACGGCCGATTCCTTGAACCCGTGGTCCGATGCAAAGCACGATCTACTCAACTGGTATGACCGTGCGAGCAGGTCGTGCTCTCCAAATCATCCGACCTATCGGACTAAGGAAGACGACATTATCGCTCCAATCCAGCTATCTCAGTACTGCTCTGAACGAACACCTGATTGCCATCGAACTCCGTTAGCCATCTGCACATAAAACCAACTCAATCAATACTTCTTCCCAAAATCCAACAAATTAAATATAACCAGCTATTATTTTATTCAATCCGACTCAGCGTAACGCACCGTACAGTTGTGGGGCGTTACATAATATACCACTTAGAATCAAGTTCGTCCACGAACCGTGCTGGTACTCATTCCTATCACATGCCGCTTGTCCAATTCATAACTCTGCTCTATGCAACTCTCAAACTCACGATCCTGACTCAGTATCTCACTCTGCTGAACGCTCGTACAAATTCCCAAATTCCCACATCCTCCTTGCAGCTCAATACAAATTCCTCGTATCGCTTAGTTTTGGATCGTACACATATTTAAGGCATCCCTAAAATACATGCATTTCAGCCGAGCTTTGCGATAGCAAATTTGAACAAGTTACAAGGGTATCTTTATGTCCGAGGCATCAATTTGCTTTACTTCCAATTGAACCAATCCTGATTTTCATTCCAACATATTCGCTTGAGCACTATTCTCAAATATGATAATTTTTTACCGACTCAATCAGTTCGTGTTCCAACTCAATCTATCCAACTATCTCTGAATCCACACTAGCAATATCTCCAAACATATCTCATGCACTGAACGATCATCTCAACTGATACTACCCCAACTAGGCGACTTACCCAAAAATCAAACTTTGCTTTTAGATTATCTCTGTCCAACACATTTTTCTGCCATCTCAATACCTCACTGGGTGAACATCTATATTAAGGTTCGTGTGATCCACGAAGATTTTACTGCCATACCAAAGGGATAGTATCGCCACGATTTCAACGTGGACATACTCGCCACAATTCCTAGGTTACGCATGGAATAGTTTCTCGCGCTGCTTCCACTGCCTCGAAGCACATGATATCACCTTTGCCTTTCGAACGAGCACGCTTTCCAGACTAAGTTTCGATGCATCTTGTAAATCAGAGGCATATATGTCCCTTCCAGTATTCGCAAAGATTTAACTTGAATGAGCTGCTGTTTTAACTTCACGAGCTAGTTTCACAGTCATCAATTCATATGAATGCTTTTCCCTTTCGGGGCACGAGGAGTCAGAGACAATGTCATCTACAAAAATCTGTGACTCTGAATCTCATCAGTTAACTTAGGCCAATTCTACCATCGCTGCGGTCTTCCAGCTGTATTTTCAGCTGAAGGCTATCCCAAGGATCTATCAAATCCAACTCTCAGTCAGTAGGCCAATCTCCAACACATACTACTCACATCTGCCCTCAACACATTCCCAAATGCGCTACCACAAGGGTCGTTCTATGGGTCTACAATATTTATCTCCGATCTGGCGGTCAAGTCGCTAGGGTCAGCTGTCCCGAAGTTACGCTCGATAATTGTAAGTCATCACGATAGACAGTTACTACGAACCATGCTGTATCTCATCTGTATATCTGAGCCATAATCCAACCATTCCATCCGAACAAACTTTCGAATCCGAGTACTTCATGCACTACCTTTTATGAATCTGTCAACCAAAGGCCGCTTAACCACCTAGAGTCTTGCTATCTATCCAAGCCATAAATCGAGAACTACGCTCGTTGAAACTGTCTTCCATCAATCCGTCGTGCTGTCCTGAATCCATCAATTTTTTTGAACTACCAAGTTCAACTTATCGTACTACCACTTGCAATGATTTTTGAAGCCAAAGACTTGCTCTAATTCTTATCTATTCGTCGCGTTCCACAATGCACGTCCAACTTTCTCGAGCAGCACAGTATTTTGCTCCAATATTGCTCTTTTATTTAGCTATCTTCAAATGTCCATCCGCCACAATCTTTGCCTTCAGTTGTTGTCTCAATCCGCCTAGATACTGCAAGTTAACTTCTAATCTGACTCAACATCAACTAGACTTGTCTTATGCTCGTTTATGTCTTTCGAAGAATTCGTCTACCATCGTTGCACTATTTTTGCCAAATTTTCACTTCTGCTAAACCTGAGTCGACTTCTCGAGTAGTAATATCCAAAATCCTTCAAGTCCGTGTGAAACCATCGTATTGCCCCTCCAAACCAAGATCGTGTTTTATTGCTCAACCAACAGCTCAAATGTGTTGCCCAAAATCGTAGTCCGTGCTCGCTATCCTTAAATTAACCCATCGCTTCGCTCAAGCATATTCTAACTGTTCGTTCTCTATGCTCAACTCGCTCTTTGCATCCAATTGAATGTTCTACTGAATTCCCAAATTGTGCAAGCGAAATCCGATATTCAACTTTCCATCCGAACAATCTCAATTGTTTCCAATACTTGGTCTACCTCAATCCTTCAAATTTTCAAACACTCATTCCCATAGCTTATCACTCATTCCCATAGCTCATTCTGATATCGTCCATGCTCTCGAGTTCAACGATACTTTCATTTGCACAAATCTGTTCTCGCTTGCTCAACTCAATATTCGCTTGCTCTATTTTTACATCCTTTTCAACTCAACCGATGTGCACCAACCAACTTATATTCCTGTTACCCGAGTCCGTTGAGGCGATTTCTATCGATGTCCATCCAAAATACTTTCAATGCCTTGCTCACTATATGGTATCCCATATACCACTTCGAATTAAGTCGCTACTCGCATTACGATTTTCTTGCACTGATCCAAGATCCGTTCGAACCATCCCTTATGTGTGATCCTGCCATTCCCAACTTAAGTCTGACACGAAACTCAACCAATGCCTGAACCATCCAACTATCTCCATCAATCTCATTAGGCAACTTATGCTATGTTCCATTCTCAATGCTTCCAGCTATTGTCAAACTGTCTGATACTTTCGCAACATGAGCAACCCGTGCAACGATCTCTTCCATGTAGTCCAACCCAATACCCAACTATTTCTTATATTTATTGTACGAGCAACTCGTGCAACACTATCCTAATATTCCCAAGCCAAACTCAAACATGCTTAACCAATGCTCTATGTGATATACCCAGCCAAAAATCAAACTTCTATCCAATACCATCGCTACACGAGCAACTCGTGCAATGATCCATTCTCAAATCCAATGCTTCTACTTACAATATGCCGCATAACCAATCTCGTACGCCAACCAACTGATCCACTGATGCAATCAAAAACTCTCTAAATGATAAGCCAAACCAAGCAATGACACCCTCTCAACTTGCTGCACAAATACAACAACGCCACCCAACTTGCTGCATGAATGCAACAATGCCTAACGATGCTAAGAGATCTAACGAAAACCAACAAAAGTAACGCAACGAAGCACAACATGCAGTCACAACCAGCAATATATAGACTTATTGCATGAAATATCCAATGCGGCACCGAGTAGAGCCAAGAGCTAAACGACACGCAGAAGCTATTTAGAGTTTGTGATGAAGTGAAGGACCAAGTCCGAGAAAATGAACCAAGCGCTCTGATACCAATATGTCATGCCCCAATCTTCCGCAAGCTCAATAGTCCCCGCTGAACGTGAATCACCATGTTGCAGCTCTCCCGCAGGACAATCATTCGTATCGGAACGTGATACCGTATGAGCCTGGAGTTGCACTCGTACAAGGCGATGTTGACTAACACCAAAGTTATCATCGAAATGACCAAGTTGCAACGAAAGTCAGTATTGTGTACCAAGCACACATCAGAGTAATACTCAACGAAGCTCTCGATAGGGTCCAAATAAAATGCCACCAAGGTGATTGCCTCAAAGGCGATAAAATACTCTTGCTCTTTCTCTAGCCCACAAAGGTACTTATAGTTCATACATCATGTTCCGTATATCCATGCAGTGCCACTACACCTGCGTACCTAAAATAATGCCCAAAAATATTGGTCAGTACACAGCCATACTGGTGAGCGGGGTAACCAACTCGTCTAAGCTGACACTAAGTAAAAAGAAGTGGATGCAAATAGTTATATGGTGATCTTTCTAGTTGAATCCTAGATTCAATTCATGGCATAGTGATGACATGTTAAGGAAAACTGTAAAGCAGTTTAAGCATGCAAGCAATCAACTCAATCCAATCGATAAGCAATATATAACAAACTCGAAGAAAACTAGCATACAAACCGTCCTACTCAAGCGCAAGCAACACGATAACATATCAAACCATCATCCAACCCTCAATATCCATCGTTAACCAAAACTTATAATCCAAATCTCAAAGTGCACACTCTTGCCGAGGCAAGGTGGCCGCGCCTATACGAAGCACAAACCAACCAAAGTAAAGCAAGCCAACACTTATCTATATGAAGTCACTGGCCAAGCCATAAAGGACATTGATCGGACTAATCAATAGGCAGTCCTACCCGATCCAGTACTGGGTAGCTAGCCCGCCTGGTGGTATCGAACTACCGGCACCGTGCCCAAGATGCGTTATCCATTGTCTCCCCCATGGCCGAACGGCCCTGGTGCCCCGGAGCCTATCCCGTTCGAGGAAACCAAACCCTGTGCAACACAGGTTGTCCGTGACATGCAGACACTAAGTAGGTATGACGAGGGGATCGAACATTCTCGCCCCACCAAGCAATCCTCGACTCGTTCAACCAAAAATCCAACCAAAGTATCCAACCAAGATATCCAATAACCATTCTCCAACATATAGCCCAAGGCACCAAGTCTTAAGTTATCCCATAGGCACAATGCCGCTTCTCAACACAGTATTTCAAATTGGGTGCAACACCCCATGCTCAGAACAATCCCATGGCACAATGTCCCAACAGTGGCACAATGCCCCAATAGTGGCACAATGCCCTCGCCGATGCAGTTGTTCGATTTCGAACCACAACTGCTCGCTTTGCTTGACAAAGCGCCCAAGTGATACTCGTGCACGGATGTACGCTCGCTCGTTCGAATTCTCGATGTTCC
This sequence comes from Iris macrosiphon, assembly GCA_036927795.1. Taxonomy (NCBI): domain Eukaryota; kingdom Viridiplantae; phylum Streptophyta; class Magnoliopsida; order Asparagales; family Iridaceae; genus Iris; species Iris macrosiphon. The sequence continues at coordinate 184,794,861 of JAYESA010000005.1, forward strand.
AACTAAGATGTATAATTCCAATTGCTTCTCCAACTGCCCTAAATGTATAATCCAACTCTAGCTCCAACTATCCAACGCGAAAACAAATTCAAGCCACAATCCTATCCAAGCAAACGACGTACACTCTATGCACGCCTTAGTGTAGTGATTCCCAAGTTTCAGTCCAAGTGTTCAAGCCTTTACATATTTTCCATATTATTAGGCATGAAGGAGTAGAGGAGAAGTGAAAGAGCCCACTCACAATGTTTGATTCCTATAAGCATTATGTTCTGCTGATACGGTCGATTTCTTGAATCCATGGTCCGATGCAAAGTACGATCTACTCAACTGGTATGACCTTACGAGCAAGTCGTGCTCTCCAAATCATCCGACTGATCGAACTAAGAAAGACGGCATTATCGCTCTAATCCAGCTATCTCAGTACTGCTCTGAACGAACACCTGATTCCCATCGAACTCTGCTAGCCATCTGCACATGAAACCAACTCAATCAATACTTCTTCCCAAAATCTAACAAATCAAATGTAACCAGCTATTATTTTATTCAATCTGACTCAGCGTAACGCACCGTGCGGTTGCGGGGCGTTACATCTATCATGTTGCCTTCTCTTATTCTAAAATCGTGCATTAGTTTTAATTTTGAGGACAAAATTATTATAAGTTAGGTAGGGTGTAAAACCCCTTCCTTTTTTTATTTTATTTATACAAAATTACATAAATAAATAAAATAAGTATTTATATATAAACATACAAGTATATATATGATTATATATAAAAGTGTTAATAAATAAATAAGTATTAGAAATAAATTATCAATAAAAGAATTTAAGTAACAAAATAATTTAATGTAGATCTTAAAATTCTAGACAAGTAAGATAAGCTAGCTATTAGCAGCCTAACCAAATATGTAAATTAAAAGTACTTAGCTAAATCATTAATAATAATAATAATAATAATTAGTAACTAGAGATTATAAGAGAATAAAATAAGATACTAATAATTTATTATAAATTTTTTTAAATGAATAAGAAATTAAATTAACCAATGTTCCTATTATTAGCTAAATAAGATATGTTGTATCCATTAAGAGATATTATTAAATATATATATATATTCTAATATGATATATCCATAAATAAAGCATACATAAGGTTTCATAATGCAAATATTCAAATATTTTGATTAGAATAAATCATTAGACTTAATTAAACCTAAACAAAACTTTGTTTCCAACTCAACTTCTTTCTCCAAAGTGTATTGGATATATATGTATACTCAACCTCTTCACCTTTCCCAATCCTCCTATATAAGGCTACCGAAAGTTATCTAGAGTTTACTCGAAAATCATGAGAGAACTCCGCTTGAACCATCCTAGTAATCGATACCAGGCAATCCCCAACCTCTTGCAAGTACTCCCGGCTATCTTCTCCGCCTTCAGCGGCCGAGAAATCCTGCCGCCGGTAGCCGCTGGCCACCAAAAATTGCGCGGTGGCAGCAGCAGGCGCCCGCACGGATAGCAAATGGTGCAGTACCCCAAATTTGCATGCGAGGATATCCCTCCTCGCTCGATCTTTTCATATTCTGTCTTTGCAAGTATGATCCCAATATGACCCTTTAGGAATCCATCCAAGTAGAATAATTTTAGGTGTCATAGATTGATCGAAAAGTCTATCGAAAGTTGGACGAAAAACTGTTCGAAATAGTTCAGAAAATCAGTCCAAGTAACCATGTTCATGTCCAATTTTCTACCAATTCGTTTAATATTTTTAAATTTTGTTTAAAGGGATTTATTGAAAACATAACCAAGATTATATTTATTCTTTTAGTTTTTCTTAGTTTGCCTTATTTGTTAAACTTTTTTTTCAAAATGACCAAAAATTATATTTTTAAAACCCAAAAAATTGTGATACGGAGTACTCTCCGCCAAACGGGACTTTCTTATCATATACCACTTGTACTGAAAGGAGCGTATGGTATATCCGGACGTGTGGGTTTTTACGGAAGTTGATTTGGACGTGTGCACGCCGAAATCAACTCATATCCGTAAAAAGTCTCCCATATCAGTGTTTTACAAATTTCTCTATTAGTTTGTGTGCACTCATCGAATTGCCATAAAACTTATGTCATTGGATTCGCAGTGTATGACTTATCCTATGATCCGAGTTTTGCTCGATTCTGAGTCAGTCAACGAATTGCCATTCGCGGCTCACGATTCGACTTGACGAGCGATTTTGTGATCGACACACCATAATCCAAACTGGACATACCATTGAGTTTGTATCATTGATTAGGATTTATTTAACCAATAATTTATCCTATTTAGAGATATTTACCCTTGACACATTTTTGGTACAAAGTGGCCCACATATAGACACCACTTTGACCCAAAATTATCGGTTTGTCCTTGTGTCCAAATTGGATGAAAGGGTAGTATTTTTTGACTATCTAGCTTAACCCAAAATTATCTGTTTATTCTACTTCCATATTTTTTGGATCATTTGCACCTGTTGTCTTGCGTCGTTTCAGCACTAAATAAGTGTCAGGCAAGATACCTTGCCAACTTTGTACAGTTTATTTACATACATTGTTTCTATTGTTTCTATGTGTACATATCTCTATTTCTATTCTGCAAGTATACCTTGCCAAATTTGTATACGTATTTAATAGTTTATTTATTTTCTTGCCTATCCATAATACCGTTAAGTTGATTGCACTATTATTTGTTTAAGTGATAGTTGTGCATGCTAGTTTTTGCTTTTTAATTTTATATCATAGATGTATATTATGATAGGATGTCTTGGAGTTATTGTAAACACATGCTTAGGCCCATGTTTACTAGACTTATTGCTCGTGTACGTCGTTATAGGCACCATTGTTTACTTGAACTACCCTTGAGTAATTGTCATATTTTTAGAGATCGAGGCACGGAATGGGAAGAACGATTATACGTGTATGAACTGTATTTCCTTGTTTCTTTTTTATTTTAATCTAGTGTCCACGAAGGATAGGGTTATCTTGTTATCTAGTGGCCACGAAGGTCTATGGTTTGACTCGTTTAGCCATAGTTCGTTGAGGGCTATGGTGATTTGACCTCGTTTCCTTTGGACAGTTCACATATATGTAGTTGTTCTCATATACGCACCATGATTATTGTAGTTTCAAACTTTGTATGATCAAGCATTTCTTAGTTTCATGATACTGTTATTTATTGTACATTCGACATGCTTTTATGTATCTTGTTATATTCCACTAAGAACTTGATCCCTTTCGAGGTTTAGTAGACGAGGATTACCCGCAGACGCATGGACATAGATCCAAGGGTATGACAATAATTGATGTCATGCAAATGCTTAGTTATTTTTTGCATGGATCTTATCTTCTCCGTCTTCTAGTAGTGGATTTGTCTCCACTGGACGACTTTTGGACTCTTAATATGATTAAATTATTTGTATTTATAATTCATCAATATCTATTGTTAAATTTAATTTTTGTGACTTATTCTGCTGATATAGCCTAGTTTTGATAGACTAGTACTATTCTTTGGAGTCTATTCGAACATATATGCTAGTGGGCTGCATACCATGAACCATATTATTCACTCTTGATTGTTTATTCTTATGTGGATTGAGATATAGTTGACTTGCCATATTAGAAATAATACTCTAGTATAGACAATGTATACGTATTCGAGCTGGGCTGGAGTCTACTTGATGCGTAGCTGATCATTATCATGTAACCTAGTCCTACGTATTTTGGGACTGGGGCCTGACATAATTTTTGTGGTGGCCCATGCAGGTCGAGAGTATGTTGCTTCGGTTACCTTACTTACCGAGCAAGAAAGCAAATAGGATTATAGTATAGAATCTTATTCACTTATTTAAATCACCTTTCTTGATTTTGTTTTAAATTCTCATTTGAATGCTTGAATTATATCTAGATTGATCATTTCACAACATAAATCTTATCTTTTCTTTTATGCTTAATAGAGGTTAGAAAAATAATTTGTACTAAGTATATGTGCCCATATGTCACTTACACTATTAGTTAAGTTATTGTAAGTTGGGTAGCATACCTCACAACCTAGAATCTCATAGTGGTTAAGATACACTAATGAGGCATAATTGAATAACACTGAATATATGCTAGTGTAAGAAGATTGTGTTTACCTAGACTGTAGAGTTTTAGAGGTCCATACCCAATATGACACAAAATTTTAGGATTATAGATCAATGTAGAATTATATATATACGACGGTTTATCAGCTATAAGAATAGGTTGATATTCTAACTAGATGGCATATATCGATGAATGTCGTCCAGTCTTTAAACTGGACGTCGTCCATCCAGAGGATGACTGCCGAAAGCAGATTCCTCTGGGACATTTCCATTAACATTACTTCAGGATTGCCTGAGGGCAATCTTAGTGCTGTCTGTCAGAATCATTCGATGTAGTTACGAGCGATCTCCTTTTCTCCCTGGACGACATCCATCAGGGAAGACATCATCATATCATGTCATGTCTCGTAGAATATTTTGAAGAAAAAACTCTTGAGATTATCAAATGATGATATGCTATTATCCGGCTGGCTATAGAACCAGTCGAAAGCTACTCCCGCCAATGCCCCGACAAAGAGTCTAGTAAGGATGGCATTATTACGGGGTAGGTGCCCTGTTGTTGTCTCGAAGTAGCTCATATACCGACGAGAGAAGGAATTCCCGTCAAACGTGTCTATGTTGTAGGGCTTGTACCTGGGCGGGTATGGTACGTCCTTCCATTCCAGCGGGTACAGTTGGCGTACTCCGAGATAACGGAATAAGTTTCGATTACCCATGGAATCCAGTTGAACTTGAGTTCTCAAACCTCTTTCATTGCTTCCTTAGCATCGTCTGCTGCTGAAGGGGATAAGGAACCATGTTGGGAGGATTGCCGCCCGCCGGTGCAGCGGCTATGTTTTAATTCGTATTGGTCCCGGAATCCAAGTTAGCTGGCGTAGAGGTCCTTGTCGGCTGAGAGGACAAGTTTGCCCTGATTTCCAGTATTATTTGGGTAAGGGCTTGCATCGATGCATTCATGGTCTACATCATGTTCTCAAGAGCCTCAAGGTATTGTCGGTCACTGGGGACATCATAGTCATCTCCTGCCATGTATACTATCCTCACGTGGGGAAAGATAGACGGGGTAGTGGATATCGTACTCTCCATCTCGGACCCTTGCAATGAGCCATCTTCAAGGAAGACAGGCAACATTGTCTCCTTCTCAGATTCAGAGATGATACTATCCCAGGCGTAGGAGGCTACGTCATCTTTGGAGAGTAGCTACCCCCAGGGATTTTAGAATCTGTTCCTTAAGAGTCATCATCTTTTTAGAATGCTGGATTGTTGTGTAGGTCCAGGGGTTTATTACCCCCAGCTTGGGGAACCCCTAGGTGTTTGAGGAAGAACTACCTCCAGTGGCTGACAACTTCTTCCTCGAGCGAGTGCCCTAAAAAATGCCTTCCATGGGTCCTGCTGCCGGTCCTGCTAGTAGTCTTCTTCTCAACACGTTGGTCGAGAGTAACGGATTGAAGGTGATGTATTTCTTTCCTCCTTTGGTGGAGGGGACCTTCCGAGCCGAGTAACATGCGACAAATGACAGCTCCTCCCCCTCAGGCGCTTGCACCTGACCTCCGGGTTCTTGCCAGGCAACTGTCTTCTGGTGCAGACGTTGGAAGGCCGACTGTCTGCTTGTGGGCGCTGCCACTCCATTGCAGCAGCAGTTGATGATAATCTTAGTACAAAGATGCCCTGGAGAGGATATTTCACCGTCCGTAATTTTTTCCCTTATTTTGCACTTGTGATTGATCATGTTGCGCATTTTGAGCGAGGATTATTCCACCTTTGTACCCTTTTTATGGGCCCGGGTAGACCGAGCGTACGGGTGTGTAGGTATTATGTTGGCTCCCGAATCTGAGGTTCGTACAAGAACTTTTCTCAGATCGTCGGTAGAAGACTTTTGAGATTGACCCTATCCATTTGTCGCAGGGGGCTGGACGCTGGGGCAGTCTTATATAATTTTCCATCAATAGCCCATGTAACGATTAGCGGTGCGCTCTGACAATCGGCTGACTGGACAGTTGTTTGAGCTTGGCGAGCTCGCAATGTCCTGGACCTCTTTGACTTAGCACCCATAGGTGTATAGTACGCAGAGTCCATGTTTGGGTCTTCGCCATTCTCATTGGGCTACATAGAATCTGGGTCGCATGAGATACGATCTAAGACATAAATTCTGCTGCTGTCTAGGCCGCATGGGGACGTCTGCCTGCGGTTGTGAGCTGAGGCCACATGAGGCCATCTGCCAGTCTTATGCGGCCTTCTTATTGACCGCATGGAACTTGCTTCAGCAATAGAACTTTTGGCATTGTAGTGTTTTCCTTTACCAGAGTCTTGACGCTGAGTAGTTTCCACGTCAGGCAGGGAGGTCGCATGGACGTGGACGTCTTGGGTGTGCGCCTGGCTATCAGCAACAGGGTGAGCGGTTGAAAGTGCCCCCTCCGTAGTTGGGCGAGGCGCAGCGGCCTTCGCTACCCACTGCCTGCGGGTCTTCTTAGGCTTGGCTAGCCTTGGGGAAGGACTGACACATCCTTCCGAGAACATGTCCTCGAACGCTTGCTGGTCGAAACGAACCACCAGCATATTTTGCGTCGAGCCAAGCTTGGACGCATCGGACTGCATCACTGAATTCTCAATAGAGGAGAAGGACATCCCCAGCAGAGTTTCCATCGTGTTTGCCATTAAATATGAAGGTTTAGAAAGAAACTTGATTTAATTGGACAAACTAAAGAGAGTACAGAGTGGAGTCCCAAATAGACAATCTAAGTATAAATTTTGTGTTCTGGGGGTGACGATGGAGGGCTAGGAGTGTAGCAACTCTCTTTACTCCGTGGATGATCTGATGCAAAAGCACTTCTCTTTTGCTTGAGCGCAGGTTTGCCAATAGCCAGCCGGGGGATTGTATAGGGGTAGTACCTTGTTATTTATAGTTGTTCTGTGGACGCATGGATTTTGAACTACATGGACGTTGGGAGTTCCCACGTGTCTTTCCCTAACAGAAAGAAGTTACAACTGTGCACAAGAATCCAGGCTCTAGCTGTCATCTGGATATTTATTCAGATTTTCTTGTCACTGAATATTTGGATGGTTTCTCGTCCTTTGTGGGCACGACTTGGTCAATTGGATACGTGGCCTGCCACTTGGTTGGAGAGGATCACCTTGTTACAATAGTACGATTTGGTTTGTTTGGGAATCTGGGGCATACGAAGCCAAGAATCGTAGAGACTGCATGGGGTTTGGGACGCACGTAAAGAGCCACATAGGATGCATGGAGTCTGGGACACATGGGTCAGAGCTTCATGGGACGCATGGAGTCTAGGAAGCATAAGGCTAGAGATGCTTGGGATGCATGGAGTCTGGGATGCATGAGCCAGAGCCGTATGGGACTCACTGAGTCTGGGACGTATGGGCCAGAGCCGTATGAGAGTCTTTTGCCATCTTGTACACGTAATGCTGTACACTTCCTGAGACTTCTGTCTTTTAGTGAGTTCACATCTTTTGAGACGTTTAGAAAGTCCTTCTCTGTTAGAATTCCGTGTCAGATATAATCTTGTTGTCAGAGCGTGATGTCAGATCCACCTGTGGCCAAAACTACCTTCGATTGTTTCGTCTGCATGGCTATCGCCTAATTGGGCCGCATGGTGTTCATGCGGTCCAATTTCTGCTGCACTTTTTCCTGGGCCGCATGGTTGCTGAACGCATGGATCTAATTTTTCCATGCTCTACAAGAATCATATCCAACGTCCACGTCCGAAGATACCATGGATCCCAAACTTCCTAAATAATAAATTAAATTAAATTTAAAAACTTGCACACTAATCTACGTTACACATTAGGTCAATTGAGATTATAGTATATAACTAATCTATTTTTATATGGATCCTCAAAAATGCCTATGTCGTATAGTTAGTTTCTTCTTGTAATCAATAATGCACATACTAAATATATTTAATAAATTCTGGGGTTTAAGTATGTCATAGGTCTTTGTATCAGCTTTTCAAAACTTCAAACAAATCATATTTTCGTGTCTAGAAGCTCCCGAAATCGCAAAAATACTGAAACACATTTGTATTTCGGACACCTAATACTTAAATAATTCTACAAAAATTTACAGAATGAATTTGTCCTATTAATTTATATTTTTGGAAAGCTAACTTCGATGCGGTTTTTAAAAAAATTGAAGATTAAACAGAGTCTTTAGTGGGAAGTTGTGGCCTTCCTAAGTTACTAGGACTACTAAGAACGAGGTTGAAATTATATAACAAAATTTGCACTATTTTGGATAAAAAGAACACATGTATGCTTCTAATTTATATAATATCTAATTATTAACCATTACTTATGATCCTCTCTAACCTATTTTTATGTTTTTAATGGTAGAATTTCTATTTGTTGGATCTAAATATTCTTGAACTATTTAAAGATCAAGAAGAAGAAGAAGAAGAAGGGTTAAAAGTTATCTTTTGGAGATCAAGAACTCAATGGAGATCCAGCATAACACAAGAGGATTAAAACTTCTCCATCCACTAGTTCTCCTCCTCTAATACTTCTCCAAGGTTTTGGAATTGATTTGGAAGAGGAAGGAGGAGTGGAGTAAAAGAATATTAGGGTTTGGAAGAAGAGATGAAAGGGAAACTAGGTTTTTGGTTCTTGTAAAATTATATATATATATATATATATATATATATATATATATATATATATATATATATATATATATATATATATGACAGAAAAAGGGAGAGGGATCGGATTTTGGATTGGGGAGAGGAGTCGACCACTTTATGGTAGTTGGTTAGGGTTTGTTAGGTTAGGGTTTTGATGTTATATATATTTAGTTAGGTGTTGTTAGTTGGTTAGGATTATTTTTAATTTAGAATAAATGGATAGGTATTAAGGAGACTAAATTGGGGTGAGGGGGCTGCTATTAGATAAGAGAAATAGTATTTTAAATATTTAAATTCAGATTTGATTAAGATGCAAAAAAGATTGCATAGAGGGTTTTCTAATTTGCAAATATTGTATTTTTGAACCAATTAATTAATTTGTTCATATTTTTGTGTATAAAAAAATATGTGGGGTATGTTATGGAGTAGGAAAAAGGTGTGGGGTATAGTGCATGAGTCATACAAATTGCTTCAAGGGTCCGAGTTGGGTGTTTGGGCTCGGTTGGGTTAGATAAGTCATTAAAGGCCATTTTTGACAAATTAAATGATCAAGGTGATTAATATTATTTTTGTAGCATGTGGGGACTCAAATAAATGAAAAACAAATGTCATGCATGAAGTAAGTCCAGTCAGGCTCATTAATATAAATTTTGTTGGAAAGGTTGGATCGATATTGCGTAGTAAAATCGCCCAAAACGAAAAAGGACACAAAGGTCTAATTTACATAAAAATGTATCGCCAAAGTTGCACGACTAAAATGAATCACAAGGGAGTGTATTTGGGATCAACATGAAAGTCATAAACAGAAATTAGCTCATCTGGGTCAAGAATGCATAACTTGTTGGAAAGAAAAAAAAAGTTGTGTAGTGCTCAAAATATCCAAGTCATGGTAAAGGATTTTAATTTAAAAAAATAAATTTAGAAATTAATCCATTAACCTATTTATTTAAATAAAATAATAAAAATAATTACAAAATACCCAATTCTAAAACAATGGAGTTTATATCCTGGTACATCTCCTGTCTTAAGGTCAGTACATAATTATCTTTGGCAAAGAAAGACTTTACTCATCAAACTCGGGAGAGGATTAAGAAGAAGAAGAGGATGGACGCATTACCTACTACATATGTCATGTTCCAGTACCGGAATATGGAGACGGACATGGCCAGTTCTTCCGTACAAGGTATAAAATATCGTACAACGGTCATGGCTGTAACTAGACAAGGGGGTGTATACTACAAGAAAGTCACTTAGTATAAAATCCCTCACCCAAAATAGGTATTTTGTGTGTATTTTATATTATTATATTTGTTATAGATTATTTTAAATATTAAATTTTTTTAGAGTATTCTCTTAGTTAATTAAAAAATAAATTTTTTGATATATTTACTTATATAAATATTTATTTAGAATAATTTTTAGGCTATTTTAGATTTTTGGAGATTTTTCTAGAATTTTTAGGTAATTAAAACATAGGGAACGTAAATTTTTAGGACTTCTATAATTTACTATGAGACCATACTTGCATGTTGTTCCTACCAAATATTTATTTTAGGATAAAATATTTAATTATATTTTTTTGTAATTTATTTAAAATTTTAAGAAATTTATTTAGATTTTTGAAATTATTAGGATTTATTTGGTTATATATAGTCTTAATATTAGATAGATGATAATTTAGTGTTAATAGATATTAATAAGATTATGTATAAATTATTTGTATTATCTTTAATTCTATTTAAGATTATAAATTATTGAGATAAACTTAAAGTCTATTTTTAAATTAATTCAAATCTTGAACCTACTAAGAAAGCAACTTCGTGCATATCCTATCTTTATTTAAACTGATCCTAATCATATCCAAATTAGCCAATCCTAGTCGTATTCAATTAAGTAGTCTCCACTATTATAAATACCTATTAGACTTATGGAATAAACTCATCTTTCATATTTTTTTTTCCAAACTCCTCTATTTTTTGTCCAAAAATAGTCAAAATTCGTGATAAATTCAGCCTCATTTTTTAGTATGTTATGACGACTTAAAAAGATGATATCTCCAAGCTCCGGACTCCAAATGTGCTCTAGTTTTTTTGTTAGAACCATATCAAGGTTAGTTTTCTGAATATATAAATTATTTTAATAATCTATGAACTTATTTTTCTAGAAAATTCTAAAAGTGTCAATTATCCAAGATCAAACGTATTTTCGTATTTTTGAGATTTTGGGAGATCCCGAACTCAAAATTATGAGCTGTTTGAAGTTTCAAAAATCTGACATTATAAAATTTCATAAAATTATTTTTACAAAATTTAATATATAAGTTTAATCTACTGTAAAATTTGTGCAATGTAGACATAAATAGGAAACTACAAAAAAACTGTCATCTGTGCGCCCTTGTGGCCATAACTCTTTACCGACTTGTGATTTTATGAAACCATAGATTTCGGTGTTCATGTAGCACTAAAATCTATAGAATTCTACACACAAATCAATAATTTGAGTTGGTTGACTTTTTGGTTAATAGATTGCCTCGATTTGTGTACCACGGATCACAAATCCGTAAAGTTGACTTTCTTTGAACCGAAATTAGAGTTTAGCGATAAATTAGATTATAATAAGATTAAAATACTATTTTAGGCTATTTTATTCAGAATTAAAATAGATTAAAATGGTGGAACCTATTTACCATATTTGTAACCTAACTTGTTTAATTTATGTGACGGGTAGATCGGACGACACCTTGAGTTGGGACTTCATTCTTTTTCAGACCAGGCAAGTATATCTTGCCATTGTACTATAATTTATATCCCATATGTTGCATGTATCTCATTTCTGCTTATTAGTTCATGTATTTTAACTATTATATAAATTGCGCATCCAAGAAAACTTGGGTGCAACGACGGTGTCGTCGTATTCTATTTTTATTATGTATATGCATGTTGACCTAGTTTATTAGACCACCCTATTATCATGAGACATTATTAGGTTTCATTGGCTGTGATATAGCTGTTATACGAGTGTGAGTCTCACATAGATCACGGACTTGCGTGACGGGTTTGGCCACCTATACGTACGGAACGTGCGTTAGGGATAACTGCTGATAGAAATTGTATGTTAGAAGATTTAGTAGTTATTAGTAGTCTATTAAAATAGACTATTGTAGTACGGTGGTCCAATCCTTGTCCTTGTTTGGTTGTAGGATTGGGCTATTGTATTAACGATAGACTATGAACCAAAGTTACGACATCGATACTTGCACTCCGTCTCGGCGTAGTAGCTAAAACGTGTCATGGATGTGACATGCTTAAAGCATGGGATGGGAAGAATAACAAGTAAGGCATTTGGGCTCTTTTGCACTTTTCTTTTGTAACCCGAACGCTCCGCCGGAGATACGGGCGGTGATGACCCTATATATTATATATTATCAGGCGACCTCTGCCGTTCAAAAGACGACATGCTTTGTAGGCCCCTGATTCTCCGAGAGAATCATGCCAATCCTATTTATGTCCAGATAGCCCAATTGTAAGAAAGTTATTCTTAAACTGTATTCACATAGACGGTTAGACAACCCATTGGATGTTTATTTTACAATACTTATTGGCATGCTTCTATGTATCTTGTTATGTCCCTCTGAGGACCTGGTCCCTTTTCAAGTGTAGATGTTCATGACTTAGCAGTAGCGCAGATTCGGACTTGCTACTTATATTTCGAAAATGTCTTCTCTTCGAGTTGCATTGATTATTAGTTGATGTACTTATATTATTTTATTTATCTTATATTCTAGTTTGGTAGTAGATTTATTTCCACCCAACTATCATCCTTAGATACTTCATATTGAAATTTAGTTACTTGGTTATTTATTCTATTTAATTTTTTGTGGATGAAATTTAGTTATAACCTGTGACTTGTGATATATTTACCACTTGTGGATTTGATATTCATATTACAGCGTACGCGTGTGTTATGGTTTCCATATATTAGAGTTGTCATATACATGCGGCTGGCATGCTTACGTGTCCTAGTCCTACGTATTTTGGGACTGGAACGTGACATTTTTAGTGGTGGCTCATGCAGGTCGAGAGTATATTGTCTCGGTTACGTTACTGTACCGAGCAAGCCTGCACCTAGGATTAGAGTCTTAGGTCTCATCCACATACTTGACTTTTCTTCTTGATTTCGTTCCAAATTCTTGAACTCATCTTCCTTCCAACCCATTCTATTTAAATAATTGTATCATGCTTGATTCATGTACTTTCCTAATAGTTTCTTGAGTATAGCCTTCTGCTAGAATATAGGAATCTTTGTTGTTAGGATGACAATTAGGGTAATATTCCTACTAAGAATACAACTAGAATATTGGCACATCACTAAGATGAGAATACCTAATGAACCCTAGCACCCCTTACCTATAGATTGATTTACCATTACCCTCGATATATTTATGAAGACTTGACTTGAGAGTAGTATAAACACTACTAGGGTTAGTTAGAAATTTGACCATATTGTTTGACCCTAGTATTGAGAAACCAATAGAAATCTAAGGTTGAATATTAGGACTGAACCTAACTTTCATAAGTGAGATAGTATTAGAGAACCATAAATTTAGATCATTGTCTTATTATTAGCAGACAGTACCTTAGGAAGCCAAGAGGAATGAATATAACATTTTCCTTGATCATACCCCGAACACAGATATTAGCATACCACCTTCCTTAGGAAACCATGATCTTATCAATAATCTTTCTATTTTAATTTTATATCTTATTCCTCTGAAACCTTATACGCTCGCTATTTGTGCGACGACTAATTATGTTCTTCTTTTCTTTTAACTCGTGCCACCTGACCCTTCTGATTGTAGGCCAAGTGATTTTATTTTATGTGGTAGGATTATAGTTGTAATCTTGAACTTTGAAATTTTGTGCTTGGTAGTTAGAACTTGATAGTTTGAGTTATTCTTCTAGATTATGATTTTATGATTATCCTTTAGTTTTGAATCACGTAATTTATACCCCACACCTTAATACAAGTTATATCCTCTTTCACTTGAGAGCCAGTAACTTCTCCATTCTTAATATTAATCATTTGTTCTATGAACATAATGATTAAGACTTAAGATGACCATTACCTATATAATGCAATAGGATACCCTAATAAGTACCAAGATCTTTTCCGCATATACCCCAATAAGAGTTTATACTTTATCTACAAGGACAATATTATTTTGTAGAAACCCATAAATGCAGTTACAGTATTAGTTAACTATTTTAAGTTGGGTAGTATACCTCACAACATAATATCACATAGTCCTTTTGTCTCATTAAATGAAGTGTAATTGAATGACACCCACTATAGACTTGCATAAGACGATAGTGTTTATCCATATTGTAGAACTTAGAGGCCCATACCCTATTTGGTCGACTAGCGACTTAGACAAGGAGTTAGTATGGCAACTGTAGAGGCACAACACTAGACGAGTCTTATCTTCTTTGTGAACTTGAATTATTTTGTACCTTCTTTCATCATAATCCAGCGTACTTATATTTTCTGAACTACCTTGACCCATGCTGCTATTATAGCATAGTTTTGTAAGCTTATTCTTTATCGAGCTTGTTCATGACATATGGGTTATTGGGGTCTGATCAACCACACTAATACGCTATCTAATCAGAATCAGTGTATTACGGTCTGATCAACCTTAGTGCACTAGTTCGCTCTTCGCATGACTACTTTACGTGGATTGAAATATATAGTTGACTAGTAGACGAATATATTTGCCCTTAGACATCTCCGAGCATATCATATCAGTTACATAATTGTACTAATATGAGCATGTGAATAAGAATTTACCAAAATAAGATTTTAATCCACAACTGCCTTGACAATTTTCTTTTGAATTCTTTAATCGCTTTGAACCCCGTATTTGTATTCTATCACCTCCTTCTTGAATTCCTTATTGTTGTTTTTTGTCTTCCCCTATTTCGGAAAGACGAACATTCGTGCTTAGTATAAGTTTGATATACGGACAGTACTAGATATACCCCATAAGCTAATCATATTACTTGTTGACTATCTTTTGTAATTAAGGACACAACACATGTGAGATATTTGGTGTTAAAATCTTTTGAGGATTGAACAACACGATTAAATAATTTAATTTTTTTTTAAAAAGTAGAGTCTTATGTGATAGATAGGTAAATTCTAAGTTGGATAGAAGTTGCATTGTCAACTCGAAGTAAAAATTTGATTATGATCAAGTAAGATTAGATTAAGAGATTTAAGTTATTTTAAATTTTGAGAATTTTTTTTAGAAGAATGATTACGATGATGAGAATTTTAGCAAATCATGCCTTATTTTTAATTTTGAGGAAGAAATTTTTATAAGTTGGGCAGATTGTAAAATCCCTCACCCAAAATAGGTATTTTGTGTGTATTTTATATTATTATATTTGTTATAGATTATTTTAAATATTGAATTTCTTTAGAGTATTCTCTTAGTTAATTAGAAAATAATTTTTTTGATATATTTACTTATATAAATATTTATTTAGAATTATTTTTAGGTTATTTGAGATTTTTGGAGATTTTTCTAGAATTTTTAGTTAATTAAAACATAGGGAACGAAAATTTTTAGGACTTCTATGATTTACTATGAGATCATACTTGCATATTGTTCCTACCAAATATTTATTTTAGGTTAAAATATTTAATTATATATTTTTATAATTTATTTAGAATTTTAAGAAATTTATTTAGATTTTTGAAATTATTTAGGATTTATTTGGTTATATATAGTCTTAAATATTATATAGATGCTAATTTAGTATTAATAGATATTAATAAGATTATATATAAATTATTTATATTATCTTTAATTCTATTTAAGATTATAAATTATTGAGATAAACTTAAAGTCTATGTTTAAATTAATTCAAATCTTAAGCCTACTAAGAAAGCAACTTCATGCATATCCTATCTTTATTTAAACTGATCCTAATCATATCCAAATTAGCCAATCCTGGTCGTATTCAATTAAGTAGTCTCCACTATTATAAATACCTATTAGACTTATGGAATAAACTCATCTTTCATATTTTTCTTTCCCAAACTCCTCTATTTAAACTGATAAATTTAGCCTCATTTTCTAGTATATTATGACGACTTAAAAAGATGATATCTCCTAGCTCCGGACTCCAAACGTGCTCCAATTTTTTTTGTTAGAACCATATCAATGTTAGTTTTTTGAATATATAAATTATTTTAATAATTTATGAACCTATTTTTCTAGAAAATTCTAAAAGTGTCATTTGTCCGAAATCAGACGCGTTTTCTGGGTTTGGCCACCTATACGTACGGGACATGCGTTAGGGATAACTGCTGATAAAAATTGCATGTTAGAAGACTTAGTAGTTATTAGTAGTCCATGGAAATAGACTATTGTAGTATGGTGGTCCAATCCTTGTCCTTGTTTGGTTGTAGGGTTGGGCTATTGTATTAATGATAGGTTATGAACCAAAGTTACGACGCCGATACTTGCATTCTGTCTCGGCGTAGTAGCTAAAACGTGTCATGGATATGACATACTTAGAGGATGGAGTGGAGAGAACAACAAGTAAGACATTTGGACTTTTTTGCACTTTCCTTTTTGTAACCCGAACGCTCAGCCAGAGATACGGACGGTGATGACCCTATATATTATATATTATCAGGCGACCTCTGCCGTTCAAAAGATGACATGCTTTATAGGCCCCTGATTCTTCGAGAGAATCATGCCAATTCTATTTATGTCCAGATAGCCCAATTGTAAAAAAGTTGTTCTCAAACTGCATTCACATAGACGGTTAGGCAACCCATTGGATGTTTATTTTACAGTACTTATTGGCATGCTTCTATATATCTTGTTATGTCCCTCTGAGGACCTGGTCCCTTTCCCGGTATAGATGTTCATGACTTAGCATGAGCGCAGATCCGGACTTGCTACTTATATTTTGAGGAGGTCTTCTCTTCGAGTCGCATTGATTGTTAGTTGATGTACTTATATTATTTTGTTTATCTTATATTCTAGTTTGGTAGTGGATTTGTTTCCACCCAACTATCATCCTTAGATACTTCATATTGAGATTTAGTTACTTGGTTATTAGTTATTTATTCTATTTGATTTTCTATGGATGAGATTTAGTTATAACCTGTGACTTGTGATATATTTACCACTTGTGGATTTGATATTCATATTACAGTGTACGCATGTGTTATGGTTTTCATATATTGGAGTTGCCATATACATGTAGCTGGCATACTTACGTGTCCTAGTCCTACATATTTTGGGACTGGGGCGTGACACTTAGGGTCACATTGGACATCTATTGTCTCAATCAGTCAAAGAAGAATATTAAACATAGAACATATATGACAAGGAAGTAAGGCGTCCCAAATGCCCTACCATAATATTCAAGAAACAAGCTATGCAAAAATGAGAAGGCTGACAGAGTAATAAGAATATATGACCATGATCAGCTGCAGTATGATTAATTACAATCATATAGGGAACTAAATATCCAGATTCACGGCTAACAAGTGCAGGTGGCTAAACACCCAAAATGAGTATAATGTGAAATAACGAGTAGGGAAGAAGAAACCTACTCATTTTCCTCAATGGCCATCAGTTCGGTATGAGCCATTCTTCAGGGAAAAGTATACTTGATTTTTGGGTGCTGGCTCTAAACCTGGCTATACAAAATCAGTAGGGTTAGACCCCAAATAGCAAGTACCACAAAAGAAGCACGAATGCAGAAATAAAACCAGGTTATAAAATATATATATATATATATATATATATATATATATATATATATATATATAGTTCTATCTCATAGTTTTGGTTCATATTTTATCGTGATACAAAAATCTAACCCTATAACTAAACAAGGTCAATGGTTAAATCATCGCAACATGATAGTCCATGTCCCTAGACTATTTGACAACAGATATAATACACGAACACGCTCAGTTATATAATCGGTCAATCACTTGTACGGCTTACTAGATGGAGTCTGGGTTATCCCAGAGATATAATGCATATAGGAATCCTCAGATCGAACCAGGTACTAGCAGGGTTAGTCGTGCCACAAATTACCCCATAGCATATAATAGTATGCACCGGTCCCTCGTTAGGCTACCATGCTAAGATCGCATAGAATACATAGTATCATATAATAGTTGGATATTGTTATCCACTAATGAGGATATAAACAATATCCATAGGGACTAGCCTACACACCCCAATTCAGGTGACTGGAGGTGGCTAGTTAGGCACGATCTCGAGATTCTATTCTCTTCCAATGCTCTACAAGTTTAGTTGCCTAGTTAACCCTAATGTTAACTAAAATCTCTTGGCGTGGTTATATGGTATTCTCCTTATATGACGTACAATAGTATGGCCACGCTAGATACGAATCTACTTTGTCACTTGATAGTTTAATTTGGATTCATCCCAGCATGATGCAACAATCAACAGATCCTAGTCATGCCTGGTCATTGACTAACGCTCATGTACATGCTGGAGATTGAGTTATATCACATGTCATATAGCGTATAGGTACACCGCAGTGTAAACATGTAATATAATCGCGTAGGAACACTTAGCACGTAGGAACACATAGTACGTAGTAAGTGAAGCAGCACGAATACAAGTGGTCGGGTCATAATGCATAGATGGGTGTAATGATTTTGGGGTCATCAAAATCATACATACAACTCATAAAGTCCAAAGGAACATTCAACCAAAACTAGTCCAATAAAACATGTGCAAGGGACTACATGTGCGCAGAAGAATCAAGGTCGTATGAGAAGTCAGGCTACATGACAATCCTGGCCGCATGGAATCATGTCGTATAGAGTCATGCCGCATAGAGTATTTGGACTAAATTCTACTCCTCGGGATAAGTGATGAAGCGATGAGAAATAAATAAAGTGTCACTAATGTGACATAAAGTGTGACATGACATAAAGTGTGTCAGAAAGAAAAGACAAAACCATAGAAATATGTGCCACTGTTTCAGAGTCATGCATCAAAGGATGGTGGACACATACTCTGCTTGCCTATAAGTATCGGTATCGCATGGAGTATTTTGGACTTAGCAAAATTCGTATTCGTTCAACGAGTGAACACAAGTGTTCAAGGATACTTATGTGATGGCAGTCATGCGTCCAACAAGATGGACTCATGATGGTCAATATGTGGCAAGAGCTCTGACCGCATAATCCTTTCGGGCAGCATAGTACCCTCAGCCGCATAGCTCGATGGCCGCGTGAAGACTTCGTCTTCTCCAACAGCAGGTTCGGCCATGGCGAAAAAGCCCCAAAATCTGAAATTGATTTTTCATAAAAACTATATTTTAACTCTGAATTGAGTGAACCAAAAGCCAAAACGTTCGAAATAAAGTGCTCCATCCTTTCCAAAAACTATTTTTCAAAAATACTATATTTTAGTAGATAAAAACTACCAAAACTCAAGGAACCCATAAAACTTTAAGTTAGAAAAGTAGATCTAAGCAAATCTATCCATCAAAATCGAGAACTCCAAGTATTAAAAGCGGTCAAAAATATTATAAGCACATAATAGACTAATAAAATGTAAAACAAGAATAAGAAACAAAAATTAAAAGGTTTTTCCATATAATACAAGGTGTACTTGCCTAGAAATGAAAGAAAGAGGAAATGAAGAATGAGGGAAGAGAGAAAAATAAGTTAGCTTATATATCTAGGGTTTGAGGTTTAGACCATGGGTTCAAATTTATGAATAAACTAACCCATAAATAAACTATGAACCATGCTAAACTAAAGAATGGGTATAGTCTTCATGCATGCAACCTAATAATCATGTGAGCAAGAAATACTCTAAGCAGGAATAAATACAAGCAAAAAATAAATATATCCCAAAATACGTATTTCGGGAACTGGGAGTGACGTCTCTACCCACCTAAAAAAAATTTGTCCTCGAAATTTAAACCCAAGGCTAACTAGAGAAATCAGAACAAGCACTACGCTAACTACAAGATCATGCAATCAAATTCAAGCATATGAAGAAACTGTGTCACATAGCATGGATAAACGAATCACGAGATTCAAGATACGAAGACATAAGAATAAATATACCTACCGAGTCGAATAGGTGCAGATACCGAGATATCATATCATCCTCGTACTCCCACATCAACTCTCCCAAAGGGTGATGATCCTAAGCAACTCGGACAAGATAAATATTCTGATTCTTGAGCACCTTCTCCCTTTGGTCCAAAATGGATACATGCTGCTCCTCATAAGACAAGTCGGTACCAACGACTAGCTCAGAATGGTCAAAAAAATGACTCAGATCTGAGACATACCTACGCAAGTGAGATACACGAAATACATAATGCACCTCACGTAGCGAAGGCGGAAGGGCATGACGATAAGCAATATCGCCTACCCACTCAAGAATATTGAACATACCGATGTATCACGGACTAAGCTTCCCATGAATCCTGAATCTAATGACTCCACAGTTGGAGAAATTCACAAGAATACGTGGTCGTCGACACAAAACTCTAATGGTCTATGATGCTGAGCTATCCTATGCTGATGCCTATCTTGCGCAATCCGAAGTCGCACTCTAATTTACTTGATAACTTTTACTGTCTGTGTGATCATTTCAGGGCCTAACATCTTTCGCTCGCCAATGTCCTCCCATGCCAATGGTGACCTACACTTCCTGCCAAACAACGCTTCGAAGGGTGCCATCTGGATGCTGGCCTGATAACTGTTGTTGTACGAAAACTCGACGAGATATAGGTGATCTTTCCAAGACCCACCAAAGTTTTAAGTACAAGCTCGCAACATATCCTCCAATGTCTGGATGGTTCTCTCTGATTGTTCGTCTGTCTGAGGGTGGTAAGCAGTACTAAATCTTAACTTAGTGCCCAAACTCTGATACAAACTCTTCCAAAAATTTATAGTGAACCAAGTATCTCGATCTGATATGATACTTACTGGGATATCGTGCTATCTTACTATCTGTCGTATGTACATCTCCGCTAACTGCTCTATGGATTGTCCCACTCGAAAGAAAAAAAAGTGAACTACTTTTGTGAGACGATCTACTAATACCCAAACTGCATCACGGCTAGTTGGAGATCTAGGTAAACCAGTCACAAAGTCTATCGTGATATGTTCCTATTTCCACTCCGAAATAGGAAGCGGCTGCAATAATCCTAGTGGTCTCTGCTGGTCGACCTTCACTTGCTGACATACCAAATACCGAGAAATAAATCATGCTCTTTATCCCATTCTACCAGAAATATTGTTTGATGTCTTGACACATCTTGGTACCTCCTGGATGAATTGAATACTGGAAACAATGCACCTCGGTTATTACTTCTTATTGGATATCTCTACTAGGTACACAGAGACAGTTTCTGAACCTAAGAGTTCCATCTTCATGAATAGTTAACTCTTTCCTGAGACCAGATTTATATTTCGTCCGAAGCTTCTGAACTTTTGGATCCTCTACTTGAGCTTTCTTAATCCTCTCTATAATATAGATTACACCTGTAAACTAGCCAATACTCCTACGTCTTATGGAAGTACTATCTCAATCCTAAATTCTCGAAGATCTTCTAAGATCTTAAGTAATGCCCATATCGTAACCTAAATGCTGTCTTGGGTATGTCTTGCTCCAAAACTCTTACTTGATGATACCCTGATCAAAAATTGATCTTGGAGAAAACCTTGGCTTTACTCGGATAATCGAACAAATCATCGATCCTTGGTAATGGATACTTGTTCTTCACTGTTACAACGTTCAACTGTCTGTAGTCAATACATAACAGTGCTGACCCATCATTCTTCTTCACTAGAACCATTGGCGCTCTCCAAGGTGATCCACTGGCTCGAATAAACTTCTTTGACTTTAGTTCCTCTATATGTTGGTACAATATGTCTAGCTTTGATGGTGCCATTTGGTAAACTTTACAAGATATTGGCCCTGCCCCAGGGATTAATTCTATACAAAACTCAACGTCTCTTACTAGGGGTAACCATGGTGGTTCTTCCTGGAAGACGTCTAAGAAATCCTTAACTATCTTAGGGAGTTGTTCTTCTACTAATACTGTCGCTGTGATCATCTATTCATATTGGTCTTCCACAGATCTGTCAAAGGTGAAACCTTTTGTGCCCAGGATACTAAATAATACCTTACCCTTACGAAATCTATCCTAGCATGACTGTCTCTCAGACAGTCCATGCCTAAGATAACGTCAAAGTTACCCATAGAGAACTTGATCAACCGTGCTGGTAGTGAATGCTCGCACACTATGATCTGATATGCTATATATATTTTACTAACTTCTACGATCCCATTACCAGTGAGTATATTCAACCTCTCTGGCAATGCCTCGAACTCTAATCCAATACGTGTCACTAATCATACAGATACAAATGAATGAGATGCACCTGAATTAAACAATGCTACAACAGAAAAGGATACGACAAAAATGTTACATGCCACCACATCACCCGATGCTAAAGCCTCATCCAAAGACAAGGTGAATGCCTGGCCTTGGCCGCGTTGTGCTCCTCGCTGTTGTCTCCCTTGATGACTCTATTATGGCCTCTGTTGGCCCTGCTGCTAGTTCTGCTGCTGCTGGTATATATCAGCTTGCGTCAGTAATGGACGTTGAGCTAATGGCCTTATTGTTATTGCTGGCCCTCTCTGTTGGCTGCCCCTAGTGCTGGTAGTGCTGGTAACTGTTGGACTGGCCCTCCTGGCCTCTGCATCATCAGGCAATTGGCAATCCGGTGATCTGGACTACCAAACCTCATACACAAGCCAATGGCTGTCCTACATACATTTTTAGTATGGCCGTCCTTGCCATAGTAAGTGCAATCCACCGGTGCTCCCTGGTGTTGTTGTTGTTGTTGTTGTCTCGGTTGCTACCAAGCTGGTACTGTCACCATCAAAACTGTCATCCTCCTCGACATTGAATCATGGATGCGAACGCCAGGTGATGGTACTGTAGCGCCCCGTTCTCCCGGTGCGGAGACCGCGACTAAGAAACACAAGACGGTATCGTTCGATCGGGATAGATTGAATTAAGAACTCGTCCTCGTTATGGATTTGTTTCTTCGGAATCGATTCCCATATTCAGTGGACTGCGCCCCAAGGATCGGCTTAGCGGCAGAGTCAGGAGGGACCTCTCCGCTGCTATCTTTTATTGCCTCGGTTTTCGATGTCGCTTGTTGCTTTCGTGCTTTGAGTTGGTTTTAGGATTTGCTTGTTTTCCTTGAACGGTTTCGATGGTTTTCATTATTTTCGTTCATTGACTTGCACTTCTATTCCGAGATTGGAAAGAGAGGAAGAAGTATTAATCGAGCTGTTCGTGTGCAGGTGAACGAGCAGTAGATGGCTTGCGAGCGGAGTCGTGAAGCGCCTCTTTCCTTCTTCTTTCCAAAATCTAAGTGAGTGGCTACCAACCCGATTAGCTAGCCCTGCTTCCAAGCTTCACTCCTTGCCCCGATCAAACGATACCAAGTAATAACTAAAAGAAACCAAGATAAAAGAGAATAGACTTGGTACTTATGCTTGTCAATGAAACTTGTGAACGGTTATATCCTTGCATGCTTGTTCGTTCAGAAATGTTC
The DNA here is from genome assembly GCA_036927795.1 of Iris macrosiphon. NCBI lineage: Eukaryota > Viridiplantae > Streptophyta > Magnoliopsida > Asparagales > Iridaceae > Iris > Iris macrosiphon. The sequence goes on from JAYESA010000005.1 coordinate 184,818,288, forward strand.
ATCAAATGCATAGATACAAGTTTAAACGTATATCCTAATGCATAAATTTAACGTAGTTGCAATATAAAATGAATCATGCAATACCGCTTGTCTTGTACTCATGCAAACCATCTTCGTCACAGACTAGTGTCCATTATGGCAATCAAGCCAGTGATCATCGTGTATATTTAAACCTGTTGCATACTAACTTGTGTCTTCGTGGCAGGGAAGGCATGGTAAGTATTGTGCAGGTAATTCAGACGGTCAGGTAAAATCCACCTAATGGTGGCATGTTCATTTCAGTAAATTCAATATGCTGCTTACTTGTAAATGAACTAAGGCAAGATAGAAACCCACAAAATATGCATGCTTCACTAAACAACGTGTTGATTGGTATAGTCAGGCTAGCTCGCCTTCACCAGCATGTTTCGATATGCTGACCCTCGTTGAAACAGGTTCTCCGCACCAAGGCGAACCGAGCGAGGAGCCGAAGTCGTCTACCCGATCCAGTCCAGCTGTTGGCGCATCTTCACCGCGCCCTTGAAGCCTTTTGAAGTCCGAAGCTGCAACTCTTCATACACAAATGCAGCTCCGTGGCAAAGCCGTCCTCCAGCCTGGAGGTCTTTATCGCTTTGAGTTTATAAAGGGATGTAATATACAGGACTGCTATCTCATTTTGAGTCAACCCTTTTATAAGCCATTCGGCATATTAGCTGACTCGTTCAGGAGTTTGTAATAGATGTTCATTATCAATAAAGAGAACTTTTCTATGTTTCAAATCTGTGTTTCAATTTATCTGCGTACTCTGAATATGTGCTTGCTATGCAAATCATTAAAGCCTTGTGCGGGCGCAACTCCAGGCCCGCACGGCGGTCACGATTCGGGGGACGCCTCATTTGATTCTACGGAATTGGGTAGTGACATAGTGGTATCAGAGCACAGATTCAAAGTTCCTTAGACTTCGTGTTGGAAAAGTTCCTTTAACGATCAAAAATTCCTGTGCGAACTCTTGAACTCGCTAGGCCAAAATGAGATACGTTCATGCAATAAGTCCATAATAAATTATGATCCTAATATAATTTACCTTCTTTGGAAGGAATGGCTCCAGCGCAATCTGCAGCGCAAACTCCGGACGAAACGCAAGGCCAAGAAAGTAGTTCGGATACTTCGGGAAGTTCAAAGAGCCAGCGAGCCGTGCCAAGCATCGATCCCGTCCAACGAATGTTGCAGATGTTGGAGGCAAACCAACAAAGGGACGAGGCTCGCTATGAACGGGCCGAGAAGCGGGCGGAAGAGAGTCAGCTCAAGTTTCAAGACAATATAGAAGCACGATTCTCAGTCCAACAGAAGCAGGTAGATACCCTGCAGCAGATCATTCAGACTTTGGTATCCAACCAGTCCGCGGCAACGCCAGCGACTCCGGTGGAACAGCCCGTGCTTGAAGTAGAGATGCCGCAAATACTAAGGACGAGGGACGTGACTGCCTTCGACTTTGGCCACTTCAAGAAAGTCTGCAACACCCCATTCAACAGGACTGAGGACCCAGTCGTAGCTCTAGATTGGTTGGCCGAACTTGAAGATCACTTCGCTCTGCTAGAGGTCCCCGAAGATAAGCGCGTCTCCTGCGCGCAACTACAGATCCGCCTCAACGCGCACGATTGGTGGGACGTGCATCGACGATCTCTCCAATTTGATCACGGAGAGGAGGCGATCTCGTGGACGACTTTTCGTGCCGCGTTCGAAGAGGAGTTTGTACCCCCTCCAGTACAACGTCAAATGGAAAACGAGTTCGTACAACTGAGGCAAGGCGGTATGGCAGTTAAAGAGTACTCTGCCGAATTCAACCGACTCTCCAAATTCGCTAGGGCCTATTTACCTGATGCAGCAAGTCGAGCTAGAAGGTTTGAAGGTGGACTACGCCCTGCCATCCATTCGCACGTAGCCGTTCCTCAGTATCGTACGATGCATGAAGTCATGAATCATGCCTTATCGTTAGAACCACAGTATCCTCATGTTGCTGCCGGCGCTGTGCATACATCCAGTCACAAACGCCAAAGCAACGAAGGAGGAAACACCGCTACAAAGCGCCGCAACAACGGTGGTCCGCAGAGAGGGCAGCTATGTCACTTCTGTAGGAGGCCAGGGCACCTGGTCAACGAATGTCGTCTGAAACAAGGATTATGCCTCATCTGTGGCGATGCAAACCACAGAATTCGTGACTGCCCCAAATACTCTGCTAAACATCCCCAACGTAACGTTCCCTGATGGTAGGTCCTGTTCTTAAGTTTCGGGACGAAACTTCCAATTAGTTGGGTAGGATGTAGCGCCCCGTTCTCCCGGTGCGGAGACCGCGGCTAAGAAACACAAGACGGTATCGTTCGATCGGGATAGATTGAATTAAGAACTCGTCCTCGTTATGGATTTGTTTCTTCGGAATCGATTCCCATATTCAGTGGACTGCGCCCCAAGGATCGGCTTAGCGGCAGAGTCAGGAGGGACCTCTCCACTGCTATATTTTATTGCCTCAGTTTTCGATGTCGCTTGTTGCTTTCGTGCTTTGAGTTGGTTTTAGGATTTGCTTGTTTTCCTTGAACGGTTTTGATGGTTTTCATTGTTTTTGTTCATTGACTTGCACTTTTATTCCTAGATTGGAAAGAGAGGAAGAAGTATTAATCGAGCTGTTCGTGTGCAAGTGAACGAGCAGTAGGTGGCTTGCGAACGGAGTCGTGAAGCGCCTCTTTCCTTCTTCTTTCCAAAATCTAAGTGAGTGGCTACTAACCCGATTAGCTAGCCCTGCTTCCAAGCTTCACTCCTTGCCCCGATCAAACGATACCAAGTAATAACTAAAAGAAACCAAGATAAAAGAGAATAGACTTGGTACTTATGCTTGTCAATGAAACTTGTGAACGGTTATATCCTTGCATGCTTGTTCGTTCGGAAATGTTCATCAAATGCATAGATACAAGTTTAAACGTATATCCTGATGCATAAATTTAACGTAGTTGCAATGTAAAATGAATCATGCAATACCGCTTGTCTTGTACTCACGTAGCCTCCGGGCGAATGTTTGTTAACGTAGACTCTGGGCGAATGCTTGTTAACGTAGCCTCCGGACGAATGATTATTAGTGTGCGATCACGGACAACTTGTGCACAAGGTATAGTTCCTGCGGGCGGCTGCTGGGGCACTGGCACCGTTCCGGCTCCGGACGAAACTAACGTTTAGTCTCACGTACTAGGACAGGGTGGTATGCGGCGCCTAACGTTCTTGCACGTAGCAAACCATCTTCGTCACAGACTAGTGTCCATTATGGCAATCAAGCCAGTGATCATCGTGTATATTTAAACCTGTTGCATACTAACTTGTGTCTTCGTGGCAGGGAAGGCATGGTAAGTATTGTGCAGGTAATTCAGACGGTCAGGTAAAATCCACCTAACGGTGGCACGTTCATTTCAGTAAATTCAATATGCTGCTTACTTGTAAATGAACTAAGGCAAGATAGAAACCCACAAAATATGCATGATTCACTAAACAACGTGTTTATTGGTATAGTCAGGCTAGCTCGCCTTCACCAGCATGTTTCGATATGCTGACCCTCGTTGAAACAGGTTCTCCGCACCAAGGCAAACCGAGCGAGGAGCCGAAGTCGTCTACCCGATCCAGTCCAGCTGTTGGCGCATCTTCACCGCGCCCTTGAAGCCTTTTGAAGTCCGAAGCTGCAACTCTTTATACACAAATGCAGCTCCATGGCAAAGCCGTCCTCCAGCCTGGAGGTCTTTATCGCTTTGAGTTTATAAAGGGATGTAATGTACAGGACTGCTATCTCATTTTGAGTCAACCCTTTTGTAAGCCGTTCGGCATATTAGCTGACTCGTTCAGGAGTTTGTAATAGATGTTCATTATCAATAAAGAGAACTTTTCTATGTTTCAAATCTGTGTTTCAATTTATCTGCGTACTCTGAATATGTGCTTGCTATGCAAATCATTAAAGCCTTGTGCGGGCGCAACTCCAGGCCCGCACGGCGGTCACGATTCGGGGGACGCCTCATTTGATTCTACGGAATTGGGTAGTGACAGGTACTGACTTATGAGGTACTCCTCTACCTCCTCCTCCACTCTGAGCATGAGACCTCTTCTGGCCTCATGTCCTTGCCGATAATCTTTGCGTGGTAAGCTCGTGCCTCCGAGCTGCTATCAGTACCTCTTCATAAGTCTAGTAGTCGTGCCCCTCTACCAGTTATAAAATCTCCAGATGAAGTCCTTGCTGGAACCTCATTGCTCTATCCGACTCAGTAGCCACCATAGTTAGAGAGAATCTACTCATCCTACAAAACTCGATTGCATATCCATCAACTGTTCTACTGGCCTGCTTGAGACCGATATATCTTTTTTGGAGCACATACTGCGCTACGACTCTAAAATATTTAGCCCTGAATCAAGCCCTGAAACTATCACAAGAGATGGGATGCCTCAAGTGTAACCATCCTAAATTTTCTAACTAATAAAATAATATATGTATATATAAATATGCGTAAGAATAGTGATACGTGAGGGTGACCCCTACTACGTTAGTATATTAGAAATTAAAATTTCTTATAATAAATAAAATAATTTTGGTATTATATAATAATAATTCTAGTATTAATAATAAATATAATATAATATAATATAATATAATATAATATAATATAATAATAAATAAGTTAGTTAGTTGTTAAAAAGAATATATATAAAATAAAAGTAATATAAATAAAGAAAGTATTAATAAAGTAAAAAAAAATAAAAACAAGACCACTTGCTAGTGCTACTAACAAAAGTAGCAACTGCATAGACCTTTCACCCCCCTCCCTTATACGTGGAACACAACAGCATACCAACCCGACCCATAACTTTCTTCTATATATATATATATATATATATATATATATATATATATATGCATCCAAGAAACGAAATTCTAACCCTACTTCTCGATCTCGGAGCCGCGACCCATCTTCCCCACCGCCATCGACCCTCGACCACCTCCTAACGTTGTCGTCGTCGACCATCTGGACGTCGCTTCATTATAGTCGATCGCCCAAACATGTCTTTCCGATTAACTCGACCATGGTACCCACCTTCGACGACAGATTTCTCTCTCTATGCATGGTTAATTTTTGATCTATAAACTCCTATGCACAGACCACATGATCTAGTTTATGATTGTGTAAATTCTTAGAATGAAACCTGATTAAATCGAGATGATAGTTTCCCTCAAAAAATCCAAAAAACTATTTTATATGAATATACATATTTGACAGAATTTACAATCAAGAACCCTATTTTGGAAGGCAGATTTCTCCTAATCCGTTCAACAAAAAATCAAAATTCTTTTTCTAACACAGAGTCCATATAACTATAATAGGAATGAATTAATTACTTTAGAAAATTACTCATTAATTGCTGATGAAAAACTGTGTCCAAAAATCAGAAAAATTTGCTTTAAAAATATTCAAAATTTGTGATACGGAGTACGTCCCGACAAACCGGACCACCACATCACATACCAGTTGTTCCTAAAGGAGTGTATGGTATACCTTGACGTGCGGGCTTTCGTAGAAGTTGATTCGGATATGTGTGCGCGTCGGAATCAACGCGTATCCGTAAAAAGTTTTCCGTATTTGCGTTTTGCAAAATTTTAAATTAGTTTGTGTACGCTCGTCAAAATAAAAAGAAACTTATGCCATTGGACTCATGGTATCACGCTTGTCCTGTGACTCAAGTTTCACGCAATTCTGAGACAGTTGACCGAGCCACCTATTTGTGGGCCCATGGGTTGACTTGAAGGGTAAAATTTTGACCGGCTCACCGGACTCCAAAAATGAATATACCGTTGAGTTCGTATTGATGTTTAAGATTTGTTTGACCTATAATTTATCCAATTTAGAGACTTTTATCCTTGGCACATATTTCGGTGCAAAGTGGGCTATATATGGACCCCGCTTTGACCCAAAATTAACGTTTTGTCCCTGTATCCAAATTGGACGAAAGGGCAGTATTTTTTAGTTACCTCGCTGATTTTAGGAATGTTGGTCATGTTTATTTCAGCATCCGGAGACGTTCAGTCGGAGACAGTGGGTTATGATACTCTGTACTTGATATATGGACGTTTATATTACGCAGCTTTCCTGCCAGACAAGTATACCTTGCCATTGTACTATGATTTATATTCCATATAGTACATGTATTTTATTTCTGTTATTTAGTTCACATATTTTAACTGCTATATAAACTGCACGTCAAAGAATAACTTGGGAGCAACGACAGTGGCGTCGTATTTTGTCTATATTATATATTATGAATGTTGACATAGTTTTACGAGACTACCCCATTATCATGAGATATTCTTATGTTTCATTGGCCGTAACAAAGTTGTTACACGAGTGTGAGTCTCATGTAGGACACGTACTTATGTGACGGGCTGGCCATCTATGCGTATAGGATGTACGACGGATAGGGTTAACTGCTGATAGAATTTCATGATTAGAAGCCTTTGCAGTCATTAGAGATGTCATCGTATCATGCGTATGACATGAATAGAGCATGGGGTGGGGAGAACAACAATTAAGGTGTTCGGGCTCTTTTGTACTTTTTTTTATGTAACATGTACGCTCCGCCGGAGATGCATGGTCAGATGACTCTTATATTATATATCTACAGGCGGCATCTGACGTTCAAAAGGCATTATGCTTTTTAGGCCCCTGATTCTCTGAGAGAATTATGCCAATCCCATTTTTAGCCAGATAGCCCATGTGTTGGAAAGTTGTTCTCAAAGTGCATAGACGGTTATGCAATCATTGGATGTTTATTTTCAGTACTTTATTGGCATGCTATTTTTGTATCTTGTTACGTCCCTCTGAGGACCTGGTCCACTTCCAGGTATAGACGGACATGATTATTCGCAGGAGCACGGACCCGGACCTGACTTTTCGTACCAAATTGAGGAGGTCTTACCTTCGGAGTACCACTGATTCTTCACAGCTGATGGATATTGTAATTACTATTCTTTTATTGGCATTTATTTTATATTGGAGTTTTGATCTCTTCTCTCATTTAGTTTTTGGTATAGTCGACTGGCAGTGGATTTGTTTTCACCCGACTATCATTCTTTAATACTTCATATTTGAGATTCATTTATTTATTTCTTATTTCTTTATTTGTGTTGTGGATAAGATATAGATTGCCTGTGACTTGTGTCGACAGTATATTACCACTTGTGGATTTGATATTCATATACAACGTACGTATGTGTTATGATCTTCGAACACATTGGAGTTGTCGTATACATACGGCTAGCATGTTACTTATTTCTAGTCCTACGTATTCTGGGACTAGGATGTGACATATTTTTGTGGTGGCCCATGCAGGTCCAGAATATATTGTCTCGGTTACATTATTATACCGAACAAGCCTGCGTATAGGAATAGAGTATAGGATATCATCCACACTTGACTATAACTCATCTTCCTTTCAACTTGTCATATTTAAATGCTTGCATCCTGCTTGATTCATGTACTCTTTCTAATCTTTTCGTCCATCTTTTACAGAAATATAAATTTGCGTAGTGGTCGTACCGCCACCGGGGGTGACACACCTCCAGGGGTCAACGGCCAAACACGAGGAGAGGCCTCAATGACTCCTAGACTTCCGGGGCCGGATGGACAGACTTACAATCCGGTTCCACCTAATCCTTCCATTGAGCCTAATGGGACTTTTTAGCTTCATCAGCACCGTGGGATGGCCAAACAGAGATGTTCCAATTCTTCTAAATGATGATGCAGGAACAGAGACAGCAGGCCGCCGCACAGGCTACAAAGGAGAGGCAGCAAGCGTCGGAGCAGATGCGAGAATTTTTGGCAGCACTTGAGAGGTTGGTTGCACTAGCACCCGTACCAGCTCAGGCACTAGTTTAATGCTGCAAGCTCGAGTTGGTTCAGTCAAGGACTTTATATAAATGGGTCCCAAGCCGTATAAAGGCATTGAGAGTCCAGAGGAGACCACAAACTGGATTACCAACACCAAGAAGTTGCTAGAAGCAACACAGCTGCCTACGGATCTATGGATGATAGGCTTAAGAACCCAGCTAGAGGGTAATGCTGATCACTGGTGGAAATCGATGGAGCGCCATTTAGGTACGCGTCAGACTTTGGAGCAGTTCTTGGAGTACTTTGAGAGAAAGTACTTCCCGGCCACCGTAAGTGATGCATTGTACGATCAGTTCCTCCATCTGGAGCAGGAGAACAAGATAGTTGACGAGTATAATGTAGAGCTTAGCTACCTCAGTAAATATGGTGCTTCCATAATACCCAATGACTTGGAGAAGGCTAAGAGGTTTCACCACGGGCTGACTCAGGAGCTCCAGCACTACACTAGCTCACAGTTCCGGATCTCTTATACCGAGTTATTGACAGAGGCTAGGCTAGAAGAGGCCATCAACAAGGGAAAGAAAAGTCAACCAAAGACCCAGCAGGGACCATCAAGGATACAACAAGGAGGGCCCATCAGATGCCCTTTGGCACATCAGCAGAAACAGCAGCAGCACAGAGCAGGACCATACCAGATTCCAGAGAAGCCCCACTGCAGTTATTGTGGGAAGCGCGAACACATTATGAGAGACTGTCGACTTCACTTAGGATAGTGTATGAGGTGTAGTTCTGGACAGCATATGGCCAGATAGTGAGTGCAGCAGGCATTGGCGCTTCTACTGCCGATACAGACGCCAGCAGTTCTAGTATCGAAGCCAGCTCAGCATATAACTAGACCAGGAGCGGGAGCACCTCGACCTTCAGCAGCCGGAGGATTTCAGCGAGGATCACCACTACCTACTCAAGAGGACCAATTTGCGAGGGCCAGACAGGGACTACCTCAAAGGACTGGACAAAGCTTTTGCACTAGAGGTGGATGACACGGAGTAGGAGATTGATGTTATAGCAAGTTTACTCTTATTTTTACTTTTCCTGCTGTGACATTATTTGATACGGGAGCCACATACTCGTTCATATCTTCTAGTTTTGTTGCCAAGCATAATATTGTCACTACAACATTGCCTAGTTGTGTTAGAATTCTCACCAGGGGAGGAGTTATACCTATTAGCCGTGTTTGTAGATCTTGTCCTGTAGTGATTCGCGTCAGAGAGATAAATGCCCGACTCTTAGTCTTTTCCATGCCGAACTTTGATGTTGTACTTGGGATGGACTAGATAATCATGTACCACACTTTCTTCGACTGCTTTGGAGGAAGCATTCTTTTTAAGGTACTAGGCCAGCCGGAGCTCAAGTTTGCACGAGGATCCACATAAGTTATTGATGGTGTTCAGCTGGCAATGTACAACGTTATTTATCATCCTATCATTTCAGAGTTCCAAGACATCTTTCCAGAGGAATTGTCAGGACTACCTCCGGATAGGGACATAAAATTCTCGATTGAGTTAACACCGTGAGCAACACCCATAGTGTCACATGTTTATAGATTGGCAAAGAAGAAAATGGATGAGCTGAAGACACATTTGAAAGAATTAGAGGAGAAAGGCTTCATCCGGCCAAGTGCATCACCCTGGTAGCACCAGTATTGTTTGTACCAAAGAAGGATATGTCAGTGCACATGTGCACCGACTACAGAGCCTTGAATGTTGTGAATGTGAAGAATAAGTACCCGCTGTCGCGCATTGATGACTTATTTGATCAACTTAGTGGAGCCAATATGTTCTCGAAGATAGACTTGAGATTGGGATATCACCAGGTGAAGGTGAGCAAGTAGGGCATTCCAAAGTCCCTATTTAAGACAAGATATGGACACTACGAGTTTTTGGTCATGCCATTTGGATTGACCAATGCTCCAGCTATCATTATGGACTTGATAAATCGAGTCTTCGATCAGTATTTGGACCAGTTCGTGGTTGTCTTCATAGATGACATATTTGTCTATTCAAAAAACTACGAGGAGCATGAGAAGCACCTGCAGATTATCCTAGAGACCTTGAGAAGAGAGCAATTATTTGCGAAGCTCTGTAAATATGAGTTCTTCTTGGACAGGGTCTCTTTTCTTGGACATGTCGTTACGGGAGATGATATTTCTGCTGATCCAGAGAAAATCTTGGCAGTTGAGACATGGACCGTTCCTAAATCAGTATCGGAGATGAGGAGTTTCCTTGGACTTGCGGGATATTACCGACGGTTCAAGGATAACTTCTCAAGGATAGCAGCGCCTATAACTCGATTGACGTGTATGGACCAAGAGTTCATATGGACTGATGAGTGTCAAGCCGCTTTTGAGGAGTTGAAGAAGCGACTGACCACAGCACCAGTATTGACTATTCCATCAGGATCAGGAGGTTATATAATTTACAGTAACACATCAGAGAAAGGCTTAGGATGCGTATTGATGCAACATGGCAAGATGATTGTATATACATCTAGACAGTTGTGAGTACATGAAAAGAATTATTCAACTCATGATTTGGAGCTTGTAGCCATTGTTTTTGATCTGAAGCTATGGAGACATTACTTATATGGAGAACGAGTGGAGATCTATACCGACCACAAAAGTCTCAAGTATGTCTTCATGCAGAAGGGGCTGAATATGAGGCAGCATCGGTATCTTGAGTTGATGAAGGACTTCGAGATAGAGCTGTATTATCACCCAGAAAATTCTAACATAGTAGCAGACGCGTTAAGCCGAAAGCCTGTAGCATACTTCTTGATGACACAGCGGGAGTTACTAGAGGACTTACAAGAGCTTGGCATAGAAGTTGTATTACCCAGAGTAGACGGGACACTAGTTAACTTGCAAGTACAGTCATTACTAGTAGAGAGGATCAAGACAGTTTTGCCTACGTATGCCAGATTCAGGAGGTTGAGAGAGAGAGGACAGAGGCTGGAGAGCAGACGAGATTGCGCATTCATGATGACGGGATATTATGATATGGTGATCCTCTATATGTTCCCAATAGAGAGATTCGACAGGAGCTGATGGCAGAAGCTCATAGTTCGATATATTCTATTCATCTTGGAGGCACCAATATGTACCGTGACTTGCGACAGCACTTTTGGTGGTATGGAATAAAAAGGGAGATAGCTCGCTTTGTGGCCAAACGTCTAGTATGTCAGCAGGTCAAGGCTGAAGATCAGAGGACAGCAGGGCTACTGCAACCACTTTCGATTCCTGAGTGGAAGTGGGAGTATATCACTATGGACTTCGTTACGTGGTTCCCGAGGAGTCCAAGTAGGCGAGATATTGTTTAGGTAATCGTGGATCGACTCACCAAGTTCGTGTATTTCTTACCTTTTTGAGTTGGTCAGTCTACAGAAGCTTTGGCTGACTTATACATAAGGCAGATCGTGAGGTTGCACGGCATACCGGTCAGCATTATGTCAGACAGGGATTCACGTTTTATATCTCACTTTTAAAGAAGCACGCAGGAGAGTCTTGGGACTCGTCTGAAGTTCAGTACATCTTATCACCTACAAACAGATGGGCGGTCAGAGTGTACTATTCAAATACTGGAGGATATATTGAAGGCTTGCATGTTGGACTTTGGAGGATCGTGGGAGAACCCCCTACATCTTGTGGAGTTTTTTTTACAATAATAGCTATCAAGCGAGCATCCAGATGGCTCCGTTTGAAGCATTGTATGGAATAAATTGTAGGTCTCCCGTATATTGGAGTGATGTGGGAGAACGTCAGATATTGGGACCAGAGTTAGTAGTCAGCACTATAGAGACAGTGAAGAAGATACAAGGGCACTTGCGAGCAGCGCAAGATGGGCAGAAGAAGTGGGCAGATCTTCACCATCATCCTTTGGAGTTTAAAGAAGGCGATCATGTCTTCTTGAGGATATCACCTACTAGAGGCACTATTCACTTTGGAGTATGCGACAAGTTGAGTCCAAGGTATATTGGACTATTTGACGTGCTAGAGCGAGTGGGAGAAGTGGTGTATCGACTGGCACTACCACCTTCACTCGAGGGAGTGTATGATGTATTACATGTGTCACAACTCAGGCGATATATGGCAGATATCAGTCATGTTCTCGACCACTCCGAGATCACTATTGGACCAGTTTGTCATACCAAGAGCAACCCGTGGAGATTCTTAATTATTGAGAGAAGGTATTAAGGAATCAGTCTATTCCCTTGGTCCGTATGCCATAGAGGCATCAATCGATAGGAGAGTCCACTTGGGAGCACGAGGATGACATGCGCAAACATTTTTCGCATATATTCCAAGAGTAAGGTATGATTTACTTGGTTCTTTTCATATCGCATAATTTTTGTTTCCTACCATGGGTTAGTTTTAATTTTAAGGATGAAATTTTTTTAAGTGGGGTAGAACGTAACCACCCTAAATTTTCTAATTAATAAAATAATATATGTATATATAAATACACGATTTTGTGATAATAGTGATACGTGATGGTGACCCCTAGTACGTTAGTATATTAGAAATTAGAATTTCTCCTAATAAATAAAATAATTTTGTTATTATAGAATAATCATAATAATAACAATAATTCTAGTGTTAATAATAAATAAAATAAAGTAAAATATAATATTAAATAAGTTAGTTGTTAAAAAGAATATATATAAATTAAAGTAATATAAATAAATAAAGTATCAATAAAGTAAAGAAAAAAAACAAGAGCACTTGCTAGTGCTACTAACAAAAGTAGCAACAGCATAGACCTTTCAACCCCGCCCCTTAAACGCGGAACACAACGACATACCAACCCGGCCCATAACTTCCTTCTATCGGAATATATATATATATATATATATATATATATATATATATATATATATATATATATATATATGCATCCAAGAAACGAAACCCTAACCCTACTTCTCGATCTCGGAGCCACGACCCTTCTTTCCCACTGTTGTCGACCCTCGACCGCCTCCCAACGCTGTCGTCGTCGACCGCCTGGACGCTGCTTCATTGCAGTCGATCGCCGCGAACTCGTCTTTCCGATTAACTCGACCAAGGTACCCACCTTCGACAGCAGATTTCTTTCTCTATGCATGGTTAATTTTTGATCTGTAAACTCCTATGCACATACCACATGATCTAGTTTATGATTGTGTAAATTCTTAGAATGAAACCAGATTAAATCGAGATGATAATTCCCCTCCAAAACCCAAAAAAACTGCTTTTATATGAATATACATATTTGATAGAATTTACAATCAAGAACCCTATTTTGGAAGGTAGATTTCTCCCAATCCGTTCAACAAAAATTTAAAATTCTTTTTCTAACACAGAGTCCATATAACCATGATCGCAACAAAGTAATTACTTTAAAAAATTACTCATTAATTGTTGATGAAAAACTGTGTCCAAAAATAGAAAAACTTGCTTTAAAAACATTCAAAATATGATACGGAGTGTGTCCCGATAAACTGGACTACCACATCACGTACCAGTTATTTTTAAAGGAGCGTATGGTATATCCTGATGTGCGGGCTTTCGCAGAAGTTGATTCGGACGTGTGTGCGTGTTGGAATCAACGCATATTCGTAAAAAGTTTTTGTATCTGCATTTTATAAAATTCCCAATTAGTTTGTGCACGCTCGTCGAAATATGACAAAACTTGCGCCATTGGACTCGTAGTTTCACGATGGTCCTGTGACTCAAGTTTCACGCAATTCTGAGACAGTTAACTGAGCTGCCTATTTATAGGTCCACGGGTTGACTTGAAGGGTAAAATTTTGACCGGCTCGTCGGAATCCAAAACTGGATATACCGTTGAGTTTGTATTGACGTTTAGGATTTGTTTGACTTATATTTTGTCCAATTTAGAGACTTTTATCCTTGGCACACATTTTGGTACAAAGTGGGTCACACATGGACCTTGCTTTGACCCAAGATTATCGTTTTGCCCCTTTGTCCAAATTGGACGAAAGGATAGTATTTTTTTTAGCTATCTGGTTGATTCCAGAAACATTGGTAATATTTATTTCAGCATCCGAAGACGTTCAGTCGGAGGCAGTAAATTCTGATACTTTGTAATTGACATCGGAACGTTTACAATACGCAGCTTTCCTGCCAGGCAAGTATACCTTGCCATTGTACTGTGGTTTACATTCCATATGGTGCATGCATTTTATTTTTGTTATTTATTTCATATATTTTAACTACTATATAAACTACACATCCAAGAATAACTTGGGAGCAACGACAGTGGCGTCGTATTTTTTCTTTATTATATGTTATGCATGTTGACCTAATTTTATGAAACTACCCCATTATCATAAGACATTCTTATGTTTCATTGGCTGTGACACAGTTGTTACACGAGTATGAGTCTCGTGTAGGACATGTACTTGCGTGATGGGCTGGCCACCTGTGCGTATAGGACGTGCGATGGATAGGGATAACTGTTGATAACATTGCATGATTAGAAGCCTTGGCAGTCATTAGAGATGTCATCGTAACATGGGTATGGCATGAATAGACCATGGGGTGGGGAGAACAACAAGGCATTTGGGCTCCTTTGTACTTTTTCTTATGTAACTCGTACGCTCCACCGAAGATGCATAGTCAGATGACTCTTATATTATATATCTACAGGCGGCCTTTGACATTCAAAAGAAGTCATACTTTTTAGGCCCCTGATTCTCTGAGAAAATTATACCAATCCTATTTTTAGCCAGATAGCCCACGTGTTGAAAAGTTTTTCTCAAAGTGCATTTACATAGACGGTTAGGCGACCCTTGGATGTTTATTTTCAGTGCTTTATTGTCATGTTATTTCTATATTTTGTTACGTCCCTCTGAGGACCTGGTCCACTTCCAGATGTAGACGGGCAGGATTATCCGCAGGAGTACGAACCCCGACCTGACGCTTCGTACCAGATTGAGGAGGTCTTACCTTCGAAGAACCACTGATTCTTCATAGTTGATGGATATTTTAGTTCCTATTATTTTATTAACATTTATCTTATATTGGAGTTTTGATCTATTCTCTCATTTAGTTTTTAGTATAGTCGACTAGCAGTAGATTTATTTCCACCCGACTATCATTCTTTGATATTCATACTTGAGATTCAGTTATTTATTTTATATTTATTTATTTGTGTTGTGGATGAGATATAGATTGCGTGTGACTTGTGTCGACAGTATATTACCACTTGTGGATTTGATATTCATATACAGCGTAAGTATGTGGTACGATCTTCCAACACATTGGAGTTGTTGTATACATACGACTGACATGTTACGTATTCCTAGTCCTATGTATTCTGGGACTAGGACGTGACATCAAGCCAACCTCTACTGACGTCCACTAGTCACAGACAAGGTCTTGAAGCTGCAATCGAACTTGATTAACTTGTTCATCAGCCGGAACCCTTTCTACTGCCATAGTGGCCTCAATATCCTATAACCAGGCATCTGTTATGATGGCGTCCTCCATGCCATCGAAGTACCTTGGGTTAAGTCGGCAAAATCTAACTGATGTCCCCGAATCAGTCCTTCCTCCTCTTTCCAGGGCCGTCTGCAAACCCTGACTCAATAAGACATTATGTTCTTGTTGTTGAAAATGTTGATGCTGTTGTACCGCCATCTGGTGATATTAAGTAGCCATCATTCCCCGGAGGATATCCAGCAATGCCGGGGTGCTGCTGGGGGTACGAATATTTCAGGGGCTGGTTGCTCGATATGTCCCACTTCTGGTTCCATGTGACAGCATGTTCAATTTTTGGCTCTATTCAAATTTGACTCTAAACAGGTGCTACCTCCCATTGTTGCCTAGGGGAACCCCGTCCTACCATGCCTGCTGCTCCCGCAACTGAAGAAGCCCTAAAGAAAATGACAAGAACCATCAAGAACAGGACGGGGAGGATCAAGTAGGCAAGCAGTTTAACAGTTCAAGCGGTGGTATCGAGGAAGATGAAGCAAGATATCAAGGAGGAGAAATTTTGATTGAGACTCCTATAACCATAATACCCCACAAGTCTGAAAACAAAGACCTGCATGGGCCACCACTAAAATCTTGTTATGCTCCAGTACCGAAATACGAAGACGGACATGGCCAGCTCTCCCGTACAAGGTATCGAACGTCATACGGTGGTCACGGCTGTAACTAGACAAGGGGGTGCATACTACAAGTAAGTCACTTAGGGTCTCATAGGACATCTATTATCTCAATTTGTCAAATAAGAACAGTAAACATAAAAATATATGACAAGAAAGTAAGGCGTCCCAAACGCCCTGCCACAACATTCAAGAAATCACCTGTACAAAAATGAGAAGGCTAGCAGAGTAACAAGAGTACATGACCATAATCAGCTGCAGTCTGATTAATTACAATTATGTAGGGAAGTAAATATTCAGATTCACGGCTAACAAGTTTCGGTGGCTAAATGCCCAAAATGAGTATAATGTGAAATAGCGAGTAGGGAAGAAGAAACTCACTCGTTTTCCTCAGTGGCCATCCGTCTGGTATGCGCCATTGTTCAGGGGAAAGTACGCTTGATCTTCGGGTGCTGGCTTTAAACCTGGCCATGTAAAACTAGTAGGGTTAGACCCCAAATAGCAAGTACCACAAATGAAGCACGAATACAAAAATAAAACCAGCTTATATATATATATATATATATATATATATATATATATATATATATATATATATATATATATATTCTGCATCATAGTTTTGGTTCATAGTCTATCGTGACACAACAATCTAACCCTACAACCAAACAAGGACAAGGGTTAAACCATCGTACCATGATAGTCTATGTCCCTAGACTATTTGATAGCAGATATAATACACAAACACACTCAGTTACATAATCGACCAATCACTTGTACGGCTTACTAGATGGAGTCTGGGTTATCCCAGAGATATTATGCATATAGGAATCCTCAGATCGAATTAGGTACTACCAGGGTTAGCCGAGCCACAAATTATCGTATAGCACATAGTAGTATGTACCGGTCTCTCGTAAGGCCACCGTGCTAAGATCGCATAGAACACATAGTATCATATAATAGTTGGATATTGTCATCCACTAATAAGGATTTAAACAATATCCACGGGGACTAGCCTGCACAGCCCAATTCAGATGACTGGAGGTGGCTAGTTAGGCACGATCTCGAGATTCCATTCCCTCCCAATGCTCTATAAGTTTAGTTGCCTAGTTAAACATAATGTTAACTGGAATCTCATGGCGTGGTCATATGGTATTCCCCTTATATGATGTACCATAGTACGACCACGCTAGATACGAATCAAATTTGTCACTTGATAGTTAAATTTGGATTCACCCCAGCGTGATGCAACAATCAACAGATCCTAGCCACACTTGGTCATTGACAAACCCTCATGTCCATGCTGAAGATTGAGTCATATCACATGTCACGTAGCGCATAGGTACATCGCAGTATAAACATGTAATATAAACATGTAATATAAACACGTAGGAACACTTAGCATGTAGGAACACATAGCACATAGTAAGTGTATCAGCACGGATACAACTGGTCGGGTCATGACGCATAGATGGGTATAATACTTTTATGGTCATCAAAGTCACACATATAACTCATAAAGTCCAAAGAAACATTCAACCAAAACTAGTCCAATAAAACGTGTGCAAGGGACCACATGCACGCAGAAGGATCAAGGCTGGATGAGAAGTCAGGCCGCCTGACAATCCTGGCTGCATGGAATCATGCTTCATGGAGTATTTGGACTAAAGTCTACTCCTCGGGATAAGTGATAAAGCGATAAAAAATAAATAAAGTGTCACTGATGTGACATAAAGTGTTATGTGACATAAAGTGTGGTAGGAAGAAAAGATAAAACCATAGAAAGATGTGCCAAGGTTTCAGAGTCATGCGTCCAAGGATTGTGGCTGCATACTCTGCTTGCCGCCTAAGTGTCGGTGTCGCATGGAGTTCGATGCCGCATGGAGTATTTTGGACTTAGCAAAATTCTCATTCATTCAGCGAATGAACACAAGTATTCAAGGACACTTGTGTGATGGCAGTCATGCGTCCAACAAGATGGACTCATGCTGATCAATATACGGCAAGAGCTCTACCCGGATAATCCTCTTGGGCCGCATAGCACTCTCAGCCACATAGCTCGCTGGCCGTATGAAGACTTCGTATTCTCTAACAGTAGGTGCCATGGCAGAAAAGTCCCAAAATTTGAAATTATTTTCTTCATAAAAACCTCTGAATTGAGTAAACCAAAAGCCAAAATGTTTAAAATAAAGTGCTCAATCCTTCCCAAAAATTATTTTTCAAAAATACTACATTTTAGTAGATCAAAACCAACCAAAAACTTAAGCAACCCATGAAACCCTAAGTTAGAAAAGTAGATCTAAGCAAATCTATCCATCAAAATTGTGAAGTCCAAGTATTAAAAGCGGTCAGAAACATCATAAGCACAGAATAGACTAATAAAATGTAAGGAAAGAACAAGAAACAAAAATCAAAAGGTTTCTCCATGTAGTACAAGGTGTACTTGCCTAGAAATAAAAGAAAGAGAGAAAATAAAGAATGAGGGAAGAGAGAGAAACAAGTTAGCTTATATAGCTAGGGTTTGAGGTTTAGACCATGGGTTCAAATTTATGAATAAACCAACCCACAAATAAACCATGAACCATGCAAACCAAAGAATGGGTCTATTCTCCATGCATTCAACCTAATGATCATTTGAGCAAGAAATACTCTAAGCAGGAACAAATACAAGCAAAAAATAAATATATCCCAAAATACGTATTTCGGGAACGGGGAGTGACAACATCTATAGCAAGAGCGCTCAAGACATGATGAGACGAACTGGCTACAACCTTCAAAAAAGAAAAGGGTTAAACTATGAAAAAGGGAGCCGATTTTTGCTATGGGCCTTCGTTCCGAATGGAAAACCCGACAACTATTATTATAAGTCAAGGAGAGAACTAGGCTACATCACTTAATTGGCACGCTCCTAGGGCGATCGGCGGGCTACAGAGTCCTCTACCAGCGAAGGAAGCAAAGGTGGAATATACAACAAGTGGGAGAGGCAGGATTCGAACCTACGTATACAATCTTTCTTTCTATCTCAAATTATAGATCTTTGGTGCCAGTGGAGAAAAGAAAGCGGGACAACGGTCGATGAGAGCCGTCATATAACCGATTGCCCTATCGGGTCCGTTGCTCATTTTCTATTCAGCTGTGCAGACCTTACCCTGCCCAAAGGAAGGCCCATTTGAAAGTTCTTTGTCAATTGCATCTACATATTCTGTGGAAGAATCAGTATTTATTGCCTCTCAGATCCTTCTACATGAGACTCCGACATCAGTATAGGGGCAATATTCATAAAAAATTTGGCGGTGAATATAATATCACACGTATCATCCCCAAATGGGCAAGATCTGCCTATATCCTCGACTGTTGACGAGCAAGACAATAAGCCATTTGAGCTAAATACTTTGGCTCAGAAGATGGAAGAGCAAAGTAAAATTCCAAGCCAAATAGCAAAATCCCTTTGTAATGGGGTCGATGTTTTCCAATGGCACATATCACGTAGCCACAAAAATGGTGACCTACTTAAAAGTACTACATATGGCCCCACCTGGGTTACAATACTTCTGTCCATGACCAAACTCCTCACCACTTCAGTCCTTTCTATTAATTCCCCAGAAAGTTAGTAGATTCTTATCAATTCTCGACACTTTCATTTGTCTCTCAAGGCCCGAGCACCTCTTAGCATGACTGGTAATTCCCTAGTGAATTAGTGACTTTTCATTCATTTCCTGCAACATACCCACATCCCACAACGGGAGAATAATCTACACCTTTATGTCCAAGCCACCTCTGAATGGTCACATCTTTGATTTTGAAGCCGAGTTGGATTTCATTTTGTCACATTATGCTTGATAGATAGAAACCCAATATGTTTATCTCCTTGAGTTTCATCGCCACGATGCATACTCTTTCTAAACAATAAACTTTTAGGAATGATGCGATTATGTCAAAACTTATCTCTGATAGTCTCGAATTTCATTCCTCGAGTACAATCATACTTGTTCAAGGATATGCCATGAAATACAAACCTACCCACCAAAGTTTTCATCTAAGGGTTGTTTAGTCCACCGCTGCCTCTAAACAACTGATAGTTTAGATTATCAAACTCATTTTGACTATATCGAGCTCTAAACACTTGGATCATATTCTTTATCCCATTCCCACTACAAACTACTTCTCTACTATTCATACTTCATGATTAGGGCATGCAAAGGATAGTGTCACTACTACAAAACTTTGTTATTCATAGTTTGACAGATTATACTCAGATGTTGAGAGTTAGATTCTTGCATATATATCCATAAAACAAACATGTAAGACTAAGAGAAGTTGATCTAACACACATAGATGAGAACTTTCCTTGATTACGCCAAAACATGCCTATTTCCAAAAAAGAAAAGAAAAAACAACAACAAAACATGATTGGTCTAGGAGGAAGAGCAATTATAGTCACTGATAACCTCTATGATTGTCACGCCCCGGTCCCGACTGTAACACCTCGTTCCGCTCTAGCGGACTGCCGACTCAATCGGCAAAAGTGCAACTGTCCCGACCCGCTTTGTCTCAAACGAGAAGCAAAGGATATCCAGACTTGACCCTACAGGAATTCAACTTTGGCTTTCAGAGGCTCGCTTGACGTATCGCTCTACCGAGGCAAATCATCGCTAAGGTGGGTGGCTACGGTGAACTTGTCATTGCTTAGCCAGCACACATAAAATCTGGAGTATTCATGCTAGTCGCTAGGTGAATCACCCCCTGCATGCTAATAAGAATCGAACGCACCTAGCTAAGGGAATAATCCCAACTTGTATTGCTTATGCTAGAACATGAAAATTAAAATACTGCTTATTTTCAGGCCCTCGCATGCTAAGTCCCTTAACGGTTTCATCTCTCGGTTTACCTTCAGGCCCGAGCAAACGTGTTGCTTATGTTCCTTAGAAACGCATGCTTGTCTGCTTGAATGTTGCCTTATTTTCATCCAAATTCCGAGAGACTACTACGTAGTCGTTCCGTGCCTGAATGAACCTGCAAGTATCCGGGACCGTTGGGTCTCCAAGGCAATCCCGGACCAGGGGCACGCATCAGGATAATAAATACTGAACGTGAATCCAATAACGTGACAACTGAATGATAATCATATTGAGTTTATATCTGAACGAGAATCACGTCATGTAACGAACGAATCTCAGCTCTTGGAGCAAACGCTCGTTCAGATCACGAATCATGGATTATCATTCAAGTTGTGGATTGAAACTGACCCTGACCTGCATGTCGCGGACAACTCGGAAATGAGGCACCGTTCCACGGGCGGTCGCCAGGGCACTAGGACCGACCCGATCCGGATGGAACATAACGTAATAGTCGCTCACGTGATTGACGGGATGGTTTACAGCGCCTCACGTGCTTTCGTTGCATTCTCTACCCCGCCAATGGACTATGGTCCTTTATGGCTATGCCAGCGACTAACGTTTATATAGATAAGTCATCCTCGCTTAGCGGCTATCCGCGTACGAGGCATTGCATCGCATCAAATGAACAACTTAACACCTGAACGATCATGTTAAAAACGACCCTCGTGTTTGCATATGCTATGCCCCTGAATGTTTATACTTACCCGTGCTTGAATTAACAATGTTTGCCTCAATGTTTGCCTTGGACAGGAAAGGAGATGGTAAGTTGGTAAGTCTTGCCGTGTTTCCTCTCATGTCGCACGGCGCACTGCCACACGAGTTAGGCTATTCAATATTTGCATGAAACTGATCCTAAGGCAACTAGAAAGATAACTTAATAGTTGTGCACGGAACCTGTATTACGTGTTTGGATTTGTCGAGCGGGCGAGCAGCTTCCCCACCAGTGCATTCAATGTACTGATAATCCACCAGTTTGTATGCAGGGTACGGGAGAACCTCGTTCGGTGCGGATGCCTCCTTCGTGCGTGCTAAGGCGTGAACTTCACTCCGAAGCAACGGTGCGTCCGGAACTGAAGCACATATACAAGACATAATGTTGTGAACATCGCATGTACAATCATTCCACAATTGTAGCCACTTGGTACACTTTTACTGTTTCAGAGAGAGATGCTTGAGCGACTTATAATCTCGGCTATACGCCGCATGTAACACATGTTTATATCAATAAAGAGACTGCTTTACTTCAGCTTGTGTTTCAATGCTTCCGCTATATTGTCAACTCAGTGAACCTGTTACCGATCGCCTATGCGTTCATGACTCCGCTGCACTCGGACAATCTGTGCGACTCCGTGGCTTAGAACTCTTACCGCCAGCCAATGAATCACGGCCTTGCACGGGCGCGGTTCACGCTCGTGCGGCATCACGTCCGGATGGGTCAAGCGATCGTTCCGTGGGAGCGCTGGTGAGGGTGATTTCCGCCTAGCGGGAACGGCCGAAATAGCCTGCGGAAGATCGGGGCGTGACATGTTGGTATCAGAGCCTGGCTTCTACGCCTTTGGACTTCTATTCGATATCTCTGTTTCGAAAGCTCGTTCGTGGGTTATGTGCACGCTCTCTCAATGCCTCGATGGGATGTTCCAACAATAAGTCTAAATACTTTCAAAATGCGTTTTGAATGATATGATTGCTTGTATGTTGTTGTGCTGCGAGTGGCCTTTGTGCCAACCTGTGCGAACCCTGGAGAGTATCGCTAGTAGCTTGTCCGATTTTACTAACTCTAAGTTTGGTTGAATGCATCTATTCGAGGGACGCCTTGAACTAGTGCACCATCCAAGACTTAAGAAAAGGTGAAACTCGAGTGCTAAGACTTCGCTATCACTAAGCTGGTTGACGTGTTCACGCTAGAAGTGCACTTCAAAAGTGCGCACGATCCAGTCTAAGCGATATGCTAATTTCGACGCTTGTGCAAGTGAATATCCAAATGAAACAAGTACAACGACTTGTCTAGGATTGCCTCAACCCTATATTACTGCTTGTCCTCAGTAAGTCTCGAGGACGAGACTTTTCTGAGTTGGGTAGGATGTAACACCCCGTTCCGCTCTAGCGGACTGCCGACTCAATCGGCAAAAGTACAACTGTCCTAACCCGCTTTGCCTCAAACGAGAAGCAAAGGATATCCAGACTTGACCCTACAGGAATTCAACTTCGGCTTTCAGAGGCTCGCTTGACGTATCGCTCTACCGAGGCGAATCATCGCTAAGGTGGGTGGCTACGGTGAACTTGTCTTTGCTTAGCCAGCACACATAAAATCTGGAGTATTCATGCTAGTCGCTAGGTGAATCACCCCCTGCATGCTAATAAGAATCCAACGCACCTAGCTAAGGGAATAATCCCAACTTGTATTGCTTATGCTAGAACATAAAAATTGAAATACTGCTTATTTTCAGGCCCTCGCATGCTAAGTCCCTTAACGGTTTCATCTCTCGGTTTACCTTCGGGCCCGAGCAAACGTGTTGCTTATGTTCCTTAGAAATGCATGCTTGTCTGCTAGAATGTTGCCTTGTTTTCATCCAAACCCCGGGAGACTACTACGTAGTCGTTCCGTGCCTGAATGAACCTGCAAGTATCCGGGACCGTTGGGTCTCCAAGGCAATCCCCGAACCAGGGGCACACATCAAGGTAATAAATACTGAACGTGAATCCAATAACGTGACAACTGAATAATAATCACATCAAGTTTATATCTGAACGAGAATCACGTCATGTAACGAACGAATCTCAGCTCTTGGAGCAAACGCTCGTTCAGATCACGAATCATGGATTATCATTCAAGTTGTGGATTGAAACTGACCATGACCTGCATGTCGCGGACAACTCGAAAATGAGGCACCGTTCCACGGGCGGTCGCCAGGGCACCGTGACCGACCCGATCCGGATGGAACATAACGTAATAGTCGCTCACATGATTGACGGGATGGTTTGCAGCGTCTCACGTGCTTTCGTTGCATTCTCTACCCCGCCAATTGACTATGGTCCTTTATGGCTATGCCAGCGACTAACGTTCATATAGATAAGTCATCCTCGCTTAGCAGCTATCCGCGTGCGAGGCATTGCATCGCATCAAATGAATAACTTAACACCTGAACGATCATGTTAAAAACGACCCTCGTGTTTGCATATGCTATGCCCCTGAATGTTTATACTTGCCCGTGCTTGAATTAACAACGTTTGTCTCAATGTTTGCCTTGGACAGGGAATGAGATGGTAAGTTGGTAAGTCTCGCCGTATTTTCTCTCATGTCGCACGGCGCACTGCCACACGAGTTAGGCTATTCAATATTTGCATAAAACTGATCCTAAGGCAACTAGAAAGACAACTTAATAGTTGTGCACGGAATCTGTATTACGTGTTTGGATTTGTCGAGCGGGCGAGTAGCTTTCCCACCAGTGCATTCAATGTACTGATAATCCACCAGTTTGTATGCAGGGTACGGGAGAACCTCGTTCGGTGCGGATGCCTCCTTCGTGCGTGCTAAGGCGTGAACTTCACTCCGAAGCAACGGTGCGTCCGGAACTGAAGTACATATACAAGACATAATGTTGTGAACATCGTCTGTACAATCATTCCACAATTGTAGCCACTTGGCACACTTTTACTGTTTCAGAGAGAGAGGCTTGAGCGACTTGTAATCTCGGCTATACGCTACCTGTAACACATATTTATATCAATAAAGAGCTTGCTTTACTTCAGCTTGTGTTTCAATGCTTCCGCTATATTGTCAACTCAGTGAACCTGTTACCGATCGCCTATGGGTTCATGACTCCGCTGCACTCGGATAATCTGTGCGACTCTGTGGCTTAGAACTCTTACCGCCAGCCAATGAATCACGGCCTTGCACGGGCGCGGTTCACGCTCGTGCGGCATCACGCCCGGATGGGTCAAGCGATCGTTCCGCGGGAGCGCTGGCGAGGGTGATTCCCGCCTAGCGGGAACGGCCGAAATAGCCTGCGGGAGATCGGGGCGTGACACCGACTGCCTCCCGACCACCGTTTCCCCCGCTGGACCAGACGTGTATCACCGCGCCTCGACGCTCCTGCGGGGCGCGTATGGCCGTTTGATACTGGGACATGATACCGTGCGAGCCTGGGGTTGCGCCCACACAAGGCAATATCGTTTAAGTTTGGCTATCATCGCATCAATCGAGTAAGCAGCGGAGGGACATTGTTGCAAGCATTTAACCGAGTATTCAGGGCAAATCGAGGGACTTGGTTTCTCTTTATACAAAGGAATCCTTCCATACATTATGCCCCTTTATGCCAAAGTAGCGCGAGGCAATCGAAACCATATTTCTGGGTCTTGGGGATGAAGCACGCCTATCGCTTTCTCGGGTGATCCAGTACCTGCAAGCAAGTAAACTGTTGGTGGGTCAACACTTTTATAAGTACTGGTGAGTATAAACAACTGAACAGAAGCAAGCATTCACTAAAATCAACACTAAGTAATCATGTTATAAAATATTACATTACTAGTGATCTTTCTAGTTTTACCTATGTTCGTTACATGCAGCATAAGAACGGAGTCATATTACTTTGCTTTGAAAATATCTTTGGAAACAGAGTCCATATTCGATATTAAGCAAGCAAGCAAGACAAGCCGATTGTTCTGTTATCAGGGTGTGTGCATCGTATCTCGTGAGCTATACTCAAAGACTCTAGGGATAAATGCACATCTAGGAACAAATGCATATCTAGGGGTATTCCTCTATCAAGCCAACGCAATGAACTATCTTATATGCAGTACGTTCCCCGAGTAACTCAGGATCGACAGCGGTTGATCCAGCTAACCAATAACTCTTTTATCTTATGCTATTAGCAGCTGTGACTCATGGTTGCTTTCCACTATCTCTATAGCAGCCGTGACCAAGGTTCAGCTCTCCACCAATAGCCATTGTCCGACCGATGCGAATGCATAAAACACTATCAAATAAACTCTAGGATGCCAGACGAGATGAACCATCAGACCATATATCTTTGTTGAGGACTAGCCGCCCTCACTGAACAAGTTCAAGCACACGATATGGTTCTCTCGAAGCACAAGCGATAGTGGAACATGTTCATGCAAACTCTTAGTCTTAGACAAGCGTTTCAGGATTCTCTTAGTTAAGCAGACAAGTTCGTTTCAATGACAAGCTATGTGAGTTCTCTTATTAAGCATGCAAGGCAGGTTCTATCATTCTCTTTAAGCAAACAAGCATTCAAAATACTCAGATTCATTATTAAGGCGTACAAGAATCAGAGAACGAAGTTCTGCCCACTCACCTTGATACATAGTGCCGACGCGGAGCGGGGTACTACATACCCACCAACAAAAAGTTTCGTCCTCGAAACTTCAAGGATAAACTTCTCGATATTCCGAGCAGCGATAGTCCTCATCCCTCGTCGTACTCAATCGAAATACAAGCAAATCACAAGCACGAAAACTTTTGCACAACTTTGAGAATATCTATGGACTTATTGTATGGAACGCTCTATTGCAATACAATATCGAGCACTTCTCAGAGTCATAGCAACGGAATTGGGCAAAGAATTGAATCGCTCTGATACTATTATGTCACGTCCCGGTCCTGAATGCCTCCCAACCACCGTTTCCCCCACCGGACCGGACGCGTATCAACGCACCTCGGCGCTCCCGCGGGACGCGTATATTCGTTTGATACCGGGACGTGATGTCATGCGAGCCTGGGGTTGCACCCGCACAAGGCAACATCGTTTAAGTTTGGCTATCATTGCATCAATCGAGTAAGCAACAGAGGGACATTGTTGCAAGTATTTAACCATCTGAGTATTCGGAACAAATCGAGGGACTGGGTTTCTCTTTATATAAAGGCATCATTCCATACATTATGCCTCTTTATACGAAAGCAACTCGAGGCAATCGAAACCAGATTTTCGGGTCTTGGGGATGAGGCACGCCTATCGCTTCCTCGGACGATCCAGTACCTGCAAGAAAGTAAACTGTTGGTGGGTCAGCACTTTTATAAGTACTGGTGAGTATAAACAACTGAACAGAAGCAAGCATTCACTAAAACCAAACTAAGTAATCATGTTATAAAATATTACATTACTAGTGATCTTTCTAGTTTTACCTATGTTCATTACATGCAGCATAAGAACGGAGTCATATTACTTTGCTTTGAAAATAGAGTTCATATTTGATATTAAGTAAGCAAGCAAGACAAGTCGATTGTTCTGTTATCAGGGTGTGCGCAGCGTGTCTCGTGAGCTATACTCAAAGACTCTAGGGACAAATGCACATCTAGGAACAAATGCATATCTAGGGGCAGTCCTCTATCAAGCCAACACAATGAACTATCTTATATGTAGTGCGGTCCCCGAGTAACTCAGGATCAGCAGCGGTTGATCCAGCTAACCAATGACTCTTTTATCTGATGCTATTAGCAGCTGTGACTCATGGTTGCTTTCCACTATCTCTGTAGCAGCCGTGACCAAGGTTCAGCTCTCCACCAATAGTCATTGTCCGACCGATGCGAATGCATGAAACACTATCAAATAAACTCTAGGATGCCAGACGAGATGAACCATCAGATCATATATCTTTGTTGCGGACTAGTCGCCCTCACTGAACAAGTTCAAGCACACGATATGGTTCTCTCGAAGCACAATCGATAGTGGAACATGTTCATGCAAACTCTTAGTCTTACACAAGCGTATCAGGATTCTCTTAGTTAAGCAGACAAGTTCGTTTCAATGACAAGCAATGTGAGTTCTTTCATTAAGCATGCAAGGTAGGTTCTATCATTCTCTTTAAGCAAACAAGCATTCAAAATACTCAGATTCATTATTAAGGCGTGCAAGAATCAGAGAACGAAGTTCTGCCCACTCACCTTGATACATAGTGCCGACGCAGAGCGGGACACTACAATGATGTCATGCATAGTGCGAATGTCCAATGAATGAAATAGTCGACGAAAGGTTTCCACCACTCCCCGTTCCTTTTGATCCTCTAGATTAAGGGGAAGAGAATCTAGATCCGGTGTCGTGTCCAGTGGTTTGGTAATGTCACTAAAGAAAAAATGGCTTTTTTTGACGATTTTTTCCATCAAGAAAGGATTTCTTAACGGCAGTCAAGAAAAGTCCCTATTTTCTTGACGAATTATGTTTTGTTTCTTGACGATTTTAAACCGTCAAGTAAGAAAACCTTCTTGACAGTTTTAACCGGTCAAGAAAACCTAATAAAAATCAGTCTAGGTAAATATAAATTGTTTTTAATTGTGACCTAGATGACAGATAATGACTGTCAAGAAAACTTTTCTTGATGAAAAAAAGCTGTCAAAAAAAATATTTTATTGATATTTAAAAACCGTCAAGAAACCATTTATTGATGTTCAAAAACCGTCAAAAAACAATATTTTGTTGATGATTAATAACCGTCAAGAGAAGCTAAACATTTTTTTAACAAAAAATATGTTTATAATTATATATTATATGCTTCCCTTTCTCAGTTACCAAACACACATAATTTCAATATAATCCAGAACATCACAAACATTAAAATACTATAATACACAAATTTTATATTAACATATACATGTTCGTAATGTAAACTTACAACATTCCAAATAACTAAAGTATATGGTATTTGTACAATACCTTAAACATCCAAAATCTATTTATACAAGTAAACCAAAATATATGGCACCTCGGAAGCATATCCCTCCCATCACAGTACAACTTTTATTTTCCATGTAGTTCTTGAGAACAAGAGAAGTAGAGAAGATTATGTCATTACATAGCCAAAATTTTATAGTTTCCATAGGCTATCAGGAGTTTTGTCACTAGTCAAAGGCAGTCAAGTGAGACTAGAAGCCAAATGTCACAAGAATCGCCGGATTATAGAAGTGATCAACAAATTTAACATTCTCCACAAAACTGTCGGATTATTTAATTCAAGGAACTTAACTGACTATAATAAAAATAGATTATTTAACTTATCAGCCCAGGCCCTGTTTGGAATACAAAAATACTATCGTATTTCATAGGAATTGAATTTCACCAGTCTGGAATCTAGCTTCCACCTAAAATGATAGGATTTTCTCAAAATATTGTAATTCTAATTTTACTTGAGAATTTAATATATGACATCATGGGGTGACCAAAGTAGTCTGGTGTTATGTTGCAATAAGCTGGGACATCACTACAACTCTTCCTTTGCAGGCTCAGATGCAATGTTTGCAGACCTAGACCACTTTTTACTTTCTGCAATTCAGGTGACCAAATTAGTCTGGTGTTATTCGGACTTTTCATTTGTGATTGACTTTTGTTACTTTGCATTATACAGATTTGTTTTACTTCATTAGTTTATCCAACAATAGTACTAGGATACATGGGTCAAGCTGCTTTTCTTTCAAAACATCACAGATTTTACTGGGAGGAGGATGGCACTATTGTCTATCAGTACAAGTCTCAACAAAATGAAAACCAGTGCCCTGTTGTCATTTGTAGTTGAAAGTTGATTCAAAAAATGGATAATTTCGTATGAGGGTGCAATCTCGTATGTGCAGATAGACACAAAATGCTTGCTTATATATAGATCAGTTGAAGTTGTGACACTATTGACAAAGATATCACTTTGTTCATTATAACAGTAGGTTAGGTCTCTTGGTCTATGTTTAACAGGTACACATACTAAGATACGAACAAGGACACAATATAGATACGTATTATGGACATTTTCAAATGGGTATAATAAGTAGTCATCTATGTTGCATGAATACGGACAAGGATACATATATGAACTGATACATATATGGACACCATTTAGGCATTTACTCGTGTCCACGCAACATAGCTCTTGGTACCTTTGGAAACTAGGTTATACCTTTGCTCCTATATTACATCAATGTTTTCTGGAAGCACACATCAAATAATACATAAGAAGTTGAAACTTGCTGAAAAACTAAAACTATTTTCTTTAATTACCAAGAAATTAAAAAGATTCACGTACCTTCTTTGAAGAAAATTCACTAGCTAGATCCTCAAATATTACATCAATGATTTCTTTTAGCTGATGATAATTGTAAGGTCCAAAACATAACCTTTGACTTAATATGATATTGCCAGATTAGCCAATATCATATGTGAGTGAGTTGTCAGCTGTCATAACAATAGTATTCTAAATAAAATGTAGGCCTCTACCTATTTCATTTAGAAAAATATGTGACATTGCATGCTCAATGATTCTGAAAGATAAATTTACCTTTTTTTCCTTTCCAAAGGGATTCTGACAATCTTGACCATGACAGGAGGAGCATCGAAAAGAATCCTTCAATAGAGAAAATAATGCAGTGAAGGAAGATAAATACCTAATCATGAAAAATTAAACCACAAAATTATAAAAGGAAG
Source organism: Iris macrosiphon (assembly GCA_036927795.1). Lineage (NCBI taxonomy): Eukaryota > Viridiplantae > Streptophyta > Magnoliopsida > Asparagales > Iridaceae > Iris > Iris macrosiphon. The sequence goes on from JAYESA010000005.1 coordinate 184,848,657, forward strand.
TTACCTAATTACATTCACAATATTTTTTCACACACTGCAAGTTCTTGCAGTTACATCCTTTATTAGGCTTGATATATAATTCTTTTACTTCTTCTTGGGCGGCTTTTTGACAGAATCTTCATAATCATTTGTTCTTGCACTTTGTGCAAAGACAACATTCGCCACAATATCCTCCTCTTTTGAAGCAGCTATAATAGCTGCAGAGCGAAGGTCATGATACATTAGACTAACATGTGTGAAGAATAAAAGGTAATCCTATATATGCCTTATACATGAATCACTTACCATTGCAAGCAACTTTCCAAAACTGCAACTCCAAATAGAAGACATTTAGAAAAGGGGAAACTAGAAATATATACTTAAAAAGTGTACTGAAGCTGCATTAAAAGATATTTACAAAGCTCGTGCGACTCTAAAAAATCATTATTTATAAAGAACATAGATAAGTTTAGTTTCCGTATTTGCATAAAAAATTAGAATAGTCAGTCCAAGACTACCAATTCCATAAATGAGCCATTGTGTAAGGGCTTTGCTTCAGTTATCAGGAAGGCGAAGTACATAAGAGAGCCATAAAACTAACTTCTAAATAAGTTGAAACTGTGTAGGGTACAGAGTTGTAAGCAAGGTTTGAAGCATCCGAATCGGTTTCCGACCCTTATATGAGTATCGACATCAAATCGGACAGACCAAAACCTATATGAGACAACTGATACGTACAAGTATCAGCCGATAGTATGAAGTATGCTTAAACCCTGTCAAATGAACAAAAACTAACCATACAGACATTTTTTTTTATATGTCCTAAGCATATAGACATGAACTATGAGCAAGATTTTAAAATTCGGCGAACCAAATAAATGTGTGGATATTCCAAAAGAAATCAACCGAAGAAGTTACCAGAAAATGACTATAATGCAATTTTACGTACACTTAATATACTACCTTTAGGTTCCTGCTAAATTTTAAGCACACTTAATATATATGTTCTAGATGTATAAGTTTCTCAACCTTTACTTCAGTTTAGAACAATTATCATACCAACTTTGGCCCTTCATCAGATTGAACCGCAAGTTTCATCGCAACTTGCTTAGGCCCATCCATCCCAAATGATATTCTGACAAGCACTTTCACGTTCCTATGAACACACCTGATAACAGACAAGTATGCGACCTCGCATTGCTCGACACCGCTATTAGTTAATCTAGAATTTGATTTTTGTTAGGAATAGAAAGTGTCAAAAGCTTCCTTGTTATTTGGAGTACTTCTTGCAATGTTGGATAACTCAACATTGAGTTGTTCTTTTGGTTGAACTATTCATGCTCCACTAGTATAGGATCTACAAAATTTGTGGGTTGTTTCTTCCCTCTCTATGTTGGTGTTAGGCTATTTATTAGCCGATGTAATTGTTCAAGACATAATAGTCTCTCCAAGCATTCACAAAAACTCTCCATCTTGCTCTTGAGTCTAACATCTGGTATTTTCCGGTGCTTTAAGCCAACATCTGGTATCAGAGCCAAGTGTAAGCCAAAGTACCTTCGACTCAACAAGATGTCAATCGTCGAGCACTCGACGGCGCCAACAACAAAGGAGGGAAGCATAACCTTGCACTACCCGATGCTGACATCTGTCAACTACTCCACTTGGACGATCAAGATGGAGGTCTTCATGGAGGCTCAAGGCGTTTGGGACGCCATTGAACCCGCGGCCGGGGTGGTCGTAGAAAAGAAGAGAGACAAGATGGCGTTGGCGTACATTTTTCAAGCTGTCCCCGAGGAGATCCTACTCCGGCTGGCCAAGCACAAAACAGCTAAGGAAGCTTGGGAAAGCCTGAAGACAATGTACCTCGGCGCAGATCGGGTGAAGAAGGCAAGGATTCAAACCTTGAAGAGTGAGTTCGAGGTTTTGCGTATGAAGGGAACAGATTCCATCGATGAGTTTGCGGAAAAATTGACGACCCTCGCAAACAAGATTCGTGGATTGGGAGACAAGATGGAGGACGTTGTCATCGTCAATAAGTTGCTCGTCTCCGTCCCAGACAAGTACCTGCAAGTCGTTGCTGCGATTAAGCAGTTTGTGGATGTGGAGACCATGCCGGTCGAGGAAGTGATCGGCCGCCTCAAAGCTTACGAAGAACATATACGTGGTCGAGGCGAGAGCAACAACGGACAACTCCTGCTTACTCACGCTGAGTGGCAGGCGCGATCGAAGAAAGGCGGCGCTGATTTGTCGTCGAGCGGAAAGGGGCACTCTAGCGACGACCGGGGCCGTGGCAAGCCCCGTGGACGTGGCCGCTGGCGCGGCAGGGGTGGTCGTGGCGGCCAAATAGTGCAACACCAGGAGGGTGAGAGGACTCGCGGATCAAGCTCCAACCGTGACAAATCAAAAATCAAGTGCTTCAATTGTGAAAACTATGGGCACTATGCGTCGGAGTGTCGCAACAAACGTCATGATGAGGTGGCGAACCTCGCACGAGCGCAAGACGAGGAGGCCGCATTGCTGCTGGGAGAGACCCAGGAGGAGACGCCTGACCTCGTCATGCTCAATGAAGGGAAGATAGTACCAGACTTGCGCAGTGCTGGAGAAGCGCAGGCCGACACCGATGTGTGGTACCTCGACAACGGCGCTAGCAACCACATGACGGGCCACCAAGGAAAGTTCAAGGACCTTGATCAGGACATCACCGGCCGTGTCAAATTTGATGATGGCTCAACCGTGCAGATTAAGGGCAGGGGATCAATCATGTTCCAATGCAAGAATGGCGAACAACGTCTTCTGTCGGAGGTATACTTCATTCTAAGTTTAAGAAGTAATATATTGAGCCTTGGTCAATTAACAGAAGATGGAAGCAAGGTGGAGATTGTCGGCTCCTACTTGAGGGTGTACGACAGGAACGGCATTCTGCTGATGAAGGTGAGGAGATCACCTAACCGCCTGTATAAGATAGCTCTTGAATCTTGCAGGTCGATATGTCTAATGGCCAACGTACAAGACCCAGCCTGGTTGTGGCATGCAAGGCTCGGGCACGTGAATTTCTTCGCGCTCAAGATGATGGCAGAGAAGGGAATGGCTACCGGGCTGCCGAAGATTTCTCATCCAAATCAGCTCTGTGAAGGGTGCCTCATCGCCAAACAAGCACGACTACCGTTCCCTCTGCAGGCAAGCTTCAGAGCTGAGAGGCCACTGCAACTTGTGCACGCTGACATTTGCGGCCCGATTACACCCGCTACACTTGCTGGTAACAAGTACTTTCTTCTACTTGTTGATGACTTCAGTCGCGTGATGTGGGTGTATATGCTCAAAGAAAAGAGTGATGCCTTTAATGCTTTCAAGAAATTCAAGTCTCTTGTGGAGAATGAATGTGACAGAAAAATAAAGACACTAAGAAATGATCGAGGAGGTGAGTTCCTGTCCAAGGAATTCACAAGCTTCTGTGAAGGCGAAGGCATACAACGGCACATCACCGCACCATATACACCACAACAAAACGGCGTAGTAGAGCGTCGAAATCGCACCGTGATGACTACGACAAGGAGCTTGCTCAAGAGCATGCATGTTCTTGGAAGTATGTGGGGCGAGGCGGTCAGACATGCTGTGTACCTGCTCAACCGGTTGCCAACTAAAGCTCTCAGTGCGCTCACACCGTATGAAGCCTGGACTGGTAAGAAACCAAACCTCAAACACTTAAGGATGTTTGGATGTGTCGCACACATGAAGACTGCAGGTCCTCATCATAAGAAACTTGATGACCGAAGCACGCCATTGGTGTACCTAGGCGTGGAAGAGGGCTGCAAAGCACACCGTCTCTATAATCCTCAACGTAGCCAGATCCATGTGAGCAGGGATGTTGTGTTCGAAGAAGAAAGGAGATGGGATTGGAACAATGGTGATGGTACCGAACCACAAGGCTGGGTAGAACTCTCAGTCGAAGATCCTGTTGTCGAGACAGTGATCACTCCACAGAGAGCAGTGGGCGCAGCTATGCACACGCCGGAGGGCATAGGAGATGCGGCAACACCTATGACACACGGAGCGGCAATGGCATCAAGGGACCTACTACACCACAAGCTGCGGCCACAACTTCGAGCGGCTCACCCACACCGACGATAGACTCGAATGAGCCAAGGAGATACCGCTCAATTGTTGACATATATGCTGAAACTGAGACCTTTCTTGATCCAGAGATGTTTTTGTCGGCTGAAGAACCGACAAATTTTCAAGATGCTACACTTAAACATGAATGGCGGAAAGCTATGAAGAAGGAGGTTGAAGCCATCGAGAAGAATGGGACTTGGGTGCTTACTGAGTTACCATCTTGGCACAAACCCATCGGTTTAAAATGGGTATACAAGGTGAAGAGAGACAGTAAAGGCAAGATCCTCAAGCACAAAGCAAGACTTGTGGCAAAGGGCTACGTCCAGCAACATGGAGTTGATTTTGATGAAGTATTTGCTCCAGTTGCCAGACTCGACACAGTTCGCTTGATCATTGCCCTCGCAGCCCAGCACGAATGGGAGGTTCACCATTTGGACGTTAAATCTGCGTTTCTGAATGGTGACCTCAAAGAGGAGGTATATGTAGCTCAACCTGAAGGCTTCGTCGTCAAGAACCAGGAGCACAAAGTGTACAGGCTGTCCAAGGCTCTCTATGGCTTGCGACAAGCACCGAGGGCCTGGAACACACGCCTGGACAGCTGCTTAAAGGAGCTGGGATTCATCAGATGCACTCAAGAACATGCTGTGTACACAAAGAGCAATAGGGAGGGTTCACTCATTGTCGGAGTGTACGTTGATGACTTAATCGTCACAGGCACAAGAGCAACTGTAGTAAAGGTTTACAAGCAGCAGATGATGCAGAAATTTGAGATGAGTGATCTTGGGTTACTCTCTTACTACCTTGGTATAGAGGTAGACCAACAGGGTGATCGCATTATACTGAAGCAATCAGCATATGCGAAGAGAGTTTTGCAGCAGTTTGGAATGGGAGATTGCAATCCAACCAGGTATCCCATGGAAGCTAAACTGCAACTCAGCAAGAACCTTGAAGGAACACCAGTCGATCCGACGCAATATAGGCGAATCATTGGCTGTCTTAGGTACTTAACTCATACTCGTCCGGACCTTTGTTATGCTGTCGGAATGGTGAGTAGGTACATGGAGAAGCCAACAACCATGCATCACCAGGTTGTGAAACAGATCCTCAGATATGTGAAGGGAACACTTGAGTATGGACTCATGTATGGAAGAGGACATGGGGAAGATGAACTGCACGGATTCACCGATAGCAACCTAGCCGGAGATATCGACGACAGGAGGAGCACCAGCGGAATGGCGTTCTACCTCAACAAGAACCTAATCACTTGGGCGTCTCAAAAGCAGAAAACTGTCGCGTTGTCCTCCTGCGAAGCTGAGTTCATGGCGGCAACGGCTGCAGCGTGTCAAGCTTTGTGGCTGAGGAATCTAGTTAGTGAAATGACTGGCCGCGAACCTAAGCCAGTCACGCTCTATGTCGACAACAAGTCTGCAATTGCGCTGATGAAGAATTCAGTGTTTCATGGGCGCAGTAAGCACATTGATACTCGCTTCCATTTCATTCGCGAGTGTGTTGAAAGAGGGCAGATAAAGGTGAAGTTCGTGAGCACTGAAAAGCAACGTGCCGACATTCTCACGAAGGCTCTCGCCAAAGTGAAGTTCGCTGAGATGCAGCAGATGCTTGGAGTTATCAACCTTGATCAAACCTAGATTAAGGAGGAGAATATTAGTTAATCTAGAATTTGATTTTTGTTAGGAATAAAAAGTGTCAAAAGCTTCCTTATTATTTGGAGTACTTCTAGCAATGTTGAATAACTCAACATTGAGTTGTTCTTTGCTTGAACTATTCATGCTCCACTAGTATAGGATCTACAAAATTTGTGGGTTGTTTCTTCCCTCTCTATGTTGGTGTTAGGCTATTTATTAGCCGATGTAATTGTTCAAGACATAATAGTCTCTCCAAGCATTCACAAAAACTCTCCATCTTGCTCTTGAGTCTAACATCTGGTATTTTCCGGTGCTTTAAGCCAACACCGCCTCAGTTCCCTACAAATGAAAAGTAACTATTAATGTGGCCTTTCTTTAGAAAATATACAGCAAGAAGAACTTTCTTGGGCACTATTCAATGTTAAATAAGAGATAATAGGGACATTAAGTGATTCAAATCAAATTTGAATTAAGTTACCTAAATTGTTTGACTAACTTCATACTCAGTAGAGTTATGTATGAGAATCAGATTTTCTGGAGATATTGAAACCAAAATTGAAACTTGGTTGCAATAAATACGGATAAGAACATCAAATAATGTTTGGCCCAAGTACTAGAATGACAAGTTCTTCCCTCATTCAGCACCATCAAGTCCAAGAAAGCTCAGAACAAATTTGGGTTACAAAAAGTTCCAATAGATCTATTTTAAATAGCATAAAACTAAAGGGTAAAAGATGCAACATTATTTTCAAGTATTGTTGATATTTGGTAAGTTTTGTTAAGCAGTTTGACAATCTTAGTAAACAACTGATCTCACAGGGTTGCATGCCAAGAATGTTCACAATGGCACGGACAGCCTCTTCCAAGCTCTCTCTTGTACCAAGTCCATACTCATCAATACGCTCACATTCTGCACCCATACTGCCCCAAGCATTTTTGAAATTGGAGACCCCCACCTTCAGCATATAATCTGCTGTCATAAATTCAAAATCTTCTAGCTTGTATTCATCTTCAACACCTTCATCCTCGGACTCTCCTGCAGCTGGATATACCTGAATAAAGAAACTATGATCTTTTATGCAAAGCATACCATCAAAAAGAAAAGGCCAGCATAACATAGACTAAAGTTCCTTAGAGCAGACAAAATTCCTCTTAAGTACCATATATAATGTATAATTTTTACCGTATATAATGTATATACACCTATCTTTACATGTGATTTGAGTTCATACTAGTACAACTGGAGCAATCAGCATGTGGCACCTGAAAATACCAATCAAGGTCTTTAGGCGATGTCTTTTGAGGAGGAGAGGCACTTGAGCTCTTATCAGGAGAAATTCCAAGAAGTTCCCACAAGCATCAAGGGTATAACACAATATAAACTACAAAGAAAACATCAAAAAGAAATACTACAAGAACTGTTCATTAATCTCGTTGCCACTCAGGACAACGCCAATCCTCAAGTCATGGGCCACATGCACTAGAAAATTCTCTACAAGCAAAGGACTGATTCGTCTCATTGACACAAAGGTCTACACAGGAACATGTATGGAAAAGGAAAAAGAATGAGACGAATCAGTCCTTATGGAAGTTTAAAACAAAAATTGGATAAGGGTTTTGGTTGTACTGGTTGCAGACTGGCAAGTTTCTTTCTATGAAAGTGTCGGATCTGCCAAAGTTAGAAACAAAATTACGACAAAACCTAGAAAATGTTCCCCATGTATAAGCAATCTTTTGAAATGTTAGACCCAGCAAGAGTCAAGAGCAGGGGAAAAAAAAGGTTGTGCAGGATGTGATTCCTGTATAAGAGAAATCCATGTGACTTGACCGTCATAAGTAGTATCCACCATGCCGGTAACCACAAACAAAGAAGAAAAGGAGATGACTCTCAGTTTTCATTTTATTGCTCGAGATCTCTACTATAGCCTGTGCTCCATGTACTTCATGTTTTTGTACATGCACTGAGGTCTTAAGTTAGCTTTAAAGACTCACTGTTCAAGTAATAGCATCACCTACTAGTTTATCCATGATTTGCTTTCTAAGAAATTCATGTGACTTGACCGTCATAAGTAATATCCACAATGCTGGTTCCCACAAACAAAGAAGAAAAGGAGATGAATCTCAGTTTTCATTTTACTACTCGAGATCTCTACTTATAGCTTGTGTATCCTCCATGTTACTACTTCATGTTTTTGGACATGCACTGAGGTCTTAAGTTAGTTAGCTTTAAAGACTCACTGTTGATGTATCAGCATCACCTACTTGTTTATCCATGATTTCCTTCCTAGAATGTACACTACCTATTAGTCGAGGATTTCATGTTCCATTACTACAATGAAACAAGAAGGGTGGGGGAAGTTTCAATTTTCAACCACCCTCCAAAATATAGAATAATTCGTCCAGCACTCCCACAAAGAAATTTGCTTTGCCAATCATGGAAGATGAGAAAAACGTTACATTGTGATTTTTATACTTCTGTCCCAAAAAAAGGTAGACAGGATATCTATGAATCACAGTAAAGATTTGCAATGAATGGTAAGTCACTGATAAATATGTTCCTGACCACCATATGATCTCAAAAGGCATAACAAATTCTGAATTCTGAACTAGAATGCATCAATGCAAGAAAATAAAGTCTCAAGCACTCCAAAAGTAGGTGCAACATCAGCATACCTCTTTGACAATGAACTTTAAGATGTTTGAGAACTTCCCAACTACAGGGACTCCTGCTGGCTTTTCAAAAGCCAGAAAAGTTTGCCCCGGTGAATCATAGGGTAAAGTCCTCAGTGGCTTTGATGCAACTTCTGAAAATTCCTCAGCTTCAGAGGTATCAACAAAGATGGTGACCTGGGATTAATTCAAAATTTTACAGAATGATTCTTATTCAGAAAGAACGGTTAAGATATCTTTTCATGGAAAGAAAACTGAAAATAAGCACACCCTTTCTTTGTATTCACAATACAAACAATAGTCTCACACTATATAACGGTAAGCTTAGCTTATGCAATAGAGAGTATCTGAATAGTTCCAGTAGGAATCTACTAAATTTGACAGCAGATATCAGTAGGCATCGATCAATAGTCTCACACTATATAAAAATACATTAGAGCTAAGGGGAAAAAATGAGTCAGAAAATGCTAGACTCTAGAAACTATTAGTCGTCCGAGTAGTGCAATTCGGCCTATTTAGTTTCATCGAACCTTATAAAAATGTGCTTAACCAAGAATGCACCACATAATTGTAAATCCATATTAATAAGAGAAATTTTGAGTTACCTCCCACTTTATTTACCGATATTCAGGGTGCACCCTACATTGTTTCCATAATGTACAAGACCTTCCACTTTTTGACGGAATCCGTCAAAAATTGACGGTCAACCCATTTGACCAAAAAAATTTGACGAAAATATCCATCCTTTATTTCCACTTCCTCTTCCCTCTCACCCCTTCCTCCCCGCAACCGCCGCCTCGCCTCGCCTCCCCACCCCCCTCCCCACCCCGCCCCCCTCCCTGCCACCGTCGCTGCCCCCCCCCCCTCTTCCCTCTCCTCCTCCCCCCCTCCACGCCACCCCCCCCCCCCTCTTCCCTCTCACCCCTCTCCTACTCCCCCCTACCCGCCACCGCCTGCACGCTCGCGAGAAGCAGCAATCGCGGTGGCGGGGACGGGGTTGGGGAGGACGGGAGGCGGCGGCTGGGAGGAGGGGAGGAGGAGAGGAGTGAGAGGGAAGTGGGGGCAGCGGCGATGGCGGGGGGCGGGGTGGGGAGGGAGGGTGGCGGCGGGGAGGGGGGGGCGGAGGCAAGCGCGGCGGCGGGGAAGGAGGGCGGGGCCGACTCGGTGGCGCGGGATCAAGTGCAGGGGAGAAGAGGGGTATTTTCATTCAAAATTCTCGATCAAATGGGTTGACCGTCAATTATGGATGAATTCCGTCAAAAGTAGGAAGACTTATACATTATGGAAACAATGTGGGGTGCACTCTGAATATGGATAAATAAAGTGGGGGGTAACTCAAAATCTCTCTATTAATAATATGATGATCAACAGACAGTTTATTTTTGTTGTTGCAGCCTAGAAATAATACTTCTGTGGTTTCTTGCCATGGGGATGACAATGCAAGGAGTTCAGCCATGCAAGTAGCTGGTGGGAAGTACAAGCTTCTCTCAATTAGTGTGGAGGAACAACAAGCTGAACGTAAGTAAACAAAATCTACTAGTATCAGCAATGAAGGAATAGGGATCATTAGTATCAGCAAACAATTTTTTTAATTATTCATCATGGGACTAAAGCATTGTTGCTGCATTCTCAGAACTGCTACAGCAGAGATTTCTACAAAAAACTATATATGAAAACTAACAATACTAGGAATACAATTCCTAAAATAGTTTCAACTATTTGTTTCTCTTATAGACTTACTCATCTGTAAACATTAGCCAAGCTTGGTTTCGTAAGTTGCTAGGGGTGTATGTTCAACAAATTGTCCAAGCTTTAATTATTCATCACGGAAAAGGAGATAAAACTGCTTTCATATATTAAATATGAGGATTGATCTCTATATTGTAGGTTAAAGATAAGACTGCTTGCATATATTATACAGGTTTTAGCATCAGGTCTCATGTTAATACAAGGAAACAATCATACTATTAGTAAGAATTGATATATATCTACTATTTTAAAAATTTATGGAATACAAGACAAATGGCTACAACAAAATGTGTTTTAATGACAGTCGATTACTGGAATGACAATACTTCCCATGGTGAATGCACCAGTCAAAAACTTAAAGTACAAAATTTATCATATCACAAATGTGGAGTTACTTGGCAAAACTAGAATCTCACATCTCTTGTTTATATTCCAATATCTGAATTTTTTTTATATTTAAGTGAACTTGAGTATTACAGAGCAAGTGGGCACTGCGAAAACTGTTTTCAAGAGCTATGCTGCTAAATCAACTATAGCAGTTTTCATGTCTGGATTACACCTGGGATGATTCTGGGAAATCAATCTGAATATATTATGCACCTTCTCATGGAAAGCTAAAAAAACAAAAAATCAAAAGACTTCACCAGCAATATACCTGAAGAATTGATCTCTTGGCCTAAAGGGACATCGAGAAGGGACCCAAACAAGAACATTCTCTCCCCACCAGACACGTGCGGATCTACAACCCTTTCCTCCAAATCAACATAACCGAACTTCTCTTCAAATTGAGCTTCACCAGCCGCAGCCTTGGCAGCCCCTCCCCATGATTCTCCGCTGCTGTCGCCACGATACTCCCAACACTCTTCTTCACCTCCTACTTCCAAGGCCCAACCCCTCTCCCCCAGAGGCTATCGAGAATGTCGTCGGCGCATCCGTCGGCCTCCGCCGGATCGTGAGGTTGAAGGTCCAGGAGTAGAGATCGGCGTCCTTTTTATTGCTTCGGATCTCGATCTCCTTCACTATGAGCTCCTTCAACATCTTCCCTCCGCTCTACTTTTTCCTCCTTCCGTTTCTCTCCTCCTCCCCACCGGAATCCTGTCGTACCGCCAGCTCCCTCCTCAGCGCCGCCTCCGACTTCAACAACCCATTCCGCTTCAGTAAGTCCAGCACCATGTCGAGCAACTTCGCCATGGATCAAGTCGACGCTAGAGAAATCCTAGAAATTGCTAAAACTCCAACCAAATTAGGGTTTCTTGAACAAGAAGAGGAGGAAGAAACCCTAAAATTCAAAGGAGACTTACACATCGTGGGATAGCATTATGATAAATAACGCTTATAAAAATTATCAAAATTATCAAAATTGTATTCTGAAATGTAGACGGAAATTTTACCGCATTATAATAAATAACGCTTATAAAAATATTGTCAATATAGATGAATATTTTCTTGTCGGTTACCGTCAAAATAAAGTATGTTTTTTTTTTACCGTTATTTTAAAACCGTCAATAATATCCAAAAAAAAAAGTATTTTTATGACGTAAAACTAAAACCGTCAAGAAAATGAATTTTCCGACGATTTAGCACGACCATCAAATAAATAAACCGTCAAAAAAAAAAATTATTTTTCTTATAGTGTCCAGTGACAAGCCAAGAAGGGATAGGATGTGACCCGCTTGGGTCAACTTGGACCTATGATAATTTCCTATTCTTCGGGTCGAAAGAAGATATTAGAGAAGAAGAGGAGGATGACACAGGACAACAACCTACACCGGAGGAGTAATAGGGAGAGCTATGGTGGCAGAGCCTACTATAGTTGATGTGCGGATAAGCATCCTACTTGTCTTCCGTAAATTCTAACAAGAAGTCCTCTTGGGGGCACGAGGGATAACCGGAGAATAAGTAAGACGCCGGAGTATTAGTCCCACAGAGAGATCTCAAGGAGTTTTGAATCCTTTCCTTTCATCCAACCCTTATATTTATAAGGGAATGAATGACGGTTCACATGCCCCAGTCAACTCATGGAAAGTGGAGCAACTATCAAAATGACGTCTGGGGATCAGAATGGCTGCGACTATTCGGTTCCCTAATGATTTCTTGGGAAATGGTAATAACTGTGTGCCGAATCCAGAAGGGGCACACCCGGTCAGAGGCAACTCTCCTTCCAAAGGAAGCCAATTTGAGTGACGAAAACCAGGCTACTGGCCGCTTCCTTCCACGTCATAAGTGTACCGCCAAGGATGCTCCACAACACGCTCTTCTCCAGGCTCATTGTACAGAGTCATCTTCCCCAAGCTAGACATGCTTCTACTATTCAAAGTATTTTAAAGTATAAATAAAAAACTTCAAAAACTTTGAAGGACGCCTTTTAGAAACATAAAAATGCACCCAGAGCGGACCAACGTATCCAGCGAAAGACACTCCAAGTGCCATGTCCAACTGCCCCAGCAGACATTATGTCCCATACCCATCCTCAAGAGCCTCTAACGAAAAGGATGGTTAAAGACGTTATCAACACCTCGACTTGACAGCCATCACAGCACATTACTAGGCGTCACTCCGCAAAAGACATAATGTTATGACCTAAATTGACTGACATTCTCTAGAATGTCAGTCAAATCAAATTAGATCCCGGATGACAAGGGATCATCCCTTCTTAACAAAGAAAACATGCTTTTGTTGGTTGTCTACCAGCAGAAAAAGCCATAATTCCTTCCTACTCGAGAGGAACAATAAAAAGTTGCCTCCGCTTCACGATATCTGATCCAACTGCCTACGTGGAAGGTCGTGCTCACGCCACTTACCCACGATCACCATAACTTCGCCAGAAGCTCCAGAAGCTCCAACTTAATGTTTACGTAGATAGACACTTGCAACTGTCAGCCCATTCTTTTTCCCCATGATCGAATCATTGTATATGCAATTACAACCGCAAAATCCTTGTGGTTGTCACTACCACATTTTCTAGGAAAGGATATTTTAGAAATTTCATAATTTATTAAATATTATGCATGTTGAATATTTATTTATTGTATTATTTAATTATTGTTAAATGTTAGTATATTATTTTAGACTTTTGTTAGTGGACCTAACTAGTGATTAGATCCATGGACCAATATTTAATTCTAGTTAGAATTGAGCCCAATAATAAGCCCAATCATTAGGAGGATGATTAATTAAGTTAAATCAATTAGACTAGAACCTTTCCTCCTTAATTAATTTCTTCATGACAAGCCCCAAGGGGTATTTTAGACATTTCATAGTAGCTTGAAGAAAGGGGAAGGGGCGGCCTAGATTTAATGGAGGGAAAATTATCTTTCTTTATTTTTTATTTCAAATCTAGATCTAGAATTTTTTTCTTCCAAATTTCTTCATTCCTACATCAAATTCTACCCAAAATTCTTCCCATTTCCTTCCCAAATCATCATTGGAGGCTATTACAACAAGAAGAAAGTAAGGATCTATAATGAAGAAGCAAGGATCTACAAGGAGGAGCAATGATCTACAAGTTGGAAGCTCTTTCACTCAATTTGGAGGTTTCATTGGGAATCCATTTTTCAATAGATAAAATTATATTTTTTCCTCTAATTAGACTCTAAATACGTATTTTAATCATTAGGAATCACCCCATATGCTAAGACTACCCATAAGAATTGAAATTAGGTTCATAGGAGGCCTATAGAGAAAGTTATGTAGTATTTTGTGTCAATTTTGGGGAAATTCTAAGATTGACACATCTTGTGTTTGTCAATAGGTCAATTAGACCAAATTGACATGTGTTTGATTGTGTGTGACTAGTGTCGTGTCCATAATTGGATACGTGTAGGTCGTATCCCAACAATTTGGAGATACATATTAATTTAGGAGTTTTTCTCCGACACGGGGGGTTTGAGCATGTCATATTTTGACACGGACATGTAGATGAGTAGTTAGCTCTTCGTATTGTTCATAATTATAATTTTAGACTTGCTCGTGTCTTTCAGGATATATTTGGTTGTGTAATGGAGCCGTATCGCAAGCATATCATAGATCTAGTATGATATGGGTGCGGTGCACTTTACATGTTTGTGTCATTGCGTTTTAATTCAATTGGTTTAATTATAGATATTATAATATTATAATTATAATTATTATGTGAGATATATGTATATATATATTTACATGTATGATCAATAATTCTTGTTGATGTGCTGGTGATCATGGGAGAGTAGGAGTTCATGTGTATCTCTAGCATAGTTATATATATATATATATATATATATATATATATATATATATATATATATATATATATATATATATATATATGTATTATGGTATTATAGTTTTATATATATATATATATATATATATATATATATGTATTATGGTATTATAGTTTTATATATATATATATATATATATATATATATATATATATATATATATATATATATATATATATATATATATATATATATATGTGTGTGTGTGTGTGTGTGTGTATGTGTGTATGTGTATGTGTAGGTTTGTATATATGTATATGAGCTAGAGGGAAGAAGAAACCATGGAAAACAGTGAAGAAAACAATGAAAAACAGGAAGAAAAGCAATGGAAAGCAGTAAGAGAAAAGCAGTGAGAAGCACTGAAAAGCAGCAGCGGCAGTAAGCACAAGCAGCAGAAAGCAGAAGCCGAGAAGCAGCAACAGCAGCAGAAGCAGAAAGCAAAAGCAGCAGCAGAAGCAGCGGCCGAAAGCAGAAGCAGAAGCAGCGGCAGAAAGCAGCAGCGGCAGCAGTAGCAGAAAACAGTTGCGGCAGTAAGCACCAGCAGCAGCTTTTGAATAAGCGGTTAGCTATTTTGATAAGCTGGTAAGTTAGTAAGTTATATATATATATATATATATATATATATATATATATATATATATATATATATATATATATATATATATATATATATATATATATATATATATATACACTAACTTATTTATAATATATACATAAACTACTAGCTTATTATAAATAAGTTAGTGTATATATATATATATATATATATATATATATATATATATATATATATATATATAAGCGTAAGGGGTATGTTAGTATATTGCTTAGTATAGTATTGTTATAAGTTTAAATACATATTAATATATAGTGAGGTGTATGGGTAGTAGTTATAAGTTAGATATTGAATTACCTTGAGATACCAAGGTAATGTCAAGGTATTAGGTTTTACTCAAGGTATTGGGTTTGTACATCAAGATGGGAGTGTAAGGGATGTGATACCGCTTTTGGTTCAAAGCCAAGGTATCCACTTAGCATTAGTTTAGTTAGGAGTATTATATATTATTGTTTTGTATATATATTATAATATTTTCATATCTAATAAATTGTATATCTTATGACACGGTATCTTGTTGGTTTTTTAGTACCCTAGTTTAGCTACTATGGCCTAGTTACATAGTGTATGGATCCAATATCCTAGAGTTGGACTCATACAACCTAGAAATAGCTAGTTTGACCAATTTTAACCAGTTTGACCTAGAGTTGACCTAGTTTGACTATTTTGACTAAGAAATGGCTTTATGACCTAAAAGTTGACTAGTTTAACTTATTTTTATTCCAAAACCTTGTATTGATATAATATTCTATATTTAGATCTTTGAGGCACCGTACTGGACATCTTTGATATTGTTCACCAGATTTTAAGCGAGTACAGTCTCTGATAGTTTCTCATTTATGATATCCTCGATGTCTCTTGTATTTATTGTAGATATCCTTGATTTTTTGACACGATGGTTACACGGATTGATATATTCGGATTTCGTCATGAGATGTTATTCCTTGGTATTTATGGTGTATCTTGTGCAAGCCTTGTTTCTTGTTCTTCTTGTATATGTACAGACATTGATTCTTAGGGAGACTTGTTACCTACCCAAAGAATCCCGTGTCATAACGTACCATGGTTGGATCTACTATAGTAGTCGGAGGCGGGAAGTATATAGTGTAGATATGTGATCATACCCTCCTTGTGCATGTCTTGTTCCTTGAATAGTGTTAATCATACATCACACATATGATTAACCAGGCCATTATCCTTATGCAAGTTTCCAAGCCGATCACATGTTAAAGTTGGTACTCACTCACTTAGTAGCAGTATTTCTTGTTCATTCCTATGATGCTCATTCTTGTATTTATTTCCAGTATTCCTATATTGTATATCTCTTGTACCTTTATATTGTATCTTGTATATTCGCTCTATTTACTGTTACATAGTTTATATCATTTATTGGAACTACTGTTAGAGATGTACTTTGCTCATTTCATGACTGGATATATTTTTCTCAGATAACACTGAGGAGTGGTAACTCACTCAGGATGTCGTAGGCTTAGAGCTAAAGACCTTGGCTTAGGAGGGTCTCGTCCCGACTAAGACAGATGACCCAGAACTTGTAGCACAGTAGATTCTTTTATACTTGATTTGTCTTCAACATTGTTATTAGTATTTCTTTATTTTGACTCATTGGATATTATTTGTCTTGTGAGCTGTATTGTGACTTTTTTGTTCCTTATATCTTATTTGTGCAATTGTTCCATCTTTTAGATCTGTGATTGAGTATTCATATTTTTATTGGTGGCATTATTATATTTTGATTGCTAGATTGATAGTTTACCAATAATGTTTTACCGTCGATGTTACGGCGTAGGCTGAGCATTGTTCACTACTCGTGTCCCTACATCGAGTGCGGGTCGTGACACATTTTTTAGTGGTGGCCTATGCAGGTCTTCGAGGTCACAATTAGTAGGATTCGTAGTAGTGCTCTTAATTGAGTGCTATTACGAGCCTATTTCAGGATATAGGATATAGGTTATAGGTTGAGAATACTCAATCATATCTAGAAAAAACTCTCTTGATTTATTTCAACTGTTCTTCCTTGATATTGATATTTGATGTTTAACTGTCCTTCTTTGAATGCATTATATCATGTGCTATATTAATTCTATTTCAGCTTTAGCTTTGTTTGATAGTGGTGCTTCCCATAGTTTTGTATCTGTTTCTTTTGCTCTAAAGCATCATTTGGTAGATGAGTCTTTGCTTAGGACTTACAAGATCATGACTGGGAGAGGCATTATCCTGGTTAGTGATATTTGCAAGGATCGAAGAGTTACTCTGGGAGGCCGGGATCTGAGTGTGTGTGTAATCCCCCTGATTTTCAAAATTTGATAAATTTGGATTTTTCTGATTTTTCTGGAATTTTCTGTAATTAAATTCAGGAGTTTTATTTATTAAATGATTTTTAAATAATAATAAATAATATTAAAATATTATAAAAATAATATTTTATGGTGTAAAATAGAAAACCAGACATAGGGTAATTTTTCAGGAATTTATTGGACCCCGGATGGATTTTTAAAGCCCTAAAAAACAAATTAATTAATTAAACCAAAATAAACCAGGTTTATTTGAAATAAACCAAACCAAACCCAATTCTGAACCGGTTTAATTAAACCAATTCTTAGCGGGTCGGATCCGGGTCCAACCCAGACCCGACCCATTAACCCGAAACCGACCCGCATTTATTTTCGGATCGGGCCGGATCCGCTAGGACCCGACCCGCTCCGCCCAATCCGACCCGGCCGACTGTTCTCCTTCCCCAGCCGAACCGATCCCCGACTTCTCGCGTCCCCGCCGCCGGAAACGCCCGCCGCCGCCGGCCGTTCGCTGCCCCGCACCGCTCCCTCTTCCTCTCCCTCATCGGACCCTCTTCACCTCCCCCTCGCCGGCCGCCGATCCCTCTCCCCATCTCTCCTATATAAACCCTACCCGCCGGTCGACTCCCCCGCCGGATCTCCCAGCCACCCGCCGCACTCTTCAGACCCTGCCTCGCCGAGCTCCCGCACCAGCACCGCTTCTCCGCCGTGAGCCTCCTTCAGAATCCCCCGACCCCGAGCCCTACTCCGGCCTCCACCAGCCCATCCCCGCTGACCAGCACCGACCCTCGCCTCTCCGCCGTGTCCGACTCCAGCAGCACCCCTGACTCGACCCAGCCTCCGACGACGCCAACCGCAGCGGCCCGCCTCCAACCGAGCCGCCCACCTCCGGCGGTCTCCGTCAGTACACAGGAACCCTAACCCTAGGTCGAGCAACAGTGGACATGGCAGACAGGACACAGGACACGAGTCGGACACGGAGAAATCCCAGTTTCTGGAGCTCTGTACAGGTACCCGTATCTTTCTCCTCGTAGCTCTATTTTCTATTCCGTCAGTTGCAACGCGTAGCCTGCATGACCCCCTCGGTGCCCGTGTAACCCGCTCGGTGCATCGCGTCCTGTGGTGATCGTAAACCGCGATCCAAAAACAGGAAAACCAACGCCCTGCTTTACCCCGGAACCGAGTACGCTCCGCCAAACGGGACGACTTGGTCGCGTGCGGTCGTCACAGATATGTGCGCGTCGTTGATACGGATGTACGGGATTTTGCAGAAGCTGATTCAGATGTGCGTGCACACCAAAATCAGTGCGTATCCGCGGACACCGCCCCGTATCCGACTTTTCTGAATCTCGCTGTAACTTAGTGTATACATGTCGGATCGAGACGAAACTTGCGCCATCAGACTCGTAGCAATACGCTGGTCCTGTGAGCCAAGTTTGGTTCGATTCTGAGGACGTTGACAAAATCGCGTGTCGTGGGCCCCACAAGCTCCACTTGACGGGCGATTTTGAGATCGGCTCATCGGAATCCAATTCTGGAAGTTCCGTTGGGTTCGTATCATCGTTCCTGATCTGTTGACACTAAGTTGGACTGTTTTGGAGACCTTTAACCCTGACGCATTTTTCAGTGCAAAGCGACCCACATTTGGACCCCGTTTTGACCTGAAATGTCATTTTTGCCCTTGTCTCCAAATTGGACTCAAGGACAGGCGTTTCTAGCTGATTAATATTTTCTGGATCTGATGGTGATGTTTGTTTCAACAACCAGAGTACTGCCTACAAACCCTGCTGAAGCCAGAGCAACAATTGGAGCCGAAAACCCATACAAGTGTACCTTGCCATAAATTGCAGCTTATTGATTCATTTTATTCTCTTGCTTTATTTTCTGTGACTGTTGTAAATGATCAACCCTAGGGCTTTGGCACCAGTTCTGGCCCTTCGAGAAAATACTACTATGGTTTCTTGATACTGATCCTGTAGTAGTCTCAGCCTGAGTATGACTAATAACTCTCACTTGCATTATCACTTAGCTGGTTTAATTACTTACCCTATGGTTCCTTTATTTCTGTACTGTATTATTTTGGCTTGTGTTTTTTGTACCTTGCTATGTCCCCTGAGGACCTGGAATGGATTGTGTCCCCAGATTTAGCAGACGAGATCTACCCTGAGGTGTACGGAACAGGAGCACTACTTGGAGCAGTACATGAACCTGAGGACGAGGTGATCGCTGAGGACTTCTCCTGAATAATTGCTTTGCCATGCTCAGTCTTAATGGCAAATAGACTTTCTTTCCTGTTTAATTAAACTCTTTATTTCTTGTTTATGAGAACATTGTAACAGACTTAATATCGGGTTGTTCTCCGATTTTATTTACTTTGACTGGTTTTAATATTTCTATTGCTGATATTGCTATCTTTATTCTGTGGATGAGATTAGTAAACCCTGACTATTGTAAACCAGCTTAAGTATGCCCCGATGGATCCATTAAATTAGGTTTGTCCACCGGTGCATGCTGCTGGCCATTGCCACGTGTCCAGTCCCTCGGTATTTTGGGACTGGGGCGTGACATGGTTTTTGTGGTGGCCCATGCAGGTCAACGACTAAATTGTTCGGTTTTAACTTAGGGACCGAACAGACCTGCAATAAGAATAGGATAAATTTTTAGGATCTCATCCACTTGCTTGAATCATTTTTGATATCTATATCGTATTCGAACTAATTTTTGACTTGCATCTTGCCTTGATTCCTGTGCGCCTCTTATAGTTTACTTTGATGCAGAGTAATGGATTCACAAGAAAACGACGGAACTCCAGCAAGAACACCAATAGGTGATGTAGCCACCTACGGAGAAGGTGAAGTGACTCTATTGAGTGGAGATCCCTCTACTCACCGAAGCAGCCAAACAGATCATCAAGCTTCTAGATTTCGGCGTGATGACATTCCACCTCCTCCGCAGTTCGTTCCACCGATGCCTATATTCCCACAAGGACAACCTATTGACGGGCAATAAATTTTCCAAATGATCTACGCAATGATGCAAGCCCAGCAACAAGTCCAACACGAGACTCAACGTCGCGAGGCTGATTATTTGAGGAACAGTCTAGTAAATGCACTGGAGCAGGCCAACCTACCAGCTAGACGACAACCGACGGGCTCTATCACTGATTTTTGCCAGCTGAAGCCCCGTACCTTTTCTGGCAAGGAGGGACCAACAGAAGTTCATGAATGGCTCACCAACATTCGGCATCAATTAGAAGCAACTGAGCTTCCCCAGGAACGTTGGATGACTGCCGTCAGAATGCAATTGACGGACAATGCTCATCACTGGTGGCTATTCGAGGAGACCAGGCTCGGACCAGACCGAGTTACTTGGGAAGAGTTCTCCAGACTCTTTCAAGAGATGTACATTCTGGCTATCGCTCAATCAGAACTGCGGGACAAGTTCAATCGCCTCACTCAGGAAGCTATGACGGTGGAAGAGTACAACGCCGAGTTTATTCGTCTAAGTCGCTTCGCCCCAACATTGATCCCGACCGAAGAAGAGAAGGCCGAGAAGTTTTTCGACGGACTCAACATCGAGTTACAGAAACTAATTGGATCTGTCGCACCAACTTCGTACTCGGACGTCCTTGCTGCAGCCCGATGCATGGAGCGCGTCACCAGGAGAGAGACCAGTCTGAAGTGGCCTTCCCCATCAGCAACATCTAAAGCACCACAAGAAGAAGCTGCAAAGAGACCTCACCAACAGCAGAAAGCAGCTATACCACAAGTGATAGTCCTTTCTACTTGTCACTACTGTGGCAAAGCAGGCCATCTCGCTAGGGAATGCCGACGCAGGTTAGGACTGTGCTTAGGTTGCAGATCCAGACAGCATGCAGTGAGGGATTGCCCTGAGCGTAGAGAAGCACCAAGGGCAAACTAACAAGCTCTACCAGCACCAGGAGGACATCAACCAAGGCCACCATTGGCACTTCAAGCAGTACCCTACCAGCAAGTCCAGCAACAGCAGAGGGCACCACCTCAAGGACGCGGACAAGTTTTCGCGATGACTGTGGGAGACGTGCAGAACCATGAAGTAGCTAATGCGAGTAAATCTTTATAGTTTTTTCGTTTCTAGTATTGCTATAGTTCGTGTCTGCTGGTTCGTGACCCTAGACTTAACCTGATAACTTTAACCTGTTAATAATTGATAACCTAGTGTTAACTTAGTAATTTTAAACTTGCCAATAAATTAGAATGTTTTATAAATGTTAACTTGATATGTTTTTAAAAGAATAACCTGTTTTTCTAAAAACTGTAAATTTTCTAGATTTTCTATAATTGGGAAATTCCATTGCTTAGGGAAATGACTTCCCCTATGTGTTTAAACCCTCAACCTTGATTTTCTGATTCGAATAAATTTTGCAACCGTGTCATCTTTGTTGACCGATTATTCTTTGATTGTGAGGACACAATCCTCTTAAGGGGGGTAGATTGTAATCCCCCTGATTTTCAAAATTTGATAAATTTGGATTTTTCTGAATTTTCTGGAATTTTCTGGAAATTTTCTGTAATTAAATTCAGGAGTTTTATTTATTAAATAATTTTTAAATGATAATAAATAATATTAAAATATTACAAAAATAATATTTTATGGTGTAAAATAGAAAACCAGACATAGGGTAATTTTTCGGGAATTTATTGGACCCCGGATGAATTTTTAAAGCCCTAAAAAAATAAATTAATTAATTAAACCAAAATAAATCGGGTTTATTTGAAATAAACCAAACCAAACCCAATTCTGAACTGGTTTAATTAAACCAATTCTTAGCGGGTCGGATCCGGGTCCAACCCAGACCTGACCCATTAGCGGGTTTATTTGAAATATATATATATTGTTTTGTTAAAGTAGAATAAATATTCTAGGAATTTATTATATGACAATATATTTTTGTATTTTTATATTCCCATTTATATGTAAAAATATATATGCAAATATATTTTGAAAAGTTATTTTCTTATAATGCATCTATAAATCAAAATATATATATTATATATATATATATATATATATATATATATATATATATATATATATATATATATATATATATATATAAATATATGGTTATTAAAAAAAAGGGAAAAGAAAAACAAAAGAAAAACAAAAGAAAAAGAAAAGAAAAGTAAAAACCTAATCTAAAACCCAACTAACTAATCCCCCCCCTCCCCCAACAAACCCAGCGTGTAAACCCCTACTTTTTTCAGAATTTTTAAATAAATTTTCAAAAATTTCTGTGATTTTTAACTAAGAAAAATCAATATTTTCTGGTATTAAATAATTTTTATGATTTTATTAAATATTAAAATATATGAAAATAATATTTTTGGGTGTAAAATAAAATATTAGACATAGGGTAATTTTTCTAGAATTTATTGGACCCCAGAATTATTTTTAAAGACCTAAAAACTAAGTTTTTATTTGAACCAAAACAAACCAATTGGTTTAAACCAAATTGAACCAAATCCTGAACCGAACCGGCCTATTTGAACCGACCCAACCCTAGAGGGTCGGATTCGAATCCAAACCTGACCCGACCCTGACCCGCCAACCTGCAATCTACAGTAATCTTCAATCCCTAATCTCCCCCGATACCTCCGCCGGCCGTTACGCAGCAACCGCCTGCCGCTCTGGCTTCCACCGTGACCGCTCACCTTCCCAGAGCTGCCCCGACCCTTCGGTTCCCCTCCCTGTAACCGCTGATGACAAACTCCCTTATAAAACCTGATCGCCCCACCGCCAAATTGAACCAAATCCTGAACCGAACCGGCCTATTTGAACCCGACAACCCCGGCCATCCGCCACCCGAGCTCCCCTGCCTCCGCCACCATCTCCCTCCACTCTCCTCTGGTCACCCAGCACCGCCATCACCACCCTTCACCAACCCTCAAACCCCCCCGACCTCGGCCACTCTTCTCCACCATCGCCATCATCCCTTGCAGCCACCACCGCCATCCTCCGGCGCCACCCCACAGGCCGCCGAGCTTTCCCTCCGGCTGACCTGAGCCCCTGCTGCCGAGCTCCGCCACGGAAACCCTAGCAGCACCGCCGGTCGACACAGCCGTAGCCGCGTCGTGCCTCCCCGCGTATGCGAATTTCAATCGTTACCGAGCCATTATTCCGGTGAGCAATTCTCTCACCTCGTCACACCATTTTCTGAGTAGTCTGTTACAACCCATTCCCTGCATGACCCTCTAAAAACTCGTGCCATCGGTTTGGCGTATCGTATCTTGTATCGGTCGCAAACTGCGACGCAAAATCAGGAAAAAATGGCTCATATTTCTGAAAATTCAAAAAATGACCCGAACTCTCCGGTTCACGACCATTTTGCATGCAACCTGTTAATTGTTTTTAAAATCTACCTGAATAGTAATTTAGACAATATGACCAAGTTTTAAACCCTATTTTTAGTTTAATTTATCGTGCTGTAATTTATAATTTATTTGAGGATAAAATTGGCCAAAAACTTGGTCTTTATAAAACCCTAATTTTTTGAAACTGGGTGTGCCCCGCTAAATAAGGTGACTTGGTCGTGTGCGAACTTCAGCGAAAGATGTATGCCGTTAATACGGATGTGTAGAATTTTGCAGAAGTTAATTTGGATGTGCGTGCACACCGGAATCAATGCGTATCCGTCTACAACGCCCCGTATCGGCCCAGTTATGAAACTCGTTATAACTTGTGTATGCTCATTATATCGAAATAAAACTGGCGCCATTGGAATCGTAGCAATATGCTGATCCTGTGATCCAAGTTTGGTTCGATTCTGAGAACGTTGACAAAATTTCGTATCGTGGGCCCCTCGACTCCACTTGACGGACGATTTTGTGATCGGCTTATCAAAATCCAGTTCTGGACATTCCGTTAGGTTCATATCATCATTTTGGACTTGTATACACTAATTTTAAAAAATTTGGAGAATATTGTCTCTGACATATTTTTCGGTGCGAAGTGGGCCATATGTGGACCCCGCTTTGACCGAAAACTGTCACTTTTTGCCCCTGTGTCCAAATTGGACTTATGGATAGGCAATTTTAGCTATTTAATATCTTCTGAATATGATGGTAACATTTATTTCAGCAACCGAAGGAGTATCTGCAGATCCCGCTGATACCAGAGCAGTAGTTGGAAACCACATCCCAGGCAAGTGTACCTTGCCATAATTACAGTAATTTATTTCATATTATTCTCTTGATCTATTTATGGTGATATATATGTTCAACCTAGGACCTTGTGACATTACTTAACGTCCGAATAATATTGGGTGTCAACACCGTATGGAAAGTTGTGTAACATCACCTAGAGATGGATATCAAAACCTTATACTTTCTCGTGCTTACATCATCAAGTACGTCATACCACATGATACCTGACACTATTTATGAGACAGAATCTTCCTGAGATATTTATAGTAATTCTGTATAGGTTACAGGATTAGTGATATAGACTTCATACATATACATAGATATCATTATGACTTGCTGCATTAGATATAATCTTGCGTGTCATGAACATGAGACGTGTGATTATATTGGGTAGGGAGAGACTTACCATACTAAAGGCTGATTATATTATATATATATAGTTATCTGGAGGTGCCTTAGACTTTGACACAGAGCTTTGGCACATGTACTGGCCTTTCGAGAAAATGCTGCTATGGGTTTCCCCGACACAGAGCCTATAGTAGTCTCAGCCTGAGTATGATTAATGCTCTCAATTTACATATCACATAACTGGTTATATAGTTTGTCCTATTCATTTATTATTATACTGTATTTTTTTGGCTTGAGTTATTCTTGTACCTTGCTATATCCCCTGAGGACCTGGATCATGATTATGTCCCCAGGTTTAGCAGAGGAGATCTACCCTGAGGTGTACGGGACAGGAGCAGTCTTTAGAGCAGTACTAGAACCCGAGGACGAGGTGATCACTGATGATTTCTCCTGAGTATCTGCTTATTCTATACTCAGTCTTTGCTGTTATTAGACTCTTTTATTTCTTGTTTAATGAACTATTGTATCAGACTTATCATCAGGTTGTTCCCCGAGATATATTTTATTGAGACTTGATGTTGATTTATATTTCATATTGATGTATTTATTTCTGTGGATGAGATTAGTATATTAGACCCTTACTATTATTTTACAGCTTAAGTACACCCTGATGGGTCTATTAAATCAGAAGACTATGGGAACGTGGGTAGCAGTTATCATAACCACAGCGTAAAAGAAGTCTTCTTCTTCATAGTTTGGTCTTTTATGCCAACAAGACAGTTATTTGGCTTTTACGCCAACCATCTTTTCGCAAGGTGCAGTTACCTACGTGGCTTGCATGCCGTGATCTTCGAGAAGTAATTATACGCGTTACCTCATGAAGGGACACATGTCATACGCATATTCAGAAGACAATTGGAACGTGGGAAGCAGTTATCATAACCGCAGTATAAAAGATGTAACTTTCTTCACAGTTTGGCCTTTTACGCCAACTAGACAGTTATTTTGATTGATCTCTATAAATAGAGACCCCTGGTCACAGGGTAACGAGCACAGAAGATAACTGGACAAGGGCATAATCAGAGATCAGAGAGAAAAGAGAGCACAGACAGAGAGTTTTGGCTGACAACTTCGACAATAGGAATTCGATCCTACTTGCAACTCTTGAAGCTTCTTCTACAGCACTTCTTCATCATCGTGTGGTCCAAGAAACAAAGTGATCGATCGTAGATCATACTTCTATAGCAATACTTCCCCAGAATCATTTTATTGTACTCAACATTCTCGTACAGGATTAATTGTACTCTTTTTCTTGTTTGTAAGCAAAAAGGTTTCGTATAAACCTCTTCTTTTATTTTGTTTATCATCAAACAAAGATGGCGACTCTGTTGGGGACAATTTTCTTATCTGACGAGATAAAAATTGCTCAACACGATGCTGTATCCATCGGATCGACGAAGAAGACTTTGGTCGTCCAGTTCGACCAATCTGCCTATGAAGACATGCTTCGTGCAGGGGGTAGCTCTTATTCCTCCTCTATCCAGAACAACAGGAAGCTGCATAAAGTGTGGATGCCTAGGACATCCTCTACCCTTCCTGTAAGCTCTCACTCACTGATCAACAAGGTTGTGACAACACAGCCAACACGCCCTATGCGTAAAAATTTGTCTCCCGTCTGTGACGAGGTAGACAAGACTTCTGGCAATGCCTCAGTGCCAATCCAGAAGTCTCGGACGTTCCCTGCGCGTAAAACTTTGTCTTCCGTTTGTAACGTGGTAGACAACGCTTCTGGCAATGTCTCAGTACCAATCCAAAAGTCTCAAACACGTCTTGTATGTAAAACTTTGTCTTCCATTTATAATATGGTAGACAAGACTTCTGGCAATGCCCCAGTGCCAATCCAGAAGTCTCAGACGCTCCTTGCGCGTAAATCTTCGTCTCCCATCTGTGACGTGGTAGACAAAATTTTTGGCAAGGCCTCAGTGCCAATTCAAAAATTTCAAATACGCCCTGAGCGTAAAAATACATCTTTCATCTATGATGGGGCAGATGTACCCTCGGATCACATCAAGGGAAAACAAGTGGCGAATCTCCCAACCTCTAGGCTTTTACGCCCACAAGAGAAGAAAGTTTCCACTCTTCAGATTAAGCGTGACGCTGAAGGCTGTTTGAGGACTTTCCCTGTTTTTTGCGAACCTGTGCAAAACTCCAAATTATGCCAGGATAAGTCAGTCCACGTAAAGAAGACTCGTTTCATGGGAAGATACGCTCCTTAGACAGATGATGGATCATATGCTACTCATATGGGTGAACTGCTGTATTCCTATGGCAGAGAAAGGGTTGTGATTCCTAATCTCCACATTCCTACTGATGTAAAAAGGCAGAATAAGCCTTCTTCTTCTTCTTCTTCTTGTAATCTCCCTGATTTGCGTGATTTTTTGATCCAGAAACGCAAAGACAGGGGATCTCCTAATACATTTATTATACCTCCTAGAGAACATTATTGTAATAGTCATAAGGTTGTAATTAACCGTTGCTGTTCTAAAGCAAAACGGTCAGTTTTTGACCGATTGAACTACTCTTTGTCATTACAGGAAGAAGAACCAGACGATGACATATCTGGGGGTAGTCTCCCTCGACAAAACAGAGCAGCATCCAAAGCTGGGGGTAGAATTCCCTCTGAGTTCGAAGATGATGCAACTATGACCATCTTTCCTGAGGACTGTACGACTCAGGTATCAGAAGCCCGAAAGCCAAATGAGACTTTCTTCTTCAACGAGGATGACATCATTGAAATCTTTAATATATTGATGAAGGAAAACAAACTTCGCCTACCCAACATCAGATACCCTGAAAAGGCTGGCAAGGTCGATGGCCCATAATATTGTCTCTTTCATCGGTACATTCATCACCCCACAAAGGCATGCTATGTACTGAAAAGGAAAATCCAGGAGTTGATCGACGCCAAAGTCATCACTTTGCATTTATAAACAAGAAGACGGTCACTGTAAATTGATCTCACTTCAACGTGGCAATTTGTCCCCTCAAGAAGTACCGGATGATGAGTCCCTAAAATATCCCCAGATAAGCAACCTTCAGGTCTATCACCACTCAGCAAATCACTCACCAGTGAATTTTTCGGACATGGGTTCACGTCCAAACTATTTTTCCCCAGCTGAGTTTGCCATGTCAAAGTGACCTCTGAGCAAACCTTTCAGGTTGTTGCTATCGATCAGTTCATGTCCATATTACCTCTGAACTATGTCTCTCTATTTTTTCCAGCAGAGTAAAACTATCACCACAAAAATGGTCACTTCTATATTACCTCTGTCCTGTTTTTCTTTATTCCCACAGAGTCATATCTTACCACGTCCACATTATCTCTGAGTAAGATATTTTCAGAACTTTTTTATTTTCTTATCACCTATGAGTATAGTTCTGCTCTTCAACTTTCTACTGTCATATTTGCATAACCCCTGGTGGTGCTAGTCATTTTAGCTTATTATCTGTACTTAAGGTACGCCATGGGTAATAAGTCCACAACCCGGATGTACAAATCAACTCTTGGTTCTTCATCCCCAGTAAGTGCCTATGTGCGATATTTTCTTCTTCGTTACAAATTCTTGTAAAAAAGAAACCATCATCCGTATCCAAGAGTCCCGATACGCAATAGATGATGGATCCTCAAAATCTCCCCAGTGGAGCAATCCTTAGGTCTACTCGCACACTCCCGTAGTGACTATTCACAACCAATCTCGTTAGACGCTATCAATGTTCATATTACCTCTGAGCTATCATCCCATCAACCTCCCCAGCGGAGCGATCCTTTGGTCTATCTTCATGTTCGGATAGATCATACTCAACAAATCACTCCTCAATAAATTTTTTGAACATTAGTTTACGTCCATATTACCTCTGAACTGCTGTCATAATATTTCTCTCAGGCTGAGTTTGTCATATCTATATTACCTCTGAGCATACCTTCCGGGTTCGGCTATCGATTATCATATCCATATTACCTCTGATATCGGTTATCATCTCAACTTAGCACCCGTACTTAACTCTAAGTACGCCAGTGGTGTTAGTTCCACAAAAATTGCCACATCCATATTACCTCTGGCAGGGCTTGCCTTAAACTTATTACTTGCACTCTCATGCACAAAAAGTAATAAGCCCACAAAAAAAAACCCTCGGGGGGATGCTCGCAATGGAAATGAATAATTCAAATCCACATTACCTCTCAACTGAGAAAAAATCAGTTCATGTTCATATTACCTCTGGAATATGTCTCTCTACTATCCCCACAGAGTCATATCTTACAACATCCATTAGGGCTTATTTTGAACTTATTATTTGCACTCAACATGTGCAACAAATAATAGGTCCACCAAAGATTCCCTAGTAGGATGTCCTCAACAAACATGATATTATACTACGTCCATATTACCTCTGGTACGATATCCAAAATTTACACAAACAATCGTAAAGAAATGGAGGGCCCTTATGTGATTGAAACAATATTTTCAAATGGCGCTTATAGATTAGCCAAACCTAATGGAGATTTGATAATGGCTCCTATCAACGGCAAATTCCTGAAGAATTACTATGCTTGATCTCCTTTGCTTAATGGAGTATGATAAAGATTTTATTCTGATGATACTACGTACAAATGTTAGCTGAATCATATTCTATCAGGTTCATATGACCTCTGAATAGATATATTTAACTAATTTGAAACCTATCATGTTCATATTACCTCTGATAGTATTTTGTATACAAATTTAGTTTGATTATATTCTATCATGTTCATATTACCTCTGAATAGATATATTCAGCTAAATATTACCGAAAGTATATCATGTCCATAATACCTCTGATATCACTTTCATCTTAGCCTATCATTTATATTTTAAAGTGATGGGTCCACAAAGTCAGAAAATGTATCTTCATTATCTTTGAGAAAATAAGAAGCAAAAAAGTAAAAAAGTACATCATTGGGGAAGAGCAGTTAAATCACGGATCTATTGTGCCAAAGCAGCCATCCTTTCATTCCTGGAGTTTAAAATGTTGGTGCGAGCCAGTTCCAGCCTTGCTTCGTCATTGCTCAAGAGAGATAGTTCGAACAGAGAATCAACAAAACTTGCATGGATGACACCCACATGTGTCAAGTTCTGTTGAGTTGTATTCACTTGGCCCTCTAATACATCACGAACTAGCGATGCTTTGAGAAGCCTTTCCCTTATTTGAGCAAGTTCAGCTTCCAATTCTTGAACCCTCACTTTATATCCCTCACATTCGGTACGGCACTAAGCTAGCTGAGGAATACTCTCCACCAATATGGCTTGCTCTTTCTCTATCTCTTGTTGATGTTCCTTGATGGATTTGTTTAAAGTTTCTGTCTTCTGAGCAAATTCCGCAGTTAGGGAGTTATACTCAGCCTGAACTAAGTCATTGATGTTGCCTCGGGATAGTTGTAAATATTCGTTAATGGGTTGTTCTAAACCATTAACCATCTGCTCTAGCACATTAGCTCTTTCAGCGTAATTAAAATTTCTAATCTGCGCTATAGTAAGCTTGGAGGACGTCTTCAGAGCATCAAAGCCTAGATTCTTCTCCAGTACCATGGATATCAATTCTCTTAAAGTGAGGTAGAATATGCTACTGTATTGTTCAACTAGCATAGCAAAGCTCGAATGGACGCTGGGAGTGGCCACAATATCGGTAAATCTTCTTTCTGGAATGACTGCAGAGGATGTTGCCACAGTCGTTGCTTCAACAGATGGTGCGACAAAAGAAGAGACACCAACAACAGTGGAAGTTGCTGGCATGGTGGGTTCATCCACCTCTGATATTATTTGAACTGCTGCTGGCGGGATTATGTCTGAGAATGTTGCGGATGAAAGATCAACGGCTTCAAGGTATGCTTCTTCGATGGTGGTCACCTCCGTTTCATTAGCTGGATCAGCAACAAAATCAAAGATTATTTCAGCTCCGCCCTCCCCAGAAATGTCTTCGCCTGAAACTAAGATAAGAGAAAGTTAATATTAATTTGATGTTAAATTTTTCTGAAAAAAGCGTGAAGATAACATTTACCCATGGCCGATGGTATGTATATTGCGTCTGCAGCCTGTATAGCTAAATCATTTCTTAATAATGCTAAACAAGCTATCATACCTGGAGATGAGGGTACACCAACGCTTGAGGTTCGTCATCCCAGTCATCATCTAGATCTACTCGAGGTTCATCGGGTGGAATCTCGCTTGAAATACTTACAGATGAAGGAGGGACTAGTCCCATTATTTGTCTTGTAAAAGGTATATGGATTATTAGCGAGCTCGGCCTCGAAGGCGATATAGAAGCATCACTAGTAACGGTGGTAGCAGCAGCAGTCACAGGCAAAGAATCTCTAGTACTTTCAGCTGGGACTATGGAGGATCATTCTTTAAAAGGCGAAAGACCCCTAATCAAAGAATTATCCCTAACAGGGGAAACAATAGGTTCACTCCTGGAAGAGGCCCCTTGGTGGAAGTCTTTTTAGGACCTCTGGTAGTCTGCTTCTTCTTACGGGGGAAAGGCTCTTTCAGAGAAGAAGCCTTTCGTTTATTGGAAATTATGAGAGGCTCTGCTGGTGGAGCTATTACGCCTCTCGGTAAAATCAATAAATAATCATCTGCACTAGTAGTTTTATCACCTTCATCAGAGGAGACAAATATTATCTCCTCTCTTCCAATGGACTTATGGGAGGGCATTCTGAAACTTCCATATACATCAAAATCATGATGTAAGGTATTGATGGACACATAAAACTATGCGTATGAATGAAGAATGCACAACTCCATGGAGAGAGAGAGGTCGTGGGAACAATAAAGGTTGCTCTAGTACAACCCATGATGAAATAATGCCATCCTCTAGCTCCATCAATAAGCCCACCATTGAATTTGAAGCTGGCGATGGGATTTCCCACGTACAACTGATCATATCCAAATTGTCTGGCAAAACGGTTAGGCAGATAAGGCTCCAAGTAGCAGTGGTCCTCACTTCTGTACAGCAGATAGGAAGGTCTAATATAGACCAACCAGTAAAAGGCTTTAGGAGAAAGAATAGTCTTCCCCTGACCTATATCATGGAGTTTAGCCCCTTGCTGATTAATATGTATGGGAGGAACGGTGTAGAAGAACTTCCAACTATGGACAAAATTTAGTGCTAGTCGATAATCTATGGCGCTAGTCACATTCCAAAAAGAATTCTTGTAATTCAACAAGAAGTTATTGCCCGAACCACTGGCAGATCCGGGAGACATCACTCTGGTGTTGTGAAGGATTAACCATCCCATCAGATAAAAGAATGGTAATTCCACTCTGGGATATCCTTCGCGCTGTGTAGTATCGGCCAGCAGCCCATCAGTAATAGCCCTCAGGCCAGCTTGTATCCTGCATACCATGGCAGGGAGTAGGCCCAATCTTGTTCCAAATACCAAACACACTGTGGGCCATAGGTTATTGCGATAAATATAATCTGCTAACGCAATGCCATGCACCACCCATCGGCGTAGCCAAATAGAAAGGAAGCCAGCCAGTTGAGCTTCTTTTGACAGAGGCTTCCGGCAATGCCTCATATAACTGTAGGCTTTGGTTCCTGTGGGATAATCCCCTATCTCTTCAATAAGAACGCAATCTGGAGCCTCTGCATCTTCAATAAGATCATCGATTGTGTTGGCATTAAGAATGCTCAGAGGGTTCAAAGGTTTGTCTTTGCTATCTACAACCTTGTCCTGCTTGGCATTTCTAGCATGATGGAAGAAGAGGTAAGATACCCATTTGTTAATATGGGCTAAATCAGAAGGCTATCTGTAAAAGGTGGTGCATGCAAGATAGTAGCTCATCAGCTCTTGGTATACAGCTACTACCCGAGGGTTGGTATCCTTCAACTCTCTGTTGGTGGGGAAGTATTCTTCATAAGGAAGGTCTTCCATTGGCAGCTTTGAGATATCTGCCATCTCATGAAGAGCTAGGCCCAACTCACCTATTGGAGTGATAAAAGTCCTAGTGAGCGAGTTATATCGCTCCATCAAAGCTAAAAATAAATTAGTGTTGATAGGCAGCCCAACACTAGTAGCACTCACAGTCTCAAATAGGTTAATACTTTCCAGCTCCATTTGAAAGTGCTTCAGGGCCTATGCAGTTAAATTGGCCCATCGAAGATTGTGGGGGTTAAGCCATCCACTTGTGCGAGGGTTAACCCTGGGATATACTCCTCCCTGCTCCATGAATTTATTACATAAAGTAGACATTTGAAATGGATGGATCAAGGAAGAGTCTTCACTAGGGACGCTGCCCGTTAGTAATCCTCTGAAGGGCATAACAGGGCCGGAGGGACTACTTACAAAGGATCCTTGGTTTAATCCTTTCTTATAAAAGATCTTCCCTGGCTAGCCATTAAGATCAGGAGTCAGAGTCCATGCCATCCTTCTGGGATGTGTGGCATGAAAGAATACAAAAATAAGGTAATCTCTGGACATCTTTGGCAGATACATAATAGTGCCCTCAACAGAAAATACCCAGTCTTCCTTCTTGGGCTTTATCTCGGATTGCTTATCGATAACATCCCCAAATAAGAAAGCTGGTTTCTTATACTCGGTTCCATCTATGTATGTCAAGGGTTCCCCACTGATCATGCTCAGAAACATCCTTTCTCCTTGGGCCGAGATCAGAGTTCCCTTTCTTGAGGATACTCGTTTCCAGAGATGGGAAAAGTCACATGGGACAAGTCCTCCAAGTAGTTGGAATTCAATATTCCAGCAGCAGAGCCCATTACTTCAGTCAGAGGGGGGATCTGTAGGTCCACTGCAAAAAGCAAGAGAATAAGTCAGTTTTATGCTGGAATTTACTTTTAGCGCATAAAATGTAACGTGCTACATTCTTGCAGTATACGCCAAAACTTGACAGTCTGAGTTTTTTATGCCAAACTGCAAAAATTTGATTTTACGCTGGAATTTACTTCCAGTACGTAAAATGCAAGGTTTGCAGTATACGCCAAAACCTAACAGTCTGAGTTTTACGCCAGATTAAAAAATATGGAGTTTTACGCTGGAATTTACTTCCAGTGCGTAAAACGCAAGGTTTGCAGTATACGCCAAAATTTAACAATCTGGGTTTTTACGCCAGATGCAAAATATAGAGTTTTACGTTGACACATTAAAATATGGGCGTACTTGCATATCTACGTATAACGTGTGCGAAGGGATTTTATTTCTCTTGAAGTTTTACCTGTGATACCCGGTGCACAGCTAGACGGTGGAGTACTTCGTTCAGAATGAGGCTCGCTTGGCCTAGTAGGAGTCGCTCATGCTTGAGCAGAGGAGCGAGATGATGAAGCGGCTTTCTTTCCTTTAGCAACAGAGGTCTATTTTGGTGCCATGGCGAATCTGAGATTTTTTAGAAAGAGACGAAGAGTTTGTTTTTTCTTTTCAGAAAGAGATGAAGGGTTTTTCTCTCTCATAACCTAGGCCTATTTATAGAATTCAAGTGACTCTCCGAATCCTTAACCAAATCTAATTTTTATCATAGTCGATTATGATTTGGGACCACGTTAGCCGATCATTTGAAAAGGAAGACAGTCATGCCGCGTAACGGATCCCTGATTTTATGCTCAAATTTTACGTGCAGAGCAAGGATCTATAATTTTACATGCAGAGCTACAGATCTACAATTTTACACACAGAGCAAGGATCTATGATTTTACGCTCAGAAGCTACAGATCTATGATTTTAAGCTCAGAAGCTACAGATCTACGATTTTATGCTAAGAAGCTACGGATATATGATTTTACGCTCAGAAGCTATGGATCTATGATTTTACGCTCAGATGCTACGGATCTATGATTTTACACGTATCTTAAATTATGTGGGACATATCAGTCAACAGAATATGTGTATATATTGATAATCTAAATTTTACGCTCGAAAAAGCCAGTCACAAGAGTTTACGTAGGAAATGCTCTTCTTATCAGCATTTTATCTTCTTTTTCATTCGAGGGGACTTCATCAGATGAAGGGCCAAGGAGTTCCCTAAAAATGTTTGTCTTCATTAAAGATGATATTTTTTCGGCCATTGACAGTTCATTCGAAGTTTAGCCCGAATCTTTTATATCTAGTTCGAGGATGGCATGTTCGATGGACATTTCTTGCCCTGTCTCGAGAATCTTTCGAGAAGCCATTTTTTAAGATGATATTCTGAATAGATGTTCTTCGTATTTATGAAGAAGAAATGATGGTTCAAAATTCTATGTGACTCCTCGTTAAAAACAGCATTATGATTGGATTTTCAAGACAATTTAATGCTAAAGAGTTTCTATGCATCTTCCTTTATGCGTAGAAGTTGGAATGTTACTGGATGCTTATTTATCAGAGTTTGCATAAAAATTACTTAAGCATGTTGAAGCTGCATATTATCAGATTTTCTCATAGCAATATGGCAAAACAATAGTACGTAAAAGAAGACAAGTTTATTAATCATAATTACATATGATGTAAATCCATTTTTTACAAAGGATTTTTCATTAATATTTAAGATCATGATTACATATAATGGGAATCTATTACGCTAGGTTCTCGTCTGATGGAGATCTTTATTTCTTTTTCTATAGCACTTCTTCGGTCGGGTGCCAAGAAAATGGTGAATGGAGGGAGGATACAAAACTGGGCATGTTTAAATTATTCAAGCCTACCCCCATACGTCATCGGCAGCCATGCTTAGAATTATGTTTGGGATTCAGACCCAACACAATACTAGAAGACACGGCCAAGCTGCACCCCAGGGTCCAGCTTCATAATAGGGAAAAATACAACTAGCAAGCTGTGTGGTCTAATACAACCCTTTCTCTCTCTTTGATGAATCGCTATATAAAATTGCTGATTATCTCGAGCAAAGGAAGCTATATATCCTTCCATAGTCCATCATAGCAGAGAATATTTTCATTAAGACGTCTTTTTTATGGCTTCTTATATGCTGGAAGAGCATAATCTTCTTCTTTCTCAGTTCAGCCCAATGAATCTCAGCAGCCATCTTTGTGGTGAAGGAAGTATGGAAAAATAAGTTCATTTGCTTGCCCTTATATAGGCAGAAGAGAACATACAAATCCCAATAACTTCTTAAATATCGCCGAAAAATCAACCTCGAAGAACGAGTCAAATTTGACCATTTCATGCTTCATTCAAAGTATTTCAAATTATGAGAAATTTGAAAACTTTGAAGGGGGTCTTGTAGAAGCATAAAATACACTGGGGAATTATACGCATATTATACAGTCAAAATACCCAACATACATGAAGTCAGCGTAAAACAGAGCTTCAAGGCCGTATCGCTTAAAATATGGCTTCAGAGCTGTACACGTAAAATAGGGCTTCAGAGCTGTTTTGGCGTAAAGTAGAGCGTCAGAGCTGTATGCGTAAAACAGAGCTTCAGAGCTGTCCGCGTAAAATAGGACTTCAGAGCTATTTGGCGTAAAGTAGAGCTTCAGGGATGTCCGCGTAAAGCAGTGCTTCAAGACTATTCTACGTAAAATATTGCTTTACCCTCCTGCATAAAGTTTAAAATACGTTTATTTTTAATGCAGCATAAGGTTGTACGAGAAACTCTTCGTATTCTTCGGATGAATTTGTCAAACAAATTAGTGAACCTGACTTCTGACAAAAATACTGCACGATGATCGAGAGTACGACTGTGATAATAATTTTGCACAGAGACCCAGGTTATCGTTTAGTGACATATTCTTGATATAAGTCATTTTTACGTATTCAAAGAATACGTTGCCTATTCTACATGGGCAGAAATGAGTTTTACGCTCAAGATAAAGATAAAATCAGATGCCACGTCAAAAGCTGTTTCTCATACAGAGCTCGAGGCATATCTCTGCATTTAATGTACGAGATGGAGGCATATCTCTATATTTAATGCACGAGATTTTATTCTAAAATGACTGGAAAAGCTAAAATTGTGGCTAATACGCTCACATCACCATCATTGCATTTTATGCCAACCAGGCTATTTTTAACTATAGGAGTATGCCGTATGCTATCTCCTCAAAATATGCCAACCCGAATATATTTGCAAAGGTACGTGATAAGGATATTTAGCCCAGAATATGCTCAAGACCTCAATCGTGACGGATAATTAACTATTTTATGCTGGTTATCTATTTTATCAAGTTTTATGCAGAGTTTGGTCTTTTATGCCAACAAGACAGTTATTTGTCTTTTTACGCCAACAAGACAGTTATTTGGCTTTTACGCCAACTATCTTTACGCAAGGTGCAGTTACCTACGTGGCTTGCATGCCGTGATCTTCGAGAAGCAGTTATACGTGTTACCTCATAAAGGGACATGTGTCATACGCAGATTCAGAAGACTAGGGAAATGTGGATAGCAGTTATCATAACCGTAGCGTAAAAGAAGTCTTCTTCTTTACAGTTTGGTCTTTTATGCCAACAAGACAGTTATTTGGCTTTTACGCCAACCATCTTTTCGCAAGGTCAGTTACCTACGTGGCTTGCATGCCGTAATCTTCGAGAAGTAGTTATATGTGTTACCTTATGAAGGGACACATGTCATACATATATTCAAAAGACAATTGGAACGTGGGGAGCAGTTATCATAACCGCAGTGTAAAAGATACAACTTTCTTCATAGTTTGGCCTTTTACGCCAACTAGACAATTATTTTGATTGATCTCTATAAATAGAGACCCCTGGTCACAGGATAACGAGCACAGAAGACAACCGGACAAGGGCATAATCAGAGATCAGAGAGAAAAGAGAGCACAGACAGAGTGTTTTGGCTGATAACTTCGATAACAGGAATTCGATCCTACTTGCAACTCTTGAAGCTTCTTCTACAATACTTCTTCATTATCGTATGGTCCAAGAAATAAAGTGATCGACCGCAGATCAGACTTTTATAGCAATACTTTCCCAGAATTATTTTATTATACTCAACATCCTCGTATAGGATTAATTGTACTACTTTTCTTGTTTGTAAGCAAAAAGGTTTCGTATAAACCTCTTCCACATTTTATTTATCCAAACAGGGTCACTGGCACCACAAGCCATTTTGGACTATAATCTAGTAAGTCAGTGATCACTCCGCGTGCAAGAACTATCGCAGTGAAGGCCCTGAAATACTTTTACTACGATGCACCCTTACAGTCCAGGTCGTATACCCTACTGAAGGTTCCGCAATACTCGTTCTGCCTAGGCCAAAATGATCCTAGTGCCCCAATGATCGTTCGAGGAACCAAATCTTATGCACAAGTTATCCATGACCATGCAAATACGTGAACATCTAGACTCTACAAAAATTGCATGGTAGAAATCTAAATATGCATATAATATATCTTTACTCTATACTACTCTTCCTTGAGCCATTGCTCACATAAAATTTCCCAGTCCAGGGATTTATCTCTGTAGCTCCTAGTCCAGGGATACTGCCTTGGTGACCGAATGGTCCCTAACATTCTATGTTCCATCATTGAAATATAAAATGACAGTCTTCTTATTTAAAGAAGTAATACTACAGTCTAAAGATAACTATAACTATAATATTGTAATCCAAGAGATAAGTTATTGCGACAGTACGAAAGTAAATTCTATAGCAACAAGGTGGATAGTCCAAGTGATAAGATAAAGCAGTGCTATATACAATTCTATCTCAACAATACATAGTCAATCATGTCTAGAATAGTAGCATAAAATTTATTTGTAGCAGCAAGTTAAATTTTTATGTTATATATAATATGATACAAAATGAGATTACTCTTTTATCTATGTGGGTTCTTTTTTTTATTAGAATGTATCAACTTATAGTATAGCAAACTACACATAAAACATCCATTTATTAAGTATGAAGATAAGGCAAAAAAATATTCATCGAAATCATCCACCTAAAAGAACACTCTGCCTCACGAGCAGAACTCTGAATACTCCTCTGAACGAGCCTAAGACAAATAGTACTTTGCCACCTGACCATATCAAGGCACCAAGTAGAACAGGGCATTACATCAATAACTTCTTTCCGCCAATAGCTCATCGCTATGGGAAGTCAAGAAAGACCACTAACAATCACTCTTCTATAAATATATAGCTCTATACAAGTATTTAGGACAGCTATATAACAACCTATATTTAGCCTCGATACTAAGTTCCTGCTTGCCTAACACTTTCCATCCAAAAAGTTGTCAGATCATCAACGGAGCATAGGGATTACTCTGATCTGACCTCCATCACCCCATCTCTCCAGAAACTCGAGTTATCTTAAAGTATTATATTTACTTACCTCTGTTAATTAATTATGATTAAACAAGTTCAATAAAGTTTTTCTTGAGAAGAAACCCTTTCCTTTCTGTCCAAAAACAAAGATAAAAAAATAATATTTTTTATTCATAACTTCCAATAATTACAAAGACTTCCAATAACCAACTGAATATGCCAACTTGACTTACAACTTTTGAAACTAAAAATAATTACAATAACAATTTTCCCCATATATTACATCCCTTTATAGGAAAATAACAGTATGCATTCAGATCTTCAGCTTCTAAAGGATAAGGGTCTTCTACCGTCTCATAAAGTCCCGTAGAACATCTAGCACATGGGGAGGTCAATATACTAGAAAATGCAATGGTGAGTGGTAAAAAATATACTTAACTAAAGTAGACACTAAGTAATCATTTGAGAAAATATTCTTTCTTTTACGATGGTCTTTCTATCTTTTTTACCTACATATATTTCATGTCAATACTCAATCGAAAGCATACTTTCTTTCAATACTTAATCAAAAACTCTACTTTCTTATTTCATTTTTGCAATCTTTAAATACTATTTTATGACAATAACTATTCATTTCTTCTTTTAACAAATGCATTATTATTCTTAGATAAAACTCTTTCTTAGGAACATGATAGCATCATTTTACTTATACGAATTCTTTCTTAGAAATAATTTATAACATGAAACATAAAATAATAGAAACTAACTTATACAGTGATTCTTATGACCTGTCGACTATCCATCCATACAATAAACAATGATTAGAATAATTTGCGTATATAATTTCTATAATTTTTTTGTCCGCCCCTATATCAAACTTATTAGGCCAGGAATAATATTATCCTTAGCTTGCGACCTAACTACATGATGATCCATTGGTGACTTCCCATAATTAGAAGTTGGAACATACAAGTCCATCTATCTAATAAACATGATACCCCCCCTAATTGGGAGGACGTACAAGCCTCTGAGTGTCCTATCTCTCCTAGGTTGATGCATTCCATGTACCTGATAATCTATCGAGAGATTAAACCTTGTACACAAGTTGTCCAAGACCAATGAATGACATGCAAATTTTATCAATAAAACAATGTAATACAGTAACTAAGTGCCAAACAAATATTTCTTTCTTTCTGACCATAGGGTCGTAGCTCTGTTCTTTCTTCCATTTATTTTGACGGCCATGATGTGTTCTTTATTTATTTCTTTCTTAAACAAACATATCATATCAGCACAGCATCATTTAAAATTAAATTATGTCTCATAACACATACATTTTAAGTCTAGCATTTCAGTTCTTTCTATGCAACAATACATATAATTCTTTCAATTATATCAATAGTCTATAGCTAAAGCAATACAATTCTTTTTTTTAACAACATACGATAAGGAGTCTATGTAATCATTCTAACTTTCTTTATCAAGTATAACAACAATTTAATACTCTTTCTTTAACAAGTATAGCAAAAGTTTAACAATCTTGCTTTAACAAGTATAGCAACAATGTAATAGTATATGATAAGGAGTATATAAAATTATTTTATGTTTCTTTAACAAACATAATAATAATTCTTTCAATTATATTACAGTCTATAAATCAAACAGTACCATTCTTTTACTATGAGTATAAAAATTTTATGTAACTATCATTCTAATGATCACAAACTCTATTTTTATAAGCAAAACAAATATCCATTCTCTATGGGTTCATTATTAATTGTGAACGAATCAGAAAGTAAAGTCTTGCATGCCTACTTACTATAATTAATTGTCTTTATGTCCCAACAAGAAAGCACTTACTAAAAACTATTCTCTTACTTGGCAGCAAACCATGTATAATAATATAATGCTACCGTTAGGAGCTGGATATTTGTCAGCCCCCTTTCCTGGCACACTTTGGCGCACTTTGACGTACTTTGGCGCATGTTGGTTGCTAGCCCGGCCTTTGTTTAGACCGGACTCGTGCATGTGTGGCTTGGATAGATTTGAGTAATTAAATGGTCCATATCTCAAACCTAAACCTATATATATTCCCATTTCTCTCTCTTTGCTCATTATTTCCTTCCTATTTCTCTCTCTTAGGTTTTCTCAGGGGCCTCAATTCAGGCATCAAGATACGTTTCAGGCCCTCCGTAGGCAAGTACATCTTGTACAAGAGAAGAACCATAGATTTATGCATACTTTAATTCTTAATAATGCATGTTTATTTCTAGCTCATGTTGTTGGGATCGAGTACCCCTTCATCTTTAATACTTGTCGTTCTTGATTTTCTTAGGTGGAATTGCATGGACCAGAGTTTGGGTCTATGGGTTCACTTCTATTTTCTTGGAGATTGATCTCCTAAGACTTTGTGTTTTATAAAACAAATTCACTCATAGTGTAGAGCACCATATTTTATGTAACTTTGTTTTTGGTCGTGCTTGTTTTTAAGTCCAGCTAAGTTCAGTGCTGAAACTTAATACAATACGTATACCAAATGGCTTACTAGAGAAGAAGAACAGTGCTCTGTGAAGAGTATGCGAGAAAATCTCTTTGACGTAGAAATACATATGTTTCACTTTTAGGCGCATTGGTTTGTTGTCCCAACTCCTCGTGCGTACTAATCATATTGCACTTAGTCTCCTAGCAAAAGTACGCCAATCACACTCCTTGAGTCATTGGCGTACTTCTGAGAGAAAACCCAGTTGGCGTACTTTGTTGCATATTAAATCAAAGTTCTTTCTGGAAAGCCAAGGAAAAGTGCGCCACGGTCTGTCCGTACACTTTCTTCGAGTTAGCATTCTGGCAAACTTTTTCTATGTTTCATCAGCCGACGCACTTTGCTTACGTTTGGTAGCTCGTGTACTTTTTTCTTTTCATTTTCTGTGGGACAAAGCATTGGTTGGTTTCTCAATTTCTATTTTATCAATTTGTTTGCTCCTCGACTGAAGAGTTTCTTGAATGTCGAGCTTTGACCTCGGATTATGTATTTTGTCTTGTAGCTAGCTTGCTCGCGCACTTTTTCTGAAAGTGCGCTTTATTCTTGCCCGCGCACTTTTGTCAAGTATGCCGTATTGGTCAAATTGACAAAGTGTGCCAACCTTTGTAGCTCACACACTTTCAAGCGAAAGTATGCCAACCTAGTTTTGTTCATTTGTGCGCTAACCTAGTTTTGGTCGTTTGTGCGCCAACCTTACTTCTATGTGTTTTGTATGCCAACTTGCTTTGTGCACCTACTATTTTCTTCACACGTTGAGCCCTGTAGATGTGGCCCTATATGCACTTGCTATTTTACTTGCTAATTAGTTTGCTTTTTCTTGATCAGTTTATTATACTTTGGATAGAATAAGCTGCGTAGTTCAACTCAGATGATATTCTGTAACCCCGGTTTTTATTTGGTTTAAGGTTTGTGGATACTATCTCGAGAGATTCTCGTACTACTCTTATTCTCATTCATCGATATAATAAAGTGACAAATTATATGACCAATATTAAACCATTATGTCCTAAATAACTTACTATCTGATAACTTGTTCATGATCGGGATACTAGAACTTGTTCCTGCCCTGACTTTTATATCTGTGATAATATATTTGATCGCACCGAGAGTGCTACTTGATATATATAGTGAGTCATCGTGCCACATATTCCTGCTACGTGATATATATTATTTTTATGCACAGATCTGGTAGTTGGATAGCGACTTTAGCCGTGGCTAGATATTATTAATTGTTGCATCACACTTAGGTGAATCCTGATTTAACTTTCGAGTGGCAATATGGATTCGTATCAAGAGTGCCCATACTTAAGGTATGACATCTAATAAGAAATATTCATGTGACCACGGTATGAGATTCTAACTAACCTAGGGTTAACTAGATAACTTAATTGTAGAGCACTAGGAGGGAAAGATATCTCGAGATCGTGCATATCGAACCACCCTAAATTTGTTGGAAGTAAATGCTGGCCACCATGGATACTGTATATCATCCGCACTAGTGGAGTACAGTATCTGATTTAATTATAAGACCAAGCCAGTATCTTTCCTATAGAAAGCCTGGAACTGTTACTGATTATTAATTAGCTCAGGGCCCGTGCGGGGGACTGGTGCATCATTTATATATATTCTTGCTTGTATATTATTTGTTTAGCCAGCCCTGCTCGATTATGGCACGATATAAAGATACTCATATATTGTATTATTGGAATAACCCAGAGATCATATATTAAGTCGTAATACATGATTGGTCGTCTAATTTGCTTATATAGGTACCTAGCCAGGAAAGTGGGCTTTCGTGGCATGGCGATTCAATCCATATCCTTGTTTGGTTATTGGATTGCATCGTTGTATTACGATACTCCATGGACTGAAGCTATATTATTTCTCCTTATTGTATCTCTGCTTGTGTATTATAACTTCTGTTGGATGAA
Organism: Iris macrosiphon; assembly: GCA_036927795.1. NCBI lineage: Eukaryota > Viridiplantae > Streptophyta > Magnoliopsida > Asparagales > Iridaceae > Iris > Iris macrosiphon. The sequence goes on from JAYESA010000005.1 coordinate 184,892,265, forward strand.
ATTAGGGACACAAGCTGTTGTGGCATAATAGTTCAACTCATGTCCTTGTTTGGTTGTTGGCTTACGCTATTATGTTACGATAAACTGTGGACCGAAACTATAACGCATAATATTTTAGCTTGACCATAATTAAGGGATATATTCTATCTTGATATGATATGTCACTTTCTGTCCTTGTTTGGTGAAGAGGTATCGTATCATATCATGGATGGGATATATATCATTGATTGTTGGCTCATGTATCTCATGCTATAGAACTGGTTTTGTTTTTTTATTTTGTGCTTCCTTTGTGGTACTTGATATTTGGGGTCTGACCCTACTGGTTTTGTATTGCCAGATTTAGAGCCAATACCGGAGGATCAAGCTTACTTCTCCTTCATTGATGGCACGCACCAGAAGGATAGCTGCTGAGAGTCACGAGTGGATTTTTTGTTTCAGTGCTCATCTTTTGTAAACTATATTCTTTTGGGCGTTTAGCCAATCGACACCTGTTAGCCAACAAATCTAGACACTAGTTCCCTACATGACTATATTTATACTCAGACTGCAACTGACTCACTATTATATATACTTTTGATTATGTATCTGGCATATCAATTTATATTACTAGAACTCTAGAACCTTCTGATGCGGCATTTGGGATGCCTTACAACTTATTCTAAAATATTCTATGTTATTGCAACTTAATTGAATGATTGAGATATAGAAGTTTTTGACCCTAGGAGATTTGATTGTAGTATACACCCCCTCGTCCTTAGACAACCTTAACATATTGCGGGTTACTTCGGTATTCCGTAAGGTGCGGTTGGCTGAGTCATTCTCCCGCTCTCCAGTATTCTAGATCTAGGGCATGATATTATTACAGAAATATACTACTAATAATGATGACCTCTGCTCCTGAAATCGCACGTAGGAAACTAATATCACTGATGTTAATCATTGGGAGCTCAAATCTTCAATACTCGTAGTATTGGTGTTGGTGATGATGACTGGGAATAAGAGCCTCACATGATTTTCTATGACCTCTTCTTTCACCCATCCTAGAAACTATCATTTACAAGGTGTACTCATACCACCTGGATGCCCTCATAACTATATCAAAAGTTGAAAAGTTATGTTGCTCAATCGCCAAGTTGATCTCTACGTGGAGTCCCTATTGGAACCTCCTAGCCCTATCGAACTCGGTAGCTACCAAAGGGGTAGCAAACCTACTAAGATAGTAAAACTATGTGTGTAGCCATCCACTATCCACTTTTGCTACTTGTGGTTGTTAAATCTTATATGAAGATTATTACATGAAATCGTATCAAAGTACTGGGTACTAAACTTTTTCCTAAAATTTGTCCATGGAATTGATGCAATGAGTGAGACCTATTGAGGTGCCATTATTCTTTGGCCAAATCTAGCAATTGTAGGCTAATTAATGCTACTTACTTTAGCTGGAACCCATACTACCTTGAGTATGACCTTTGTGTCTTGGAGCCACATATAAGATGCATCTCATCCTCCGTACCAAAGAATATAAGATGGAGATACTTGAAGATGCTCGCAGAATTAAATCCTTGATGTCCACCTCACTCTAGATTTGTCTGAATAGACTAGTTAAGAAGGACGCTCTAATGATGTTGAGTCACTAACAAGCCTTTGATAATGTCAAGGAAAGTATGTCTATCCACCTCTACTGGTAGTACTATTGTACTAGAATGCTAGGCTGATCCTACTAACCATGATGCTCGGCCCCTTAGTCTATCCTTAACTTTATCCTTAACTGTTATTGATGTAGTGCCCCGCTCCGCGTTGCCACTATATACAAGAGATATCGGTTTGCTGACTCAAAAATGATATCTTCTTTAAAAGCTCCTTGTTGAAGCAGAAGATGATTGATCTAGGTGAGTGGGCAGAAACTTCATTCTCTGATTCTTGCATGCCTTAATAATGAATCTGAGTTTTTGAATTGCTTGTTTGCTTAATAAGATAAGTTTGCATGAATAATAGAACGAGAACCTGCCTACCTAAAAAAGATAGAGTCATTGCCATGCTAAGTATAATAAATATTATATGCTAGTTATACTGACACAGCTATCAAACAAACCTTGTCATACTAGAGAAAGAAAGAGTAGAACTACATGCTAACTTGAAGAGATAAATAGACCCGTGCCATAATAGCTTTACTTAAAAAATCATTCATATGTTTGCTTGTCATCATATATATAATTGCTTATCATGGATGCTAAAGCTTGATGGAATATATGCTCGTTTTGTTATAAGAGTAAATAATTGTCTTGTTTGTGCAGAGACTAGTAGCCCGCCCTGATATTCCGGTCCTACGGGATCTAGGGGGTGCGGCTATTAGATAAGATATATGTGGATTGAAAGCTTGTATTGTCATGTTGTGTTATTATTGTGATATGTGATATGCTTGTTATAGAAGGAGCTTGCGGTGGATGGAGGCTAAACGACAAGTTTGGAGACTAATAGTGTGCCCTGAGCTCGGGGTATGGCTATTAGATTGGTGTAAGGAGACTAATAGGGTGAGACTAGTAGTGCGTCCTGATGTTCCGGTCCTGCGGGATCCAAAGGAACGTGGCTATTAGATGGAAGACGGTGCTTCTGTTGAGAAGAGTTGAGTTTGTGTTAGAAAAGTTAGCTTATTCATGGAGATAGCTACATTTAGGTAGTTAGGGAGCATGCTAGGCTAGCCTTCTTACATACCTAACTATTTGATGCAGAGATGGACAGGGAAGGAGAATCATATATTTATATATGCAAATTGTTGCTAAATTATATGTCTGCTACAGGGATAACCGTTCGACAAGGGTAAGAAACACAAAAAGTATTTATATAGCCTGCTTGTTCATAAACATATGCATCTTAGAATTTATCTTATAGTGTTTTATGCATTTGCATTGGTCGGACAATAGCTATTAGTGTCACTACCACGTTCCAAAAATAAGGGGTATTTTTGACTTTTTGTATATTATTAATATTGTGTGTAATTAATTGTATGAGATGTATATTTATATATATATTATGTACAGTGTTCTTAATGTTTGAGCTAGTAGACTTGACCTAGAAGCCTACTAGATAAAATACTTGACCAAATTATAGGGTTATGAATTTATTTGTATTATTTAGAATTTAATTATTTGAGGTTGTAATTAATTACCATAATTTTATTTAATTATTGCGCCTTGCCGTTGCTTCGATATTTGGAGCGCTACCCTATCTTTTGTCTTTCAACAAATTTTACAACCTTGCCCTAGACGTGCCCGCCTTCTATTCTGACCTTTTTGCAACTCGTAATTATGCTCTCTTGTGCTTCATTTTAGCCGCATAATATTCATCGCGGACGTTTATTTAATTTCTAAATAAAATCCAACTTTGTATCGTTGTGCGTTCTAATCGAAATTGGAGACAATTTCGACCTATTTTCGTGCAACCCAAATTAGGGTAATATTCTGCTCTGAGTCTTTTTCACTAATGATATTTGTGTCCCAACCTAATTTTAGTCTCATGTATTTCTAATTAATTTTAGAACACCGCTTGCATTTATTTCTAATTAAATTATGGATACCAAATTTGACTAATCCAATTTTAACCTAATTTAATCCAAATACCCCATTATTTGAGCCCATACAAAACACACAACACCCCCTCACCCTACAAAACACCAAACACCAAATTGCCCACCAATTTTTCATTATTTTATGTGTCTGTGCAAATATCCAAATTTAAGGGGGCTCATTTACAAATATTACATTAGGTGTCAACACCCCATTGGTTCAAACCAAATGGAGAAGCCCTAATTATTTGACTAGTTAACCCAACCCCTCTCTTTGTATGAGTAATTTCTTCATGTCAAATCCTGGCCACCCATTCAAAATGGGGCTCATCATCACCACATACCTCCCATCACCTCTCCTATAAGATGTCTCTTCAATGCACCCTTCCCAACATGCCCTAATCCCCAAACCTAGGAAAGCCCCCACCTCTCTCTCTCCTTCCTCCTCACTCAACCGTAGCATTCCCTTTTTCTCCTTCTTCTTCTTCCCTTCTTCTTCTTTTTCTTCTTCTTCTTCTTCTTCTTCTTTCTTCTTCTTCACCTCCTTTTTTTGAAAAAAGAGGGAAAAACAAAACCATCTACACCATTCAACCAAACTCTGTCCCCTACTCCGGTCATGACCCTGGTGAGCTCCCTATTTTCCTCCCCTCTTCCCTGACTCCAACCTTGGCTGCTCAACCCGAGCTCCACCTCAGCCGAGCTCTTTTCTTCCCCGGCGAGCTCCTCCTCCGGCCAGCTTCACCCATACACGAGCTACAGTTTCTTCCTCCCGGCCACGAATACCCCACTCCTCCCGCTGTAACCTCCGCTGCTCAACCGACCAGTGACCCGTACCCCCCGGCATCACCACCCGACTCGTCGGACTATGTCGAGCAACACCCAGACCTGCCTCCTCGCCTGACCCGATCGTCTCCACTGCATTCCCTCCGCCATCATCAGTTCAACCATCACCACCACCATCGTCATCGTGACCTGCTGCCCGAACTCCCCCTTAGTCCGGCCAACTCCCTCTCCCCGGCCACTCCTTCTTCTCTGACCCCGCTCGACTGAACCACCCTGCTCTCCTCCCTCATCCCGAGATCGCCACCTCCCTTTCCCGGCTGTGCCAGTATCAGAATCACCACCAATACTATCATCAGAGTCGCCATCACCATTAACTCCGGCGAGCCGCAACTCCTTACACCACCACTCTCCACTAGTGCCACCCTGCTCTACCTCCGTTTGAGCTTGACCCAGCTCCACCATCCACCACCACTGCAACTTCCCTCTGCCTCACCCATCCGACCCGTCCCCTCAGTGAACCACCCCGCCTGAAGCTCCCCGACCCCGCAGTATCATCCACCTCCGGCCAGTCATCTTCCGAGCTCCTTCCTCCCGCTGATGGACCACCACCTCGTTGTCGTTGCCCTAGTCGCCATCGTCGTCTTCGCAGTCGTCGTGCACGTGCACAGGTACAGTTTCTTCCCCCTCGCGTACACGTACGCGTGTACGTATGTATGTATGTATGTATGTATGTATGTATGCATGTATGTATATAGTATATGTATTAGTATATGTATGTTTCGTGTATATATACGCGTATACATATATATAGTATATTCTCTATTAGTATATGTATGTTTCGTGTATATATATGCGTGTGTATATATATATATATATCGTATATTTCTCTATTTATATATATGTATTCAGCATATATATATATTAGTATATCCGTATTCATAATATATGTTAGTGTATATATATATACATATATATACGTATATGGTATATGTATTATATTAGTATATATATATATAAATATAGTATAAGTATATTTTTACTGGTATACGTATATATATATTCAGTATATATATTCTTTTGTATACATATAAATAATGGTTGTTGTATATATATATATAAATATGTGGTATGAATATATAAACATATGTATATAGTATACAAATTCTATTTAGTGTATATACACTTATCTATATTTTTGTATATAATTATTGGTATACACATATATATGTATTATATTTAATTAATGATATATGCTAATTGATAATATGTGTAATTATGAATGTATTAGGCGACCCGAGTGTAATTACGGATACCCCGTATTTATATAGACCTGTAACCCTGTTAATTATTAGAAGGCTGCCATATGTATACTCACATATTGGCGAGACTCGTATCACCGACTGTCTAAATTCACAGCAATTACAGACGCGACACCCACATAATTAGACGCTCGCTTAACCCTAGTTGACCAGTGTAATACCTAGCGTAGCCCCAAGTTCAATGTATTTGTGATTGTGTTAGTGTAACGTCTGATACAAATATTATATTTTATGATATGTCTATATGACTGTTGGATCATCCAGACGATACTCTGGAACAGGATATTAGTATTACCAGCTAAGGACCCAAGGCGAGTACATTCTCTGATAATTTTTATAATTCTAGTATCTAGAAATGTTACATCTGATTCTTGACACTGTGCTACACGGACAAGTATATAGATTGGATCTGCAGCCATAAGATATTATATTGACTATCGCATTGACATTGTATACACATTGATATTAGACATCGTACATGATATATTGGACATTGATCGTGTATCGTAATATGTCATGGTTGGATCCACTATACTACTTGGGAGCGAGGGAAATATTAGTAGATTATGTGATCATATCCAACTCTACATGCATCATAGCTTACCCCACACCTCACGTCGGGTGCAGCCATTACATGCCTCATAGCCTGTTATATATGATTAGCCTGACCATTACTTGCATCATAGCTAACCAAATGGTTAGCCTGACCTTACATGAATCATAGCTAATAATATATAATAAGCCTGATCTTGTCCCAAGCCGATCACATGATAGACCAATATTTCAAACACTTAGAATAGTTACAGTTCTTCATTCCATTTTCATATGCTACATCATCTGTATATGATATTGTAGCTCTTTCTCTTTATTTCATATATGCACTGACTACACCATATTGCTTAAATTGCCCATCTCTTTATATTGTCATTGCATTTACTTATTGCCTTCTCTCAGTATTTAGCATCATCTATTTATTGTTTTATAGTCTATATCAATTAAATGGAACTGTTATTTGAGATATACTTTGCTTCTTCCTGACTGGAAATATTTTCTAGACTATGCCTTAGAGGACTGGTATCCAATATTTTATGGACCACAGGGAGATTAGCTGCAGACTTGGACATCGGTAGTTCAATTATGATTTCGGGAGTTCTAGCCGAAATCACTAGTATCTAGTTAGTTCTTTTAGCAGATTATTTGGTACCGGATTTGTCTCCGGCATACTTTGTTGAGATTTGGATATTATTGTTGAGTTAGATTATTTCTATTTAGACTTGTGTTGTATTTTACTTTTCTTCGATATCTTATCGTGTTGTAGTTATGTGATTGAGTATGTTGTTCATATTATATTGTGTTATCCGTGTCTCCTCATGGAGTTGGATACTCGTAAAAGATTGTTTAGACAGTGCATTGACCTAGACAGCGTTTTACCGCCGATGCTGCGGCATAGGCTGGACGTACCCACGCTCTCGTGTCCCGATACCGGGTGCGGGTCGTGACACATTTTTAGTGGCGGCCCATGCATGTCAGACTTTACAAGTTGTACGATGTCGTGGTAGTACGACGTCTTAGTTGTACTACTGCATGCCTGCTATAGAATATAGGACATAGGATACTAGGATGAGAGAGGATACTCAATCACAAAAAAAAAAATCTTGAGAGATTCCTAGGACGACCCCTTGAGAATCTTATTACAATTTCTAATTAAAATTTTTTCCCTATTTTCGTCCGCTCTCGTTTGTTGTTATTGAACTTGATTCTTGTTGATCAGTTATTAAATTAAAATCTTGGTATCATTGTTGAGTTTGATTCTTGTTGACCAGTTGTTAAAATTTAATTCTTGGTATTGTTGTTGAGTTGATTTTATATCGAGATAAATTTTATGGGCTAAAATTTATGGTATTATCTGATGGCATATATTGATGAGGACAGTGAGAAAGGTAAAACGTCTACCTTGGTTATGGAACCTAGAGTTTATCGCAGCCATACTAGCTGTCGTGACCAGAATGTAGGAACCTGACTTGGATGTACATACTTAAGTTATGAAATTTAGAGTCTCTCGCAGCCATATCGGTTGGCGTGGCAAAAATTCTAGATGACATGATTATAGAGTTGCATAACTTAGTTACGGAACCTATCATTTATCGCATTTATGCTTACTGGCGTGGCGAGAATTTTGAGTGTCATGATCTTGAACAGACGTGTATGATTATCAGGTTGTATCTTAAATTGGTTCTTAAAGTATCATCTCAATACTTATCTATTTTGTTATTACAAGACCTTGTTCCATCGCTTCTTTTCTTTACTAGCAGTAGAAATACCTTCAGTCCTCAATCCAGTTCCTTTTTGAGCTTCTATTATTTGAAGATTCCTTGTTAAGTATGATATTTAGTGACTTATAATTATGTCTGTGTCTTGTATTAGTGTTGACTGAGTGTGACCTGTTCATTATAAGTATTTCTTAGTTGGACATGTGAGCAGTAGGCATTAATCTAGAGTTAACCCATAGCGTAGTGCCTTGTAGCAAAGGTTCTATAATAATGTGTCATTATTATTAGTATTGGTACTATAGATAGAAGAAGAAAAGAGTATCAGTGAAGGTTCCAATAGTAAGTATCAGAATCAGCATGCCATTCCTGGATAGTCATTAATTTATGTAATTGGATGATCTAGGTAAACAATTAAGTATCAAGGAATTGTGTTAAAGATTAATAGAGCATGATGTTCAATTTGATGATTGATACTTGGGTGTGTTAAATATAAAAAATGTATATGCATAAAGGGTTTTAATGAGATGTCATGAGTAGAAAAATATCAGGATTAGTAATAAAAGTTGTGAAGCATATCACAGATTAATTTAATAGGCTGTAAAAGATTAAAGGGAAATACATATACATCAATCGAAATGAGGAACCATATACTTGCCCATGAGAGTAAAGTGAAACATGGGTGTTATAGAAGGTGCAAGTAATCGTGAGTTCTAATAAATTTGATGTGATGATCCAATAATGAAGCTAGTATTACCATACCAATAGTGCTAATGTTTCTATATCAAAGAATTATTGAGAATTGTGCTAGTAACAGTAAGTACTTCGTGTGATGATAATTAGATTGGTGTACCAGTTGATATAGATTAAAAATCATGGAAGAAAATACGTGTGATGATAAATTTAATTATTGGGAGTAATAGTACAAGTAATCCGGGTAGTGCAAATTTTATTACATAGTTGAGGTTGTAGATAATTGGTATATTTGTGTGCACCTTGAGTATTAGAGACTGTGAGTATTTATATGTATACTTGTGGATTTAATTTTATCGTTTGAAGAGTGGAAATGAATTACAATTTTTGAGAATTTTAAGGAGTTGAGATTTTATGTTATTAAAATATTTGAGGATTCAAAATTTGATTCAATAAACATAGTCAAAGCTATAAAGATTTTAGAAGTGATTAAAATTTTATTTCGATATTGAGTATTTGACTTTTGAGGAAGTATATGCATTTTATTTTAAATCGTTCGAGAAGTAAAATTTTGATAATTTTATTTGGAGGATTAAATTTTATGGTGGGTAAGAAATATATATTAGTATATGAGTGGATGAAGTGCATACGTTAGGATCTGTTGACTTAGACATGATTGAGATGGCACTTCAAACAGACTTGGGTGTCCATCTAGAGTTGTATTAGCGAGAGTAGTACTTAGTATGGTGTGTTGCACTTGGTGTGCACTTGAGTGATAAGAATAAATAGTATGAATAATTATAATAGGTAAGAAAGCTAGCAGTGAGTGTGCTTGTAGTAGAAACTGTGGTACCTAAAGGGATAGAGGTATTAAACTTTGGATGCATTATTAAACCATGGTTATATTAGAGATTCTTGGTATCAGATTTAGGTATCAATAGACAGGTGTATGCAATGAGAATGTATTCATGGATGTCTTGTGGACTAATGATTAGTTGATATGGGTATCAGTGTACAAGAATAGAAATTAGTTAGTAAATATGCCATAGTTAAGTGTATGTTGGAAATATAAGATACTGCAGGTGACGTGTTAGCAGGTTTTGTTCTTTTCTTTCCTTCTGTCCTTTTTTGTTTGATTGATTGACTGATTCCTTAGTATCGTAGCTTGTATTCATGATTTTCTTGTTAGAATATAGTTAGTAGCACACCCTGACAGAGATTGCAATACTATGACAAAACAGACCATAGCCATGCATGTTTCCTTTAGATTGTATGTTGTATAACTGTAGGTAGAATTTTCTTAGACCTTGATTATTGGGGGTTTGACCGTAGTAGATTTAGGAAGAGGTTATGACTTGACAAGAGAGACAAGATGCTTAAATTTTAAGGATAATCATTAATTTAAATAAAGAAATAAGAATTTAATATGATAGAATTGATGATTTATTGATTATGATATAATTTATCATTAAAACTTGAGGAAATTTAGGAGATTATTATTATATTTATTTGATTGCAAGATATAAATTTAAAAATTTATATTATGAATGTTGTATTTGAAGATTCCATAAGTATCGCATTGTTGGTATTTTGTGGAAAAAGAAATCAAGGAATAAGATCATTAATGGATTAGTGTTTGAATTCAATTTCCGAGATAAGAATTTAAATTTTATAAATATGCATCGATTGGATTCATGGATTAGTATTTTTAGATAGGATTTCTTAATTTATAAAAGTGTGCATTGATTGAGTTCAAAATTAAAGGATTGGATAATAAATTTATGAGTATTAAATTATTAACTTAAGGTTTTGGGAGAAATTATGAAAAAAATAGAATTTGATTTTATTTCGAGGATTTTTAGAAATATGATAAATTGCAGAATTTTGAAAAAAAAAATTGTGAAGTGACAATGTGGATTACTTCATGATTATGTGGGTTGGTGAATTTAAATTTTGATGGAAAATAATAATATATAATGAGTAAATACTACTATTGAGGATTTTAAATTTCGAGGACGAAATTCTTTTAAGGAGGGTAGACTTGTCACTACCACGTTCCAAAAACAAGGGTATTTTTAACTTTTTGTATATTATTAATATTGTGTGTAATTAATTTAAATAATTGTATAAGATGTGTATTTATATATATATATTATATACAGTGTTCTTAATGTTTGAGCTAGTAGACTTGACCTAGAAGCCCACTAGATGAAATACCTGACCGAATTATAGGGTTATGAATTTATTTGTAATATTTAGAATCTAATTATTTGAGGTTGTAATTAATTATCATAATTTTATTTAATTATTGTGCCTTGTCGTTGCTTCGATATTTGGAGTGCTACCTATCTTTTGTCTTCCAACAAATTTTATAACCTTGCCCTAGACGTGCCCGCCTTCCATTCTGACCTTTTTGTAACTCGTAATTATACTCTCTTATGCTTCATTTTAGCCTCACAATATTCGTCGTGGATGTTTATTTAATTTCTAAATAAAATCCAACTTTGTATCGTTGTACGTTCCAATCGAAATTGGAGACAATCTCGACCCATTTTCTTGCAACCCAAATTAGGATAATATTCTGCTCTGAGTCTTCTTCACTAATAATATTTGTGTCCCAACCTAATTTTAGTCCCATATATTTCTAATTAATTTTAGAACACCGCTTGCATTTATTTCTAATTAAATTCGGGATACCAACTTTGACTAATCCAATTTTAATCCAAATACCCCATTATTTAAGCCCATACAAAACATACAACACCCCCTCACCCTACAAAATATCAAACACCAAATCGCCCACCAATTTTTTACCATTTCATGTGTCTGAGCAAATACCCAAATTTAAGGGGGCTCATTTGTAAATATTGCATTAGGTGTCAACACCCCATTGGTTCAAACCAAATGGAGAAGCCCTAATTATTTGACTAGTCAACCCAACCCCTCTCTTTGTATGAGTAATTTCTTCATGTCAAATCCTGGTCACCCTTTCAAAATGGGGCTCATCATCACCACACACCTCCCATCACCTCTCCAATAAGATGTCTCTTCAATGCACCCTTCCCAACATGCCCTAATCTCCAAACCTAGGAAAGCCCCCACCTCTCTCTCTCCTCCCTCCTCACTCAACCGTAGCATTCCCTTTTTCTTCTTCTTCTTCCTTTCTTCTTCTTCTTCTTCTTCTTCTTCTTCTTCTTCTTCTTCTTCTTCTTCTTCTTCTCCTCCTTCTTTTGAAAAAAGAGGGAAAAACAAAACCATCTACACCACTCACCCAAACTCTGGCCCCTACTCCGGTCACGACCCCGGTGAGCTTCCTATTTTCCTTCCCTCTTTCCTGAGTTCAACCCTGGCTGCTCAACCCGAGCTCCACCTCAGCCGAGCTCTTTCCTTCCCCGGCGAGCTCCTCCCCCGGCCAGCTTCACCCATACACAACCTGCAGCTTCTTCCCTCCCGGCCACGAGCACCCCACTCCTCCCGCTGCAACCTCCGATGCTCGACCGACCAGTGACCCGTACACCCGGCATCACCACCCGACTCGTCGGACTACGTCGAGCAACACCCAGACCCACCCCCTCGCCTGACCCGATCGACTCCACTGCATTCCTTCCGCCATCATCAGTTCAGCCATCACCACCACCATCGTTACCGTGACCTCCTGCCTGAACTCCCCCTCAGTCTGGCCATATCCCTCTCCCCGGCCACTCATTCTTCCCCGACCCCGCTCGACTGAACCACCCTGCTCTCCTCCCTCATCCCAAGCTCGCCACCTCCCTTCCCCGGCTATGCCAGCATCAGAATCACCACCACCATCATCATCAGAGTCACCATCACCATTAACTCCGATGAGCCGTAACTTCTTACACCACCACTCTCCACCAGTGCCACCCCGCTCCACCTCCGTTCGAGCCCGACCCCGCTCCACCATCCACTACTACTGCAACTTCCTTCTGCATCACCCATCTGACCCGAGCTCCCTCACTGAACCACCCTGCCTGAAGCTCCCTGACCCCGTAGCATCATCCACCTCCGGCCAGTCTTCTCCGAGCTCCCTCCTTCCGCTGACGGACGACCACATCGTCGTCGTCGTCCTAGTCGCCATCGTCGTTGTCATCGTCATCTTCGTCGTCGTCTTGTACGCGCACAGGTACAGTTTCTCCCCCTCGCGTACACGTACGCGTGTACATATGTATGTACGTATGCATGTATGTATGTAGTATATGTATTAGTATATGTATGTTTCGTGTATACATATGCGTATACATATATATAGTATATTCTCTATTAGTATATGTATGTTTCGTATATATATATATACGCGTATATATATATATATATGTATTCAACATATATATATTAGTATATCCGTATTCATAATATATGTTAGTGTATATATATATATATATATATATATATATATATATATATATATATATATATATATATATATATATACACATATATATACGTATATGGTATATGTATTAAATTGGTATATATATATATATATATATATATATATATATATATATATATATATAGTATATGTATATTTTCACTGGTATATGTATATATATATTCAGTATATATATTCTTTTGTATACATATAAATAATGGTTGTTATATATATATATATATATATATATATGTGGTATGAATATATAAACATATGTATATAGTATAAAAATTCTATTTAGTGTATATACACTTATACATATTTTTGTATATAATTATTAGTATACACATATATATGTATTATATTTAATTAATGATATATGATAATTGATAATATGTGTAATTATGAATGTATTAGGCGACCCGAGTGTAATTACGGATACCCCGTATTTACATAGACCTGTAACCCTGTTAATTATTAGAAGGCTGCCATATGTACACTCATATATTGGCGAGACCCGTATCACCGACTGTCTGAATTCACAGCAATTACAGACGCGACACCCGCATAATTAGACACGCGCTTAATCCTAGTTGACCAGTGTATTACCTAGCGTAGCCCCGAGTTCAATATATTTGTGATTGTGTTAGTGTAACGTCTGATGCAAATATTATATTTTATGATATGTCTATAGGACTGTTGGATCATCTAGACGATACTCTGGAACAGGACATTGGTATTATCAGCTAAGGACCCAAGGCGAGTACATTTTCTGATAATTTTTAATTATTTGATAATTTCTATAATTCCAGTATCTAGAAATGTTACATCTGATTCTTGATACTGTGCTACACGGACTAGTATATAAATTGGATCTGCAGTCATGAGATATTACATTGACTATCGTATTGACATTGTACATGATATTGATATTAGAAATCGTATATGATATATTGGACATTGATCGTGTATCGTAATATGTCATGGTTGGATCTACTGTACTAGTTGGGGGCGGGGGAAATATTAGTAGATTATGTGATCATATCCAACTCTACATGCATCATAGCTCATTCCACACCTCACGTCGGGTGCAGCCTGACCATTACATGCCTCATAGCCTGTTATATATGATTAGCCTAACCATTACTTGCATCATAGCTAACCAAATGGTTAGCCTGACCTTACATGAATCATAGCTAATCATATGTAACAAGCCTGATCTTGTCCCAAGCCGATCACATGATAGACCGATATTTCAAACACTTAGAATAGTTACAGTTCTTCATTCCATTTTTATATGCTACATCACCTGTATATGATATTGTAGCTCTTTCTCTTCATTTCATATATGCACTGACTGTACCATATTGCTTATATTGCCTGTCTCTTTATATTGTCATTGCATTTACTTATTGCCTTCTCTCAGTATTTAGCATTATCTATTTATTGTTTTATAGTCTATATCAATTAAATGGAACTATTATTTGAGATATACTTTGCTCCTTCCTGACTGGAAATATTTTCCAGACTATGCCTTAGAGGACTGGTGTTCGACATTTTATGGACCACAGGGAGATTAGCTGCAGACTTGGACATCGATAGTTCAATTGTGATTCCGGGAGTTCTAGCCGAAATCACTAGTTATCTAGTTAGTTCTTTTAGCAGATTATTTGGTACCGGATTTGTCTTCGGCATACTTTGTTGAGATTTGGATATTATTGTTGAGTTAGATTATTTCTATTTAGACTTGTATTACATTTTACTTTTCTTCGATATCTTATCGTGTTGTAGTTATGTGATTGAGTATGTTGTTCATATTATATTGTGTTATTCATGTCTCCTCACGGAGTTGGATACTCTTGCGAGATTGTTTAGATAGTGCATTGACCTAGACAACGTTCTACCGCCGATGCTATGGTGTAGGCTGGACGTACCCACGCTCTCGTGCCCCTATACCGGGTACGGGTCATGATAATTAGTGCAGAGTTGAATCAAGAGTCACAATAGCTAATAGTATCAGATAAATGAGTCATTAGTTAGCTGGATTATCGCTACTGATCCTGAGTTTCTTGGGGACCAAGATAGTTCAACTTGTTTGCTTGATTGAATGCTATTCCACTGAATGCTGTATTATCCCTAGAGTCATTGAGTATAGCTCACGAGACACATTGCGTATACCCTGATAGTAGAATAATTGGCTTGCCTTGTGTGGTTGAATATTCAAACATGAACTCTGTTTTCAAAGATGTTTCCAAAAAAAGTAATATGACTCCATTCCTGTACTGCATGTAACAAACCTAGGTAAAACGAGAAAGATCACTAGTAATGTAATATTTTATAACATAATTACTGAGTGTTAGTTTTAGTGAATGTTGCTTCTGTTTGTTGAATTTAGACTCACCAGTACTTTCTCCAAAGTACTGACCCACCAACAGTTTGCTTGTTCACAGGTGCTGGATCGTCCGAGCAAGCGATACCCGTGCCTTATCCCCAGGACCCAGAGATCTGGTTTTGATGCCTTGAGCCGTATCGAGTTTTATTTTGAGCTACTTTTGTATAGAGTGTCACGACCCGCACCCGGTATAAGGGCACGAGAGCGTGGGTACGTCCAGCCTACGCCGCAGCATCGGCGGTAGAACGCTGTCTAGGTCGAGTACTATCTAAATAATCTCACACTAGTATCCAACTCCATAAGGAGACTCGGATAATACTATAAAAATATTCACAACATATTCAATCACAACTACAGCACGATAGGAATTTGAAGAAACAAAGAATACAACACAAGTCTAATGATAAAACAATCATACCTGCAATCAGTAACAACCAATCTCCAAGTGTCAGAAACAAGTCCACTAAGGTCACAGTCTGGAAAAATATTTTCCAGTCAGGAAGGAGCAAAGTACATCTCTAAATAGCAGTTCTATATAAATGACATAAACTATGTAGCAGTTCTAGATGGAAATATACCAGATGCATGTATAGGTACGAGAATTGTACAATGAAAGAAATACTGGAAATACTGTAAGTAACTGCAGGAAAAGAAACAATATGTCCATGAGCAAGAAACCTATGACTAAGTGTGTGAGTACTAGCTTTAACATGTGATCGGCTTGGGAACTTGATCAGGCTGGTTACATATGATTAGCTATGATTCACGAAGGTCAGGCTAACCGTTGGTTAGCTATGATGCATGGAGAGGTCAGGCTAATCACACGTAACAGCTATGAGGCACGGAGATGGTCAGGCCGCACCCGACGTGAGATGTGGGGTGAGCTATGATGCATGAAAAGTTGGGTATGATCACATATCTACACTAAAATACTCCCCACCCCCGACTGGTATAGTAGATCCAATCATGGTACGCTATGGCACGGGATTCCCTAGGAAGGTAGCAAATCTCCCCGGGAATCAGTGTCTGTACATGCACAAGATAATAAGGAAAATAAGTCTTGTACAAGCTACACCATGAATAAGGAATAACATCTTATGACGAGATCCGTGTATACCAATCCGTGTAACCAACGTGTCAAGAACATGAATATTTACACTAGATACAGTGAACATAGGAGATATCATAAATTAAAAACTAATCAGAGAATGTACTCGCCTTGGGTCCTTAGCTGGTAATGTCAATGTCCTGTCCCAGAGTATCGTCTGGAGGAACCAACAGTCCTAAAAATATATCAAATACAACATTTGCATCAGGCGCTACACTAACACATCACAATACATGAACTCAGGGGCTCTGCCAGGTATGGCACTAGTCAACTAGGGTCGTCTATTAGAGACATAGAAGTGTACACATTGTACTAACATATACATCAAATACATTTGGTACGAAAATAGATAAGTGTATTTACATATACCTTAAGTAATATTAATACTGAATGTTTTAATTACAATAGCTACTAGGAAATACGTTATACAAGGTATAGTCATAAAAATAAGCCAAGTTAGAATTTTACTATATATACTAAATTTCAAAGTACAATGACTATGCTAATACATGAATTTAATTTATACTAGTATACATATACTTTAAAATAAATAATACTTGTGTACATATATAAACATAATAAATAATACTTGAATGTATATCTATATAGACATAGTTCATTGAAAAGGGATACAATACGTATTTATATTATACTATACCAATTTATAATTATACCAAAAATTTTATACAAAATATGTATAACTGTATACTCATAATAGAATTATAACATATATGTATTGTCAACATCATTATTAAATATACTAATATTAATACCAAATTAAGTTCATACTATATATTAAGGGTATACTAAAAGCTTATATAAAATATATGTAGCATACCATCATTAAAAATAACAATACAGATACTAAAACATTAATTGAAATTATACCTAGTATACATTTTATTAATATATATTATATGAAAATACTAAACAAATAAATAAATAATTACTAACTGATTAAAAATAAATAATTGATTACTAAATTAACTAAACTAATTACATAAAATTACTAAACTAATTATATGAAATACTAACTAATTATATACTTAACTACTAATTATAATTTAATTACTGATTAATAAATAATTAATTTATTCAGAAATAATTAACTATTCTAATTATAAATTAAACTAATCTAATATATATAATTAATATACTAATTATATATTAATCTAATTATAACTAACTTTACTACCTAATTAAATTACTCTGAACCGAGAAAGGAAAAGAGGGAAAGAGAGGAGGGGGACTCACGCGAGGGTTTTCCGGCGTCGGCTGGAGGGGGTTCCGTCGAGGTCGGGCCGGGCAGGGCGGTCGCAGCTCGTCTCGGCGGCGGATCTGCTGTGGCGGGTGCTCTCGTCCCGAGGAGGCGACGGCGTGGAACTCGAGAGCAGCGGCGGCTTCGAGGCGGCGGATCTGACCCAGAGCCTCATCAGGACGGCGGCGACGACGGCTCCGGTGAGGAAGCGGCGGGTCTCCGAGCTCGACGCGGCAGCGGAGCTCGATGTCGGGGGAAGACGCGGCGGCCAGCGGCGATAGGCGAGGCTGAATCTAGGGTTAGGGTTATGTGTGTCGGGGTCATATCCGGGGCTGGACACGGCGGTTTGTTGACTGTGGGGGCGTGTCCGGGGCTGTCGGACACAGGATTGGGTGTGCTGTGGTGGAGGTGGATGTGTCCGGGTGTGTTGGACACAGGTTTGAATGTACTGTGGTGTGGGGTTGTGTCCGGGTGTGTCGGACACGAAAATGTAATATTGTAATAACTGGACACAGAAAAATGAATGGATACGGTGGAACATCCGGGGTCGGACCCGAGGCCATCACGGCTGACATGGTGATGCTGGACACACGGACACGAGCACACAAAAATGGTGGTGGCTTTGGCTTTGGGAATTGTGGGGGCTAGCTAATAAATTGGAGATTAGGGTTTCTTGGGAATGGTGATAAGGGACTTAAATAGGGGGAGAGAGTTGTGGGCTAAAGGGTGAGGATTGGCCCAATAGTGAATGGCCAGGATAATAAATAAACGGGTTTTCTCATGTGGGAAAAATGAGGGTGTGTTGGCTAGTTAATGGAAAAAGGCAACTTGTAAAATTTTATTTCGAAAAGATTATAATTTCAGAAAATATTTAAGGAAAGCTAACTTATTCCCAATTAGCTACTAATTAATCCATATTTGCAAAATCTTAGAAAGTATGAAACGTATTTATTTACTATCCCAATAAACATAAAATTTATTATGAAGAAACAACTAGTCTTTTAATTAATTTTATCAAATAACTAATTTTATGATTTCAAGCCAATAAACATTTGAAACTAGAGAAATATATATATACATTATTATTTATTTATTTATTTATAAGGAATCGTCATTTAGGAAAAATAATTTTTATAAAAGATTTTAAATTACCTTCTAAAATCAAACATTGTTCAAAATAAAATACAAAAATTCAAGGAGAAAATATTTTATAACTTGGTATTTAAAATAAATTAAAAATCTAATTATTTCGGAATTTGGAAATCGGAGGTTACATAGAGGGACATAATATATGGAACAATGCCATGGTATTCAGAGAACCTCGTGCCTTGTGATTTGCCCCGTATACTCATATGGATTTATTGTTTGCAACACTATTCCTCCGCTGCATACTTGATCGATTCGATGATAGCCACAACTTTAACAATGTTGCCTTGTGTAGGCGCAACCCCAGGATCATACGACATCACGTCCCGATGGAAATGATCGTCCCGCGGGAGCGTTGGCGCTGTGATTCTCGCCAGGCGGGGGCGACTGATTCCTGCGGAAGATCGGGGCATGACATAATTTCTCCAGGCTCGTACGACATCACATCTTGATGGAAACGATAGTCCCGCGGGAGCGCTGGTGCGGTGATTTGCGCCGGGCGGGGGCGGCTGATTCCTGCAGGAGATTGGGGTATGACATAATGGTATCGGAGCAACTCGATCTTCTGGCCTTACGCCCATTTTGCTGCAAGTTTCTTATATGACGATTCCTTGTGCATTGATATCGTTACTAAGTTGCATGTTCCATACAATAAGTCCATAGATATTCTCAAAGATGCTAGCAAAAAGTTTTCTGGATTTGATTTGTTGCTTGAGAGTTGAGCTTTCGTGCTTGTGATTTGCCCCGTATACTCAGATGGATTTATTATTTGCAACATTGTCTCTCCGCTGCGTACTCGATCAATTCGATGATAGCCACAACTTTAATGATATTGCCTTATGCGGTCACAATCCTAGGTTCGCACGGCATTACGTTTCGATGGAAACGATCGTCCCGCGGGAGCGCTGGCGCGGTAATTTACGCCCGGCGGGGGTGGCCAATTCCTGCAGAAGATCGGGATGTAACAATTGATCCTCTCAAACTGGCTGCTACAGCAACAGCTTAATCTTTTATTTATTGAGATATCTCTCTCTACTTTGACTGACTAGGGACAGTGCCCCAAAAAAAGGATAATAGATCGCCAAGTGAGGGACATGACAGGACAACGATAAAATTCAAGTAATAATTCAAGGAGACAAGAATATGGTATCATGATAGATGATTTCAAGGAGCAATGGTAGAGATTGAGAAAACTAAACATCAATAACCCCATATATCTAAAACTATACCTGCATTGGCCACCAATTAAATCTTGTCACACCCCAGTCCTAAAATACTAGAGAGTGAGGGCAGTACTAGGCCATCTACGTATCTCAGAGAACTCTGGTAGATGTATAAGACATGGGGTTTATCTATAATTTGTTTGTCAATTTGGGTTAAGCATTCTTATGTATCGCAATCACAAACAAACAAGTAATCAATAAGAAGTATGACCATTATCAATATACTAGTAAACTGTCTCAAATTATCATTATATAGATGATAAAGAAGCTAGTAATATAAAATAAAATACTAACAAGACAACAATTATACATGTTTATATCTAGTTGTAATTTAGAATATGTACAACCATGTCATCCGCAGACGGGAACTAGATCCCATAACATCAGCTAAAACATGCTTGGTGGCTAAACACCTCAAGAAAATAAAAAATAAAAAACTACTCTGGTGCTCGGGTGGTAGTCCTCCTAGTGTAAACTATCAAGCAAGAGATACAATATATCCTCTGACTTTGGTACAAATTTGGCCAAACAAAACCAGTTTGGTCAACCCAGATAGCAAGTACCACATGGAAAGCTCTATGGTAAACAAAAATCAGCATGCAAGCAATAATCATATAAAGACAATAAATAATAACAATAAAGTAAATAGACAATATAAAGGTTGAACAAGATACAAAAGAAATACTAGAAGTAACTATGGTAATACAAACCACTTCAGCCAATCAAGAGCTATGTCTTAATATCGTTAACTAAATAGGACTATCATAATCCTTGTTACTAGCACAAGCTATATCACTACCAAATTTTATAGGAAGGGTATTTTGGCCATTTCATAATTAATTAATGTGCTTGTTGAATATTTATTTATTTATTGTTAGATGTTATATTTGATTTTGGACTTGTGTTAGTGGACCTAACTAGATTAGACTAGACTCATGGACCAATATTAATTCTAGTTTGATTGAGCCCAACAAATAAGCCCAATGGTTAGCCTATTCATTAGGAGGATGACTTAATTAGTTAAACCAATTGGATTATAACCTTCCTTTCTTAATTAATTCCTTCATGACAGGCACCAAGGGGTATTGTGGACTTTTTATAGTAACTTGGAGTAGGGGGCAAGGTCGGCCACAAGGGGGAGGAGAGAGACTCTCTCTCTCTCTCTCTTCATCCATTCATCCCAATTCTAGATCTAGAATTTCTCTTTTCCAAATTTATTCATTCCTACACCTATCTCTACCCAAATTTCTTTCCAATTCCTTCTCTACTCACCATTGGAGACTATTGGAACAAGGAGGAGGCAAGGATCTACAATGAGGAGTAAGGAGCATAAGTTGAAGGCTCTTGACACTTATTTGGAGAATTATATTAGAAATCCATCTCCCAATAGGTACAATTCAGTTTTCTCTCTCTAATTAGACTCTAAATCTATAATTTAACTATTAGAAACTCTCTCATGTACTAAGGCTATCCATAGGAAGTGAAATTAGGTTCATATGAGGCCTATTAAGAAAGTTATGCAGTATTTTGTGTCAATTTTGGGAGAATTCTGAGATTGGCACATCTTGTGTTTGTCAACAGGTCAATTAGACCAAATTGATATATGTTTGATTATGTGAGACTAGTGTCATGTCCATAATTGGATATATGTAGGCCGTTTCATGATAATTTGGCGATACAGATTGATTTAGGAATTTTTTTCTGACACGGGAGTTTGAGCATATCATATTTTGACACGGGCATGTAGATGAGTAGCTAACACTTCATGTTGCTTCTTATTGTGATTCTAGACTTGCTTGTGTCCTTTGGGATACGTTTGGTGGTGTGGTGGAGCCGTACCGCAAACGTATCATAGATTGAGTGTGATACGAGTGCGGTGTACTCCACGTGTTTGTTGAAATATATACTACTCTATTTATTGTTGTTCATATATATTTCAGATTTCTTTTGATATATATATATATATATATATATATATATACATATATGTGTGTGTGTGTGTGTGAGAGAGAGAGTATATATATATTGATATTAGCTATGTTTGTGCTAAGTGTTATGTATATATATTATGTATCTTGATAGGGATAGATGTTTGGACCGTATGTATGGATTGTTGGACTAATTTATGTGTGTGGACAGTGTATTCACTGTTGTGGGCAGTTCGGGATATGTGAGGGTGCATGGGGTTAGTTAATGTATAGAGTGTCAGAAGTTAGTATCAGGGTTGAGTACTTAGTAGTACACATGTGTGTGCACTGCACACTGAAGCAACAACAGCAATGCTACTACGAGCAGCAAAAGCAGCAGCAACAACAATCTTGCATAGCAGCAGCATCAATCTTGTATAGTAGCAGCAACAACAGTTCTAATTGGGTTAAAGGGTGAAGTGTGCAAAGGAGTTAGTAACTTGGGTGTGGTATCCTTTGGAAGGAGGAAATGATACTAGATATTATCAGTAGAAGGCTATTGTGTTAGTCATATACATATATGTATATGAAGGGTACTATAAGGGGTTATATTAGTTTGTTTTAAGGGGGTAAGTTAGTGTCATTGATGGCAAAAACTGATACAAGATAACAATATCTTAGATATGATGAGGTATCGGGTTAGAGCTAATATATATATATATATATATATATATATATATATATATATATATATATATATATATATATATCTATTCTACTATATAATGCCAAAACTAGGCTTCACCGTGAAAAATTTTCGTTCCAAAAATACCCTTCAACATATTTAGTAATTATAAAGAATACCTACAATAAATTCCATTGACAACCATTTAAGAGATGCAATAATGACAACTATATAGGAAAATCAAAGGGTTCATGCTACTTGCTAAGTCTTTTAAATTGTTACCAAAGAATTCGAAGGGTTGAACCATTAACCTATATAATTAAAAGCAGTAGAAATAAACTAACTCATCAATATCATTCACTCCAATATACGTGCAAAGCACGTGCATATATACTAGTATATATATATATATATTAGTTATAGAGTATCCTAAGATACTATGTCTGGTATTGATATATGTTATGAGTATAAGTGCATGTTAGTGTATAGTGAGGTATGAATGGCTAGTTAGTTAACTGGTAGATATTGGATTACCTTATGATACCAAGATAATTGTTAGGTAATTTGGGTTATACTAAAGGTATTGGGTTTGGGTATCAAGAGGGGTGTGTAGGTGGTGTGATGTCGTATTGGCTCAAAGCCAAGGTATCCACTTAGCATTATTTTAGCTAAGGATACTATATATTTTTATCTTGTATATATATATATATATATATATATATATATATATATATATATATATATATATTATTGAATTTTTATATCTAATAATTTACGTATCTTATGATACGAAATAGTGTCGATACTCTAATAACCCAACATAGCTAGTAGAGCCTACTTACATAGTGTATGGACCAAATATCCTAGAGATGGACTCATACAACCTAGAAATAGCTAGTTTGACCAAGTTTGACTAGTTTGACCTAGAGTTGACCAAGTTTGATTATTTTGACTTAAAATGGCTTTATGATATAGAATTTGACTAGTTTAACTTATTTTTATTCCAAAACCTTGTATTGATATAATATTCTATATTTAGGTCCCCGAGGTACCATTCTGGACATCTTTGATACTGTTTATCGGATTCCAGGCAAGTATATTTTTTAATTGTTTCTTATTTATGATATCCCTATGTTTTTTGTATTTAGTGTAGATATCCTTGATTTCTTGACATGATGGTTACACGGATTGGTATATCCGAATCTCATCATGAGATATTATTTCTTGGTATTTATGGTGTATCTTGTACAAGCATTATCCTCGTTCTTCTTATACATATACATACATTAATTCTTGGGGCGACTAGCTACCTACCAGTGAATCCCGTGTCATAATGTACCATGGTTGGATCCACTATACCAGTCAGGGCGAAGAGTGTTAGTATAGATATTTGATCATATCCTCCTTGTGCATGTCATTGTGAGTGCTGATCATACACCGCACGTATGATTAACTAGACCCTAATCCTTGTGCAAGTTTCCAAGTCGATCATATATTGAAGCTGGTACTCACTCACATAGTAGTAGTATTTTTTGCCCATATTTATGATGCTCATTCTTGTATTTAATTCCATTATTCCTATTATGCATATCTTTGTACTTGTATATTGCTTCTTGTCTATTTGCTCAATTTATAGTTATATAGTTTATATTATTTATTGGAACTGCTATTAGAGGTGTACTTTGCTCCTTTTTCGACTGGATATATTTTTTCCAGATGACACTGAGGAGTGTTATCCCACTCACTACGGGCCTCAGGACGTAGTTGGCTTAGAGCCAGAAACTTTGGCTCAGGAGGGACTCATCCTGGTTGAGACAGACGACCCAGTAACCGTAGCTCAGTAGATAGATTTATTTGTACTAGATTTGTCTCCAGCTTTGATGTTAGCATTTCTTATTATTAGATGACTTATTATATATTATTTGTCTTGTGAGTTGTATTTGTCTCTCCAGTTTTTATATCATATTCGTACGATTGTTCCATCTTATAGATCTGTGATTGAGTATTCATACTTCAATTATGGCATTATATATCTTAATGATCATTATTGCTAGATAAATAGTTTATCCAAACAGCGTTCTATCGTTGATGCTGCGGCGTAGGCTAGACGTTGTTCACTACTCGCATCCTTACACCGGGTGCAAGTCATGACATATTTTTAGTGGTGGCCCATGCAGGTCTTCGAGGTCACAATTAGTGTGATTCGTAGTGGTTCTCTGATTTGAGTGCTATTACGAGCCTGTTTTAGGATATAGGATATAGGCTATAGGCTAAGAATACTCAATCACAACTCGAAAAAAATCCTATTGTTTATTTTAACTGTTCTTCCTTGACATTGATATTTGATCTTTAACTGTCCTTCTTTAAATATATTATATTATGTGCCATTGATTCTTCCTTTTGCTTTGCCTCTGGATGCCGCCTAAGACTCGATCACAGCAGAGAGGAGCAGTTTCTGAGAGATTTGCAACTTCCCAAAGGCCTGCACCAGTCACTTCTCTGGTGATCAGCGTATCAGCTGCGTTCGGGGGTCTACCTCCAGCTTAGAGGATTGCTCCAGCTATGTCAGAAGGTCTTCCACCTCCACCTTCCGTGCTGACAGATGCGACTCAAGTGTTCGTATTGTTTTGTGAGATACTGGAGGCTCAGAAGGCCTAGTCAGAGGCTCACCAGAGGCAGACCAATATGTTACGATAGGGTCTTGGAGTGCTCATCAGCTTGCCCTTGCTGTAGAAGAGAGAGGAGCTCCAGTCCAGTTGTAGGTTGCTCCGTAGGTTTCCCAGCTTCGATCGGGTAATATCTAGGGCTTCAAAAAACTGGAACCTCAGGTCTTCAAGGGAATCGAGGGCATCGTCTATGCTGATAATTGACTCAAGGATATTGAACGTCTCATGAGGGTGTCCCATCTTGCTGAGGATCTGAAGGTTTAGGTAGTAAGACTTTAGTTGTTCGACATCACCCGTACTTGGTTAAAGAATGTACCACTTATTGCTAACGTAGGGCAGTCTTGGGAGGTGTTTAAAGACCTCTTTAAGAGGAAGTTCTTTGCTCGAGTGGGTAGATTAGACTTGGGAAGGCATTTTGAGTGCCTTACTCAAGGGAGCAGCTCCGTGAAGGAGTACGCCACAGAGTATGGTAGAATAAGCTAATTTTTGGAGTATTTGGTGACGGAGCCAGAGGTTCGGGCTATCCGCTTCTGCGAGGATCTGAACTGGGAAGTAAAGATCCTCATTCCATCTTTGTATGAGACATATTTAGAGATACTTGTGAAGGCACGCAAGGTTGAGTGGGAGTTAGGATTGAAACCCAAGAGAGACCGCGATTCTTTTCTGGGGGCTAATAGCAGCAAGGTGACTGCTAAGCATCCTTTTTTCCTGTCTAGGACTTTTCAACAGCCACAATAGCACCAGACTCTAGTTAGGGCACAGTTTTACTAGGTACTATAGTAGCAGCAGAGACAATCACAACAAGATTTCTACCACTACTGCAATAAGCCCGACCACATATGGGAAGTTTGTAGGAAGAGGTTAGGAGTTTGTCTGTATTATGGTGCCGAGGGACATCAGCTGAGGGATTGTCCTTCCAACCCTTGTCGTACAGTTCAGGAAGCAGCTCCAGCTCTTAGAATACAAGCGAGGCCACCTGCAGTACAACCAAGGGGACCGCCGCTTCTGACCCAGCAGCAATATTATGTCCAGCACCAGCATCAGGGAGGTGCACCTCAGGGATGAACGTTTGCTATGATGATCGAGGAGGCCGAGCCTACCGAAGATTTTATTGCAGGTTTTGTTCTTCTTGATTCTATTCCATCTTTAGCATTGTTTGATAGTGGTACTTTCCATAGTTTTATATCTATTTTTTTGCTCTGAAGCATCATTTTGTAGCTGAGCCTTTGCTTAGGACTTGCAAGATCATGACCGAAGAAGGCATTATCCTGGTTAGTGATATTTGTAAGGATCAAAGAGTTACTCTGGAAGGCCAGGAGCTGAGTGCGTGTCTACTTATAATACCACTTCCGAGCTACAATATTATACTCAGGATAGACTGGTTGAGTAGTCACCATGCTAGTATAGATTGCAGAGGCGGTAGAGTTTTGTTTATCCCTCCAGGAGAGATAGAGTTTGAGTTTGCTAGTGGAGTTGTAGAGAAGAGAGAAGACATTATCTATGGAGCTATGATAGAAGATAAGGAGTTGCCGCATCCCTTGATAGCAGAGTTCTTATATGTGTTTCCTGAGGAATTGCCAGAATTGCCGTCAGATCAAGATGTTGAGTTCTCTATAGACTTGGTGCCAGGTATAGAACCAATTTTATAGCATGTCTATAGAGTAAAAAATAGTGAGCTGGTCGAGCTGAAGAAGCAAGTGGATGAATTACAGGATAAGGGGTTGATCAGATCCAGTTCTTCACCGTGGAGAGCCCCGATATTATTTGTACCGAAGAAGGATGGATCAGTGCGCATGTGCATCGATTACAGGGTATTAAATAATCACACTATCAAGAATAAATAGCCATTTCCATAGATTGATGACCTGTTCGTACAGTTGAGTGGCGCCAAGATATTTTCTAAGATAGACTTGAGATCAGGCTACCACCAGGTGAAAGTGAAGCCGGAGGATATTCCAAAGACTTCTTTTAGGACTTGGTATAGCCAGTATGAGTTCATGGTGATACCGTTTGGGTTGACTAATGCCCCAACGATATTTATGAATATAATGAACAAGGTTTTCTCTCAGTACCTTAACAAGTTTGTGTTGGTGTTCATCGATGACATACTCATATACTCGAAGACACCAGAGGAGCATGAGGAGCATCTGCTGATTGTTTTAGATATGCTGAGGAAGGAGAAGCTATATGAAAAGCTGTCCAAGTATGAGTTCTTTCTGGACAAGGTGGAGTTCTTAGGACATGTTATGACTGACGATAAAATTTTAGTGGATCCGAAGAAGATCGCAGCAGTAGAATCTTTGAAGACCCCAAGTTCAGTGGCAGAGATCAAAAGTTTCTTGGGTTTAGCAGGATACTATAGGAAGTTTGTGCAAGATTTTTCAAGGATTGTCGAACCGATGACTAGACTCACCAGTAAGGACGCAAAATTTGTTTGGACAGAGGAGTGCCAGGCTAATTTTGAGGAATTGAAGGCAAGGTTGACGTCTGCTCCTATTTTAACGTTGCCATCAGGGTCTGGAGGTTTCACTATTTATAGTGATGCATCAGAGAAAGGGCTGGGTTGTGTTCTTCAGCAGAATAGGAAAGTGATTGTCTATGCATCTAGATAATTGCGTCTTCATGAGAAGAACTATTCTACCCACGATTTGGAGTTTGCAGTAGCCATCTTTGCCTTGAAGTTATAAAAACACTATTTGTACGGAGAGCGTGTGGAGATCTTTACAGACCACAAGAGCTTGAAGTATATTTTCTCTCAGAAGGAGTTAAACATGAGGCAGCATCACTAGCTGGAACTGATAAAAGATTTTGACATATCCTTACAGTATCATCCTGGGAAAGCCAATGCAGTTGCCGATGTCTTGAGCAGTTATCCAGTAGCTATATTTTTGACGTAGAATCGATATTTGATGGTGGATCTGGAAAGCTTGGGAATTGAGGTGATAGTCCCTGGTTTTGCCATGTAGATGTGGGGATTACAGATATACTCAGAGTTGATGGACAAGATCAAGGCAGTCCAGTATGAGGATGTATCTCTGAGGAGCATCAGAGCTTAGGTGAGAGAAGGATTGGAGGATGATTTTACCATTGCTGAGGATGGTTCTTTTCAATATGGTGCTAGATTATGTGTGCCTAGTGGGGAGCTGTGTGAGGAGGTATTACAGAAAGCACATCGTTCTCAATATTCCATACATCCAGGTGCCAACAATATATATCAGGATATGCGAAAGAGTGTGTGGTGGTATGACATGAAGAGGGAGGTGGCACAGTTTGTATCCAGATGCGTAGTGTGCCAGCAGGTGAAAGCCGAGAGGCAGAGGCCAGGTAGTTTACTTCAGCTATTATCCTTTCCAGAGTGGAAGTGGGAGCACATCACTATGTATTTTGTGTCCGAACTTCAACGATCTCCAGGAGAAAAAGACGCAATTTGGGTCATCGTTGACAGGTTGACCAAGTCGGCCTACTTTTTGCCTTTTAAGGTGGATTTGTCTACTGAGAAGCTGAAAGAGATGTATTTGAGGCAGATCGTCAGGATACATAGAGTTTCCATCAACATAGTCTCGGATCAGGATAGTCATTTCATTTCTTATTTCTGGAGGAGTTTGAAGGTGAGTTTGGGCACCCAGCTCAAGTTCAGTACTGTATATCATCCCCAGACTGATGGGAAGTTAGAGAGGACAATTCAGACTCTCAAGGATATGCTGCACACATGTGTACTAGATTTTGGAAGATCTTGGGAGAACCATCTCTATTTAGTAGAGTTTGCTTACAACAATAACTACCAGGTTAGTATAGAGATGTCACCATTTGAGGATCTATACGGTTGGAGATGTCGTACTCCCTTGTCATGGGACGATGTTGGAGAGAGAGCTTTGCTAGGGCCAGAGATGGTGATGGATGCAACGAAGAAGGTTAAGTTGATCAGAGACAAACTTCGAGTGGTGCAGGACAGACAGTGGCATTGGGCCGATAGCCACCAGAGACCTTTGGAGTTTGAGGTATAGTTTTAGAGTTTTTTTTATTTTGTGCTTAATATTGGTTATTTGTTACAGATTAATTTCTTAAGGTTGCGTTTTGTCTAGGTTGGAGGTCTGGTGTTTTTGAGAATTTCTCTGACATGAGGCATAATTTATTTCGATGGAGGTGGAAAGCTTAGTCCGTGATTCATCGGACCTTTCAGTATTCTCGAGAGGGTCAGTGCAGTTGCTTACAGACTAGACTTGCCACCTACATAGGTGGGAGTACACAACGTGTTTCACATATCGCAGTTGAGACGGTATATGGCGGATCCTAGTCACGTATTGGATCACTCGAAGATAGAGGTGGGCCCTACTCTTAGCTATCAAGAGCAGCCTATTGAGATTCTGGATCAGAGAGAGAAGGTATTGAGGAAGCAGACCATTCCTTTAGTATGCGTCGCATGAAAACATCACTCTCTGGGTGAGTCTACCTGGGAGAGGGATGATAAAATGCGAGAGCGTTACCCATATCTGTTTGTACCTTGAGGTATGTTCTTTCCTGATTTTGTTTTATTTTATGGGGGTAGTTCGGTCTTTGAATTTCGAGGACGAAATTATTTTAAGGGGGTTAGACTTGTCACTACCATATTTTTTAGGAAGGTTATTTTGGTCATTTCATAATTAATTATTATTCTTATTGAATATTTAGTTATTTTATTATTTATTTATTGTTAGATGTTAGATTTGATTTTGGACTTGTGTTAGTAGCCCAAACTAGATTAGACTAGACTCATGGACCAACATTAATTCTAGTTAGATTGAGCCCAACAAACAAGCCCAATGGTTAGCCCATTCATTAGGAGGATGATTTAATTAGTTAAACCAATTAGATTAGAACCTTCCTTCGTTAATTAATTCCTTCATGACAAGCACCAAGGGGTATTGTGGACTTTTTATAGTAACTTGGAGTAAGGGGCAAGGCCGGCCACAAGGGGGAGAAGAGAGACTCTCTCTTCATCCATTCATCCCAATTCTAGATCTAAAATTTCCCTCTTTTAAATTCCTTCATCCTTACACCAATTCCTACCCAAATTCCTTTCCAATTTCTTCTCTACTCACCATTGGAGGCTATTGAAAGAAGAAGGAGGCATGGATCTACAAGGAGGAGGAAGAAGCATAAGTTGAAGGCTCTTGACACTCATTTGGAGAATTATATTGGGAATCCATCTCCAAATAGACATAATTTAGTTTTTTCTTTCTAATTAGACTCTAAATCATTAATTTAATCATTAGGAACTCTCCCATGTACTAAGGCTACCCATAGGAAGTCGAATTAGGTTCATATGAGACATATGGAGAAAGTTATATGGTATTTTATGTCAATTTTGGGGAAATTTTGAGATTGGCACATATTGTATTTGTCAATAGGTCAATTAGACCAAATTGACATATGTTTGGTTGTGTGAGACTAGTGTCATATCGATAATTGGATACATGTAGGACGTATCACGATAATTTGGTGATACGGGTTAATTTTGGGATTTTTTTCCGATACGGGGGTTTGAGCATGTCACATTTTGACACGGGCATGTAAATGAGTAGCTAACACTCCGTATTGCTTCTAGTTATGTTTCTAGACTTGTTTGAGTCCTTTGGGATACGTTTGGTGGTGTGGTGGAGCCGTATCGCAAGCGTATCATAGATTGATGTGATACGAGTAAGGTGCACTCCACGTGTTTGTTGAAATATATACTACTATTTTATTGTTATTCATATATATATATATATATATATATATATATATATATATATATATAAACTATGTTTGTGCTAAGTGTTATGTTTATATATTATGTATCTTGATAGGGATAGATGTTTGGACCGTATGTGTGCATTATTGGACTAATTTGTGTGTGTGGACAGTGTGTTCACTGTTGTGCGTAGTTAATGATCTGTGAGGTTGCATGGGGTTAGTTAATGTGTAGAGTGTTAAAAGTTAGTATCAGGGTAGAGTACTAAGTAGTATACATGTGTGTGCATTATACACTGAAGCAACAACAGCAATGCTGCTAAGAGCAGCAATAGTAGCAGTAGCAGCAATCTTGCATAGCAGCAGCAGCAACAGTCTTGCATAACAGTAGCAATAGCAGTTCTAGTTAGGGTTGAAGGGTAAAGTGTGCAGGGGAGTTAGTAACTTGGGTATGGTATCCCTTGAAAGGAGGAACTGATACTAGACATTATCAGTAGAAGGCTATTGTGTTAGTCGTATACATATATGTATATGAAGGATATTACAAGGGGGTATATTAGTTGGTGTTAAGGGGGTAAGTTAGTGTCATTGATGGCAAAGACTGATACAAGATAACAGTATCTTAGATAGGATGAGGTATCGGGTTTGAGCTAAGCTATAAGTTAGTGAATATATATATATATATTAGTTATAGAGTATCCTAAGATACTATGTATGATATTGATATATGTTATGAGTATAAGTGCATGTTAGTGTATAGTGAGGTATGAATGGCTTGTTAATTAACTGTTAGATATTGGATTACCTTGTAATACTAAGGTAATTGTTAGGTAATTTGGGTTATACTCAAGGTATTGGTTTGTGTATCAAGAGGGGTGTGTAGGTTGTGTGATACTGTATTAGCTCAAAGCCAATGTGTCCACTTAGCATTAGTTTAGCTAAGGATACTATATATTTTCATCTTGTATATATATATTATTATAATTTTATATCTAATAATTTACGTATCTTATGATACGAAATAGTGTTGATACTCTAATAACCCAACATTGCTAGTATAGCCTAGTTACATAGTGTATGGACCAAATATCCTAGAGATGGACTCATACAACCTAGAAATAGCTACTTTGACCAAGTTTGACTAGTTTGATCTCGAGTTGACCTAGTTTGACTATTTTAACTTAGAAATGACTTTATGACCTAGAATTTAACTAGTTTAACTTATTTTTATTCGAAAATCTCATATTGATGTAATATTACATATTTAGGTCCCCGAGGCAACATTTCGGACATCTTTGATACTATTCACTGGATTTCAGGCAAGTACATTCTCTAATAGTTTTTTATTTATAATATTCCTTATGTTTCTTGTATTTAGTGTAGATATCCTCGATTTTTTGACACGATGGTTATACAGATTGGTATATCCGGATCTCGTCATGAGATATTATTCCTTGGTATTTATGGTATATCTTGTGCAAGTCTTGTCCTTGTTCTTCTTGTACATTTATAGACATTAATTCTTAGGGAGACTAGCTACCTACGAGTGAATCCCGTGTCATAACGTACCATAGTTGGATCCACTATACCAGTTGGGACGGGAAGTGTTAGTATAGATATGTGATCATACCCTCATTGTGTATGTTATTGTGAGTGTTGATCATACACCACATATATGATTAACCGAGCCCTAATCCTTGTGCAAGTTCCCAAGCCGATCACATATTGAAGCTGGTACTCACTCACATAGTAGTAGTATTTCTTGCCCATATTCATGATGCTCATTCTTGTATTTAATTCCAGTATTCCTATTATGCATATCTCTTGTACCTGTATATTATATCTTGTATATTTGCTCTATTTATAATTATACAGTTTATATCATTTATTGGAACTGCTGTTAGAGGTATACTTTATTTCTTTCCTGACTGGATATATTTTTTCCAGATGACACTGAGGAGTGGGATCCCACTCACTATAGGCCTAAGGACGTAGTTGGCTTAGAGCCAAAGACTTTGGATCAGGAGGGACTCATCTCAGTTGAGACAGACGACCCAGTAACCATAGCTCAGTAGATAGATTTATTTGTACTAGATTTGTCTCCAGCTTTGATGTTAGTATTTCTTATTATTAGATGACTCATTAGATATTATTTGTCTTGTGAGTTGTATTTGTCTCTCCAAATTTTTATATCATATTCGTACGATTGTTCTATCTTATAGATCTGTGATTGAGTATTCATACTTTAATAGTGGTATTATATATTTTGATGCTTATTATTGCGAGTTAGATAGTTTACCCAAATAACGTTCAACCGTCGATGCTGCGGCGTAGGCTGGATGTAACGACCCATTTTGTTCAAGCGGATAACCGATTCAAATGGCACAAGTGCAATAACCCGACCTGCTTTGCTCAGCGAAAAGACTCATTTAAGGTAAAGGATTTCTAGACTTTGCCCTTTAGGAGTTCATATTTAGACTTTCAAAGGCTCGCTCGGAGTTTTGCTCGACCGAGGCGAATCATTGCTAAGGTGGGTGGCTACGATGAACTTGTCTTTGCTTAGCTAGTTCACTTAAAATATGGATGATATATGTTAGTCGCTAGGTGAATCACCTCCTGCATGCTAATAAAAAATATAATGCACCTAACTAAGGGAATAATCCTAACTTGTATTGCTTGTGCTAGAACATAGAAAAAAAAACTTTGCTTATAAATAGACGCTTGCATGCTACCTTTTCCTTGTGCAAGTAGACCCCGCTATGCCTCAAGTAGAATGATATATACTCTTCGTAGTGCACTATTCACTTGTTTACAGTACTCGTCCCTAGATCATGTCGCTCGGCATCTCCCTTTACGGTTTTACTCCTCGCTTTACCCTTAGACCCGTGCCAAACATAAATACTTATGTTTAATATAAATGCAATGATTGTCTGCTTATATGTTAACTTATACTCGTTGCCTTATTTTAATGTTTGTCACTTAATTCATGCCACAATCAAGTAATACTATCGTATATCGTGCATGCATCTAGTTAGCTAGAAGACTATCAAATAGACCTTCTGTGCAATATGAACCTGCAAGTATCCGGGACCGTTAGGTCACCAAGGCAGTCCTCGCACCAGGAGAATGCATCAAGTCAAGATGAATACTGAACAAGAATTATGTCAAGCAAATCAAGAATCATAGCTCATGAAGCAATGCTCATTTATAATAAGAATAAATGGATTATCATGTCAAGTTATGTATCTGGAAGACCCAAGACTTGCATGTCGCGGACAACTTGTGCACAAGGTATTAAATGGGTTCCTGCGGACGATCTCCGGGGCACTGGGCCGATCCGATACGGACGGAATATTGTATTAGTCTCCGTGTTAGGGCGGGATAACTTGTAGCACCTCGTGTTCTTTTGTTGTACGTCATTCCCGCTCAAAGACTAAGTAGTCTCGTGTTCGGGCAGGATGGCATACAACGCCTCATGTTCTTTCATTGCACGCCATTTCTACTCAAGGCTACAACCCGTCCTTTATGGCTATGCTAGCAACTCATGTTCATATAGATAAGTTATCCTCGCTTAATGAAAATCTGTGTGCGAGTCATTGTATCGCATCCAATAATCTAAAATACCTGAACGATATAAGTAGAAGACATCTATACATAAATTGAACAACCTGAGCAATCCTTTGAACACTTGAACATCCATTACAATACGCCTGGATAATCCGTGTAAATCGTACACCAAAATAGGACCTCGCTCATGACACTTTTGTTTGCTTATACTATTGCCCCTTGATTTGATTATATATGCTCGTGCTTGGTTTAACTTAGTTTTCCTTGGACAGAGAATGACGGATGGTAAGTTGGTAAGTATTGCTGTGTTACTCTTATATCGCACGACGTACTGCCACACGAGTTAGACTTGTATATTATGCCATAAAACTGATTCTAAAGCAAGACCAGAAAGATAACTTAATAGATGGTGCACAGAACCTATATAACATGTTTGAATTTGTCGAGCGGGCGAGAAGCCTCCCCACAAGTGCATTCATGTGCTGATAGCCCACCAGATTGCTTGCAGGGTGTAGGAGAACCTCATTCGATTCGGATGCCCCCCTTTGTGCATGCTAAGACGTGGAGTTCACTCTGGAGCCTTGGAACGTTACGTCCGAAACTGAAGCATATATACAAGATATAATGTTAGAACATCACCTATGTATCATTCCATAAATATAGCCACTTGGCACGCTTTTACTATTTCAGAGAGAGAGAGAGAGGCTTGAGCAACTTGTAATCTCGGCCTAGCGCTGCATGTAATATTTGTTCAATATTAATAAAGAGTTTATTTTACTTATATACATATGTTATTCAATGCTTTCGCTATTGACGACTCTGTAAACTTGTTACCAATCGCCAGTGCTTTTCTTATTCCGCTGTACTCGGACTATCTATGTGACTCTGTGGCTTAGTCATCTAACCGTCTGTTCGGATCATGGCCTTATACGGGCGCGGCTTATGCTCGTACGATATTATGCCCAGATGGAAAAGATTGTCCCGCGGGAGTGCTGGCACGAGAATTTGTGCCTAGGGGGGATGGCCGATTACTTGTAGGATATCAGGACGTGACATATTGGTATCTAAGCATGGCTTTACACCTTTGGACTTCGTATCAATTTTCTCAGTTTCGAAAGCTCGTTCGTGAGTTATGTGCAAACTCGAATACGTATACATGATTACCCAACTGGTTAATGTGTGAAAATAGAATATCATTCGAACGGTTAGCTATGCACACAGTCTTTTGGCTAAGTTGTGTTGATTATCATACGCCATAACCCTTTTGGTAAGAGCAAGTTTGCAAGTGAGATTAGAATATTATTCAGATAATGATAAGTCAGACTTAGAATGACAACCGATAAAAATATTATCAGATTATCGCTAAAGCGAATATAGAGATTATGCTTGAATTTTGGGAAATAGCTCAAACTGTATTTCGCATCTGGAAGATACAAATTAGATATGGTTTACTTGGATGACTATCAACATGATATATAAGAGACTAAGATTTTTCAGGCGATGCTTAGGTATCGTGCAGGAATTCTAAGGAACGACTTGGTAAATATGCTAGTGATTAATGCGAACACTGATTAAGGATTTGATTGGGTGACTCGATTCCTGAGTGGTATATGGATTATTTTAGAAATATTCAAACGGATTCATAGGTCTCATACGATAGTAGGATTGAACAATTTGAGAATGTCTTGAATAAGTGATAAGGCTTATATCGAATATGAATTCATGGAAATGGAAATGGAAATCGATATCTTAGTTAAGAAAAACTTGGTGGAAACTTAAGGATCGTGCGAGCAATTTTGGATTAGATCAAACAGATTGAACTTGAATACAATATCGCTCGAACAGAAGTTAGCCCAAGAATAAATTTTGTGGTACGATAAAAGATATAAGTGATAACAGATTTGACCTGGAGTTTGAAAGAACGATCTTGAATCTAGTTTAAAAAGATAACCTTTGAAATCAGTCCCAATGATAATGATTATCATGCGGGAGCACCGGAGTGATAATTTCACGTATGGCGGGGACAATCAAACTCACGAGAACATGTTCGATGATTATTCCAAACAAACTCGATGAATAGAACGTATCAAATATGGATAGACTTTGGCTTGGATATTTGAACTTAGTTATTTAAGGAATACCAAAATTAGACTATGGATTTATCAAATGGTAACATTGAAGTTGGATGATTTTGCTAGACGAATTATGATCACGGCATGAATGAACAAGACTTGGTAGATTAATATATATAACTTGGATGGAGCAAAGTGAAATAAAAAGGAAGTCTCGATCGTTTCGATGATAGCCATATTGTTCGACTTTCTTGTCTTGTACGAGCGTAACTCTATACTCGTACATGCGTCACGTCTGGACTAGGACGATTATCCAATGGGAGCATTGACATGGTGATTTTATGTCCAATGAGGATGATTGAACTTATGGGAGATCGGAGCATGACAACTGATGGATCGTCTTGACTTTTGGTTTGACACGATAAGATAAATTTGGAAATACAAGTGAATCAAAAGTGTTTCAGGATAAGTTAGCCTAAAACCTGGAGTAAATAACGCCTGATGGTTTTGTGAACAGATGCATAAATTATATTACTTGGAGTTATAATCAAAGGTTTAGAACTGAATAATGGCTTGGTAGTCTAGACTTGGAATGGATATATAGATTCTATCAAATATGCTTAAGTAGATAGACTATGTGAATTACTAGGATTGTCCTACAATATGGATATATTATGGATTACCTGAACAAATTTGAACCCTATACAAATGAACGTGTTATTATGAGTAGGATGATCTGTGCTCGATGTTTAGAAATCTGAGTGAAATGAGCTTGGGTAGAATATCCCGTACAAATAAATAATAGTTTGACCATAGGAATTGGGGCGAGCATCATGCGACGAATTTGTACGATGAATCATATGCTTAAACTTGTACCTATAATCTTATGAGCTTACCTAGTAATTAGGCAGACGACCCTGTACCGAGTGAAAGAACTTGTGTGATCGACTTTACATATTGTTTGAACAAGCCATAGAACTGGGCAGCAAGACTTAGTGTTAGACTTGGAACGGTAAGTGTACGCCATATTTGACCCGAATGGATAGACGCTAGTCGGTTAAATCAGATAGATCATGCTTAACGATAGTGCAATGCTTGGTTTGAATTAGAAAAAAAATTTCTTGGAATTTTATTGACCCAGTTGAAAGTATCATTGTGATTCATAAGATAAGAACCCTTAAGATTTTTGCAAGTAGCTTGTCCGATTTTACTATCTCTAAGATTGGTTGAATACATATGTTTGAGGGATTCCTTGAATGTGTGCACGATCCAAGACTCAATGATATATGGAACTCGAGTGCAAAGACTTTGCTATTGCTAAGTTGGTTGACATGCATATGTTTGAAAGATGCTTTGAATATGTGCACGATCTAGTCTCGCGAAATGCTGATCTCGAATGCTAGTGCAAGTAAAAATGTTAGACTCGCATGGACATGTATAAAGAATTGTATAAGTTTTTCTCAGCCTTAGATCGTCATTCAAGATGGATTGTAACAGACCCCGCGTTAAGCAATATATTCCCCGCTATGGCGCAATAAAGACCGAGTCAGACCGTAGATTGAATGATAGATTCATACAATAAGACCGACCTAGCATATACGTGGCACGGTATAAGGAAGGAGTAGAAAATTATCTTCGAACGAATCTAGTGGTACCGATTGCTATGTTTGAGATAGATTCAATAGTGCGTTAGAATGACTTGCGGTCAAGAAGTCTCAAGGACAAGACTCTTTTTGAGTGGTGTATAATATAACGACCCATTTTGTTCAAGCGGATAGCCAGTTAAAATAACGTAAGAGCAATGACCTAACCCGCTTTGCTCAGCGAGAAGACTCATTTGAGGCAAAAGATTTTTAGACTTGGCCCTTTAGGAGTTCAGACTTAGACTTTCAAAGGCTCGCTTGGAGTATCGCTCGACGGAGGCAAATTATCGCTAAGGTGGGTGGCTACAATGAACTTGTCTTTGCTTAGCGAGTGCACTTAAAATATGTACGATATAAGCTAGTCGCTTGGTGAATCATCTCCTGCATGCTAATAAAGAATACAATGCACCTAGCTAAGAGAATAATCCCAACTTGTATTACTTGTACTAGAACATGGAAATAAAACTTTGCTTATAAATGGACCCTTGCATGCTAGCTTTGCCTTGTGTAAGTAGACCCCGTTATGACTCAAGTAGAATAATAAATACTCTTCATAGTGCACTTTTCACTTGTTTATACTGCACGTCCTTAGATCATGTCGCTCAATATATCCTTTTACGGTTTCACTCCTCGCTTTACCCTTAGATCCGTGCCTAAATGCTTATGTTCAATATAAATGCAATGCTTTACTGCTTATATGTTAACTTGTACTCATTGCCTTATTTTAATACATGTCACATAATTCATGCCACAATCAAGTAATACTATTGTATATCGTGCATGGATCTAGTTAGCCAAAAGACTATCAAATAGTCCTTCTGTGTAATATGAACCTGGAAGTATCCCGGACCGTTAGGTCGCCAAGGCAGTCCCTGCACCAGGGGAATGTATCAAGTCAAGATGAACACTGAACGAGAATCATGTCAAGCAAATCAAAAATCACAGCTCATGGAGCAATACTCATTCAAAACAAGAATTAATGGATTATCATGTTAAATTGTGTATCTGGAAGTCCCAAGACTTGCATACCACGGACTTATGCACAAGGTATTAAATGGATTCCTACAGACGGTCTCCGAGGCACTGGGGCCAATCCGATCCGGACGGAATATTGTATTAGTCTTCGTATTCAGACTGGAGGACCTGTAGTGCCTCGTGTTCTTTCATTGCATATCATTCCCGCTCAAAGAATAAGTAGTCTCGTGTTCGGGCAGGATGGCATGCAGCGCCTCATGTTCTTTCGTTGCACGCCATTTTTCTCAAGGCTACAACCCATCCTTTATAGCTATGCCAGCGACTCATGTTCATATTGATAAATTATCCTCGCTTAGCGGCAATCCACGTGCGAGTTATTGTATCGCATCTAATAATTTGAAACACATGAACGATATGAGTATAAGATATCTATACATAAATTGAACAACCTGAGCAATCCCTTAAATACTTAAACATCCATTGCAACACGCCTGGATAATCCATGTAACTCGTGCACCGAAATAGGACCTCGCTCACGACCCTTTTGTTTGCTTATGCTATTGCCCCTGGATTTCATTATATATGCTCGTGATTAGTTTAACTTGGTTTTCCTTGGACATGGAAGGATGGATGGTAAGTTGGTAAGTATCGCCGTATTACTTTTATATCATACAGTGCACTGCCACACGAGTTAGGCTTGTACATTATGCCATAAAACTGATCCTAAGGCAAGAATAGAAAGATAACTTAATATATGGTGCATGGACCCTATATAACATATTTAGATTTGTCGATCGGGCGAGAAGCCTCCCTACCAGTGCATTCAAGTACTGATAACCAACCAGATTGCTTGTAGGGTGCAGAAGAACCTCGTTCGGTGCGGATGCCCCCTTCGTGCATGCTAAGGCATGGAGTTCACTCTGGAGCCTTGGAACGTTGCGTCTGAAACTGAAGCACATATACAAGATATAATATTGGAACATCATTTATGTATCATTCCATAAATGTAGCAACTTGCCACGCTTTTACTATTTCAGAGAGAGAGAGACTTGAGCGACTTGTAATCTCGGCCTAGCGCTACTTGTAACACTTGTTCAATATCAATAACGAGATTATTTTACTTCTATACTTATGTTATACAATGCTTCTGTTATTAATGACTCTGTGAACTTGTTACCAATCGCCTGTGCATTTTTTATTATGCTACACTCGGACTATCTGTGCGACTCTGTGGCTTAGTCATCTTACTACTTGTTCAGATCATGGTCTTGCACGGGCGCGGCTTACGCTCGTGCGGCATCATGCCCAGATTGGAAAGATCGTCCTACGGGAGCGCTGGTGCGGTGATTCGCACCAGCATGGACGGTCGATTACCTGTGGAAGATTGGGGCATGACATTGGACGTTGTTTACTACTCATGTCCCTACACCGGTTGCTGGTCGTGACAAGCAAGTTAAGGTTCCTGGGAGACATGTTATATGCTATCCAATCTAGACAAGCAATAAGGAAAGGGCATCACTCGACAATGAGCAAAATAACATATTTAAAACCCATAATCCTTTCATCCCGATGCTCTAGGTGAATTATAACTAGTTAAATATTCTTGATAGTGTATCTTGAGTTTTAGGTCATGAGCGCCCAAAGAACTTACCCTAAGATGATATTTCCAGTAAGAAAAAATACCGGACTAGACAAGTAGGTTAAGCAACAAAAAGAAATAACTTGAAAAGAAATAGAAACTAACGAAGTTAGGATCAGAGAAATATGGGATATTCTACGACGATCCATCTAGAGATAGTACAAGACTAGCAAGCTTGCCTTATCATTCTGGAACCAGGAATGTCGATATACAAGTTAGGAGAAGGCCATCCATATCAGTACGCTATAATAATGAGACTCACTCCAAGAGAAAATTATCCATGAATAATATAAGTGATAACTTTATTTCAGGTTTAGGCTTGAAATTAACTTGATCCAATTTTTATAGCAAGGCTAGACGCGTGTCAGTACTATCCTCTAGTATAAAAAAGCCATATCAAGCATGCATGATATGACATAGAGGAGTACATGGGAAAACTTCTCAAGAAACTTATATAAATACGCATGGAATTTTGTTATAAAAATAGCCATAATCTCGACAAATCCCAATTACAGTCGATACGGGAGATATGACCGTTAAATATCCATAAAACTTGACTCACAAGCTAATAAGAAAGTCATGATATTATTACCAATTTTTAAGGCAATCATTGGTCAAATCGACAACCAAAATAATTACCAAAACTAGATAAAAGAGGGCTTTCTTGGTAAGATAATGCCCATGCGGTATAGTAGTGGTGTACTTCTCGGGGAGAAAACAATAATATAACAATTATGGATCAGCACAAAACTGTCGTCGACCGATTGATACTCCTAAAAATAATTATCTACTAAGTGCACTATGATATAAACCCTCTATAGAGGCAATGTGGCAAAAATTATGCGGATCTATAGCCCGTATACAAGATCTGGACAATTTTAATAAAATCACAAAAATGATCGAAACTTGACTGATACTCAATGGATTTGGGCTACATCGAGGGAGCGACATCGATACATAGACTAATCCTGACTGCGAGCAACGATATCATACTAAGACATTTTCAAGAGAGAAATCTGTCCTTGCCTTCGGGCAGGCAACACGAACGATATAGAGTCCTAGGATGTTGTGTCAAGACCGTGTCCACCTTCAAGCCATCTTAACAACTCAAGCCTTGCTCCTACATTTATGAGCTCACTGGTGGTCGTAAAGAGGGGTTTGAGTGAGAGAAGAGAAGAAGAGATCTTTGTTCTGTCTCCAATACACCATAATGAAAAGAGAGAAAGAGAGAGAACAAAAATAAATGAGATAAAGTGATGAGGGAAATGTTTATACCCTCCTGAAATAATCTCGACCATTGGATAAAAATTTGTCATGACCCGTACCCAAATATTCGGGCACGAGTACGTGGGTACGTCCAGCCTACGCCGCAGCATCGGCGATAGAACGTTGTCTGGGTCAATTCTACTATCTAAATATCTCAATAATATAAATATGGTACCTGTCAATCATCTCAACTCCAAAAGAAGGAACAATATGGAATCTCACAAATATAACTATACTCAATCACAATGCAAACTAAGAAAGATAGAGCACGAATGGAATAACGAAGAAAAGAATAAAGATACTATCCATAAGTATGAAATAATATATATGCCATGAATCTCAATAACAGTCTAATACAAATCCACCAAAATAAACTAAACCTCCTTAGGCTCTGGAACTAAGTTCTCATAGTCTATAGGAGTATCCTTTAATAGTACATCATCATGCGGACCATAGAATATGGGACACTGATCTATGAGCCAATCATCTGGAAAAAAAATATTCAGTCAGGATTGGAGCAAAGTACATACCTCTGAAAGCAGTTTCAAATACATAATCGAGCATATAAACAGATAATAGAAAAGAATACAAGATAACTAAATATCTGAATAAAATGAACTAGGGTGAACAGGTAATATACTGGAATGGAGAACAAGCAATATGAATATCTGCAATATAAATGAATAACTAAAATATAACTAATGTGCATTAGAATACAAGTTCATTATATGATCGGTTTAGGTTGAACACGAATACAATAATGTAACTCAATTACAAGTGTGGTATATAATCAACATGTACACGAATACACCGGGGCTTTGATCACATAATTAACTCCTACTCCCCCATCCCCAACTTATACCAATGGATCCAATCACGACACGTTACGAACACGAATATGGGAACACTGAATATGAGCCATGTGTGTACCCGATATAAGCACACTGAACACGAGCGGTGTGTAAATACGAAATATAAATAATTAATACCTAATACACACGATAAAATACAT
This sequence comes from Iris macrosiphon, assembly GCA_036927795.1. NCBI lineage: Eukaryota > Viridiplantae > Streptophyta > Magnoliopsida > Asparagales > Iridaceae > Iris > Iris macrosiphon. The sequence continues at coordinate 184,935,550 of JAYESA010000005.1, forward strand.
GTAAAAAAGTACCCGCTGAATATGGTAGGGGATAACATCTCCTGACATGATCCACGTAGTACCAGTCCATGAAACCACTATATCGGAATGAAGTATACAGTTCTAGAATATGAGATATATACACTATTATAAATTAAAAACTAACAGAAAAATATACTCGCCTGAGGTCCTGAGCAAGGTGTCTCTCTCGATATCCAAGCTGGTGTCACACAGACCTATATATGGTATATTGCATCAATACAAGGTTTGGAATAAAAATAAATTAGACTAGTTCAATTCTAGGTCATAAAGCCATTTCTAAGCCAAAATAATCAAACTAGGTCAACTAGCTATTTCTAGGTTGTATGAGTCCAACTATAGGATATGTCACGCCCCAGTCCCAAAAGTACACGGCACCAGGTCACGTGACAATAGCCAGCTGCCACGTCTCCGAGGACATCCTAATTTAATGGATCCTAGCGAAGAGTGCTACACTATCCTAAAATACTAACATGTCTAATATCAGTCAACAACAGGTAATCTAATCTCATCCACAATATAAACAGAAAGAAGTACTAAATAAACTGCTAAAATATAAACACCAGTCTCAAGATATCATAGTACAACCAATAATGTTTGGTGGGGACAAACCCACTACTATGACGAAATAAAATACGAAAATGATAAATAAAAGATAATGACTAGGGCATCGACTGACTAGATAGTGATGCTCCTAATCCTAGGCAGAAGGCCTACCAAGTGATCACGGGAACTCCGAAGGTAGAACCTCTAGCTCCTCTGCGGTAGCAAATCTTGTCTCCTGTCCTGGGCCGTATACTGTGGGGTAATATGCCTCGTCCAAATCTGGAAAGGTACTAGGTCCTCAGAGGGACGTAACAAGATACATAAAAATATGCCATATATAAATACTGAATAAAATAAATACAATAAAGGGTGTGCTAACCATCTAAGTGAATGCAATATGAGGACAACGCTGGTACGTATGGGTAAGTGTAGGCATAATGTCCATACTCCGAAGAGAGTGGCATCAGTACAGTATATCGTCCATAACGCTCCGAAGAACGTGGCATCAGTATAGTATATCATCCATATCGCTCTGAAGAATGTGGCATCAGTGTTAAGGAAGTCATTGGATCCGTGGTTTCTCTGAAATTATCTCCAATGTGTGTACCCTATACGCCTACTAGTTGTCCTCCCCGACCCATATAAATGCACAAGCCGAATACTCGACGTGCACACCACGCATCTATATGCCAAGTCTCAACCAATACAATCCTAAATTACGTACTATCCATGATGCACGTCATACGCATCGATAGCTAGTCGTGTATGTGGACCCGCATCCCAATATGAATAAGTCACAGTAAAACATATACAAGTGTCAGATCTCGGAAGATATCAGAGTATCCTCCCATGGGGTGAGTCTGCTAATGACTAGGCCAAGTACACTAATCATCGATACAACCGTCGACTGCACCCGAGCCAATCTCGGACATGCACAGTCATATGAAATAAAGCAACAAGAATCATACAATATATACAATATTTAAATTAGACAGTAAATATGGCAAGGTATCTTGCGTGAGTCCTGAAGCTGTGAATACCAATAGCCTGCTCCTGCAGCGTCTCCTGGCTGATCCAATGATCCTAAACACAAAAATATAATATAGAATCCATCATCATACACTAAGTAATATATACACTATGTTGCCCTTCGATACTGACGAAAGGATCGCGTCGGTCGAAACAGGGTCGTGATGTATGTAACTAAGATACACACGTGTCCTGTCTTCAGTCACCGTGTATCCTGTGATAGTAAAATACTAAGGTCAAAAGTCACCAACTAATTATGTTTAGTATAATTAGTGGTCCTTATCATCCATATTAAGCATACTTGTCGATGTCCAGGTTTTATTGATAAATTTGTATGTCTCTAACAACAGGTCTTATGATTAAGGAAATGGTTTAGTCATTAAACCAATTCTAAATCTTGTTAATCAACCTACCATCATATACCTAGTTAGGGTTAACTGTGTTTGTGTCCATCACTACAAGTCTCGACACGATGATACAACGATCATATATGGATATGATACAAGGAGGAAAGAGTCAGGTATTTACCTAGTTGACAGGACGAGGGTCTCCTTGCTGACGAGTCATCCTCCGGCGAGTGGCGGACTCCGGCGTCGAGCGACGGCAGAACAGCAACGGCTACGGCAGCACTGCAGTAGTCGCAGCAGCGGCAGCGACGATCTACAGCGGTGATCTGCAGCGGCGGGGTGACTGAAGGCGGTGCGAGGGATGACTGACCAGTCGCTGGGGAGGTCGGGGTAGGTCTGAAAGTGGTGCTGGGCAGTGATGGCGGCGACGGGCTCTCGGCAGCGGCTAAGTGGGTCGGGGTGATAGAATTTAGGTTAGTGGCGGAGGGGATGTTGAAGGTGGTGGTGCTGTCGGCTGACAGTGGCGGTCCGGCGTCGGGCAGGGCAGTCCGGCATCGAGAGCCGTGTCGGCGGCAAGGTGGTTGGCGGTGATGGTGGCGCTCGGGTGAGAGGGGGTCAGTTAGGGTTTGGGGTGATGGATGAATAGTAACCCTTAGGGTTTTAATGATAGAGTATGTATATTTATAAGGGGATTTGATGGGCTGGCCTCGAGACTTGGGCCTGTCTGGACCTTGTTGGGGTAGGGCTGGTCCAATAAAAGAGTGCATGTGGCTTGGTTAAATTCTGATTAGGGTGAATTTGGTCTCCAAAAATTATTTAGATTAAATTAATTATGCAAGGCAAAAATTAACGAACATTGTGTAGCTAAGGTTACACCATGGTCAGAGGGGTACATAAAATTATCTCACATAATTCTAATTAAATTCAAATAAATCCTGGTCTCCAATTTTAATTAAATTTAACCCTAAACTGGTCGCGGGGGTTTATAATCTACCCTCCTTAGAGTATTTCATCCTCAAAATTAAAATATACGTATGGTAAGAATTACTGACTGAATTTAAAATACTAATACGTACCTAGTCCTTCGAAGAGATGAGGGCAACGATGTCGAATATCCTCCTCGTGTTCCCAGGTCGACTCGCCTGGTAGATGATGTCTCCATGCGACACATACTAGGGGAATAGTCTGACCTCGCAGTACCTTCTCGCTCCTGTCCAGGATCTTGACAGACTCCTCTTGGTAGGATAAACTCGGGCCGACTGTGATCTCTGAATGGTCAAGTACATGGCTCAGATTTGGTATGTACCTCCTCAGCTGAGATACATGGAAGATGTTATGGACTTCTTCCAAAGTCTGCGGCAAGGCTAACCTGTAAGCAACCTCCCCGACGCATTCTAACACATTAAATGGTCCGATGTACCTCGGACTCAGCTTTCCTCTGCCTCCGAAATCTGATAGTCCCTCGAGTAGGTGAGATCTTTAGAAATACGTATTCTCTAACCTGGAACTCTAAGGGTCATCGATGTGCATTCGCCCAATGCTTCTGTCTGTCCTGTGCTGCTCGTAGGTGTCCTTGGATTTTCTTCACCTTTTCCACTGTATGAACAACCAACTCTGGCCCAAGGATATATCTCTCGTCTATATCACTCCAACATACTGGGGAACAGTATTTCCTTCCATACAACACTTCATAGAGAGCCATCTGGATGCTCGCTTGATAGCTGTTATTGTAGAAAAACTCGACCAAATACAAATGGTCCTCCCATGATCCTCCGAAGTTGAGCATGCACGCTCTTAACATATCTTCCAATGTCTGAATGGTACTCTCCGACTGGCCATCTGTTTGTGGGTGATACACTGTGCTAAACTTCAAGCGAGTATCGAGACTCTCTTGCATACTCTGCCAGAAGTAAGATATGAACCTCCTATCCCTGTCAGACACGCTACTAACCGACACTCCATGCAGTCGTACAATCTCTCTCATGTACATGTCTGCTAAGACCTCCGTCGATTGCCCAACTCTGAAGGGTAAAAAGTGTGCGGACTTAGTGAGTCTATCCACGATTACCTATACTATATTACGACCACTAGGACTCCTCGGAAAGCCCGTAACAAAGTCCATAGTGATATACTCCCATTTCCACTCCGGTATAAGGAGCGGTTGAAGCAATCATGTAGATCTTTGATATTCAGCCTTGACCTGCTGATACACCAGGCACTTGTCCACAAAGCGGGCTATCTCTCTTCATTCCATGCCACCATTAGTACTGTCTCAAGTCTCTGTACATCTTCGTGCCTCGTAGATAAATAGAGTAGGTTGAACTGTGTACTTCTGTCATCAACTCCTGCCGAAGCTCTCCATTTGGAACATAGAGGCGATCTCCATATCTTAAAGTTTTGTCTTCATGTATACGTAGTCCTGTCTGTATTCTAGCCTCTATCCTCTGTCTAAGCCTCTAGAATCTGATGTCTGTTGGCAAGGCAGCCTTGATCCTCTCCACTAATGTCGATTGCAACTGAAAACTCGACATCTGTCCGTCTACTCCGGGCATAACGACTTCTATACCCATCTGTTCTAGATCTCTCAACATATGTTGCTGTGTAGTCAAAAAAAATGCCATGGGTCTTCTGCTCAATGCGTCAGCTACTACGTTGGTCTTTTTCGGATGGTATTGTAGCTCAATCTCGAAGTCTGTCATCACCTCGAGCCAACGTCTCTACCTCTGATTAAGGTCCTTCTAGGTGTAGACGTATTTCAGGCTCTTATGATCATTGAATATCTCTACTCTTTCTCCATATATGTAGTGCCTCCAGAGCTTCAAAGCAAAAATCACTGCGGCAAGCTCCAAGTCGTGGGTGGGATAGTTCTTCTCATGGGTCCTCAACTGTCTAGAAGCATAGGCTACAACCTTTTCATGCTGCATCAAGACACATCCTAATCCTTTCCCGGATGCATCGCTATAGATCACGAATCCTCCGGGTCCAGAAGGTATGGTCAAGATAGGTGCCGTAGTCAAATGCTTCTTCAGCTCATCGAATGCCTTCTGACACTCCTCTGTTCAGGTAAACTCTTGCTCCTTACGGGTCAAGCGGGTCATCGGCTCTGCAATCTTTATAAAGTTCTCCACGAATCTCCGGTAATATTTGGCAAGTCCTAAAAAACTCCTCACCTCTGAGACATTGGTAGGTGTTGGCCATGTCTCTACTGATAAAATCTTTGCCGGATCTACTGAAATACCTTCTTCCGAGATGATGTGTCCAAGAAAAGCGACACGATCTAGGAGAAACTCGCACTTGCTCAGCTTGGCATAAAGCCTCTCTCTCCTCAGCGTCTCTAATACTAGTCTTAGATGCTCTTCGTGCTCCTCGTGGCTCTTTGAATACACCAAGATGTCGTCGATGAAGACTACCACGAACCGGTCTAATTATTGGTGGAATACTCTGTTTATCAAGTTCATAATACAGCAGGCGCATTCGTCAGTCCAAAAGGCATCACTAAGAACTCGTAGTGACCATAACGAGTCCTGAATGCTGTCTTTTGAATGTCTTCTCTTCGTACCTTCACTTAATGATAACCCGATCTCAAGTCGATCTTTGTGAACACCACTGCTCCTGTCAACTGGTCGAACAAATTATCAATCCGCGGTAAGGGGGTACTTGTTCTTGATAGTCAAAGCATTAAGGACTCTGTAATCAATGCACATGCATACTGTCCCATCTTTCTTAGGTACAAACAATACTGGTGCTACCCAGGGTGATGCACTAGGATGATAAACCCCTTTCTCTGCAACTCCTCTAATTGTAGCTTCAGCTTATCTAACTCTTTCTTCGCTAATCGGTATACATTAGAAGATACAGGTGCTGCTCCGGGCACTAGCTCAATAGTGAACTCCATGTATCTATCTGGCGGTAAGCCTGGCAATTCTTCAGGAAAAACATCCTCAAATTCTGTAACTATTGGTGGGGGTACCATCTCCATAGCCATGTAAGTTCCAGCTGTCTATCCTATTCCTTGCTCGACGGTCCCTCGCATGTACTCGAACTCCGATTGATCTGGCAGTCTAAAGGTGACGCTACCTTTTCGGCAATTCAGTACGGCATTATACTAGATTAACCAGTCCATGCCTAGCACAACATCAAAGTATGGCATAGGGAGTACCAGGAATCGGGCTCTCATCTCTCTACCACATACCACTACCGAATACGTTCTAATAGTGATGGTAACCTGCACGATACCTCCTCCGGTAAGAATCTTCCAACCCTTAGGTAAGGGGGAAGTAGCTACTCTATGTATTGCTACGAATCTACTAGATATAAATGATAACGTAGCACCAGAATCAAACAATGTAGCTACAGGTAATGATGCAACTAAAATGGTACCTGTGATAGCTTCCCCTTCTGTTTCCTCTTCAGTAGCTGTTAATGCAAAGGCCTGTCCCTGCCTCTGTCCTTCGGTCTGCTGTCGGGCTCGATCAAACTGGGCCTGCTGTAGGGCCAAGGGTGGTCCCCTCTGAAATCCTCCAGGTGCTGGTGGACGCTGTCCTCCTGGCGGGGGTAGTATCCTCGAAACTGGTGCTGGTGGCCTATGTTCGGTCTGCGGGGCTGCCTCTTTGCGCTGTGGACAATCTCTGACAAGGTGCTAGCTCGCTCCATAAATTATGCATATCCCTAGTCTTTTTCGGCTGTCCTTCTCGAAGTAACCTCTCTTACCACAGAAGTGGCAAGTTGGAAGTTCCTGATGTGGGTATGGTGCTGCTCTCTGCTATGTCTGTGCTACGGAACGACGGATCGGTCCTCCTGCTTCGTGCTGGCCTCTGGCTGGCATGGTCATGCTAGAACGTCTAGCTCCTCTGACAATGGCCTCCTGAATCCTCGCCTCTGCAAGAACCTCCTCATAAGAAATCCTCGCCTGTGTGGTGGTATACCTCTATAGCTCGAAAGTGAGGCCGTGATGGAATCTCTGAGCCTTCTTTAGGTCATTAGGTATCAGGACGACACCAAATCTGCTAAGATGGCTAAACTCTGCGTTATATGCATCAATAGTCATATTCTTCTGTTCTAGATGTAGGAACTGGGAGTAAAGGGTATTTCTGACTGTAGCTGGAAAATACTTTATATTAAAGTATTCTAGGAACTGTTCCCAAGTCTGGTTCTTGCCTACACTACGCTCAATAGAATCCTACCAGTCATGGGTGTTGCTTTTTAGTTGGGCCCTCACGACGGTCATCCAAAGGTCTGGATGCAGTTGTGAAGCCTCTAGTAGCATCTCTGTATTGGTGACCCAATCGGAGATCTGCTCTACTGTCTCGTTGCCTGAAATAGTATCTGGTCCCATCTATCGGAACCATCTTACAGTGCTATATATCTAGGCTGGTGCAGGTGCTGGTACTAGTGCTGTAACAGGTGTCCTCTCTAGTACTGCCATCAAGCTCTGTCTCAACATCTCGGTCTGATACCACTGTGCTTGCATCATAGTCTGAAAGAACTGAAGTATCTGTGGTTGTCCATCTAGCCGTGGCATCTGGGATATATAAGGTGGAGGTGGTGGTAGTGGAACCTCTGGCTGTGTTGTAGGTGTCTCCTCAGATATCGGACTCTCGGTCTGCGGCATCGGTGTAGCTCCTGAAGTCTGGCCCTCAAAATGCGGTGTGGGGATCGTCTGTGAAGTTTGTCCCTCGGGCTGCTGGGTAGGATCATCCTAAGAAGTCTCGTGCCAATGTATCAGCGGGGCCTATGACGGTGGTTGCCCTCCAGGTAGCCCCTGGGGTACCTCCTCTCCTTGGGTGGTATTGTTTGGCACCACGACATTGGGTGCTCCTCGTCCACTGCGCAAGTTTATCTTGCTGCAAGAGATAGAGCTTCATTAAAAGAGTACGAAATCAAGCAAACATGATGCAGATATTTAGAAGCAATACGAATGAAATTTAAAGACGAAATCAAAGTGGATGACACCTAAATTTTTTTATCCTATTGCAGGCTTGCTGGGTATGTTACCATACCACAAGCGAATAAGTTGACCTGCATGGGCCACCACTAAAACTATGTCACGCCCCAGTCCCAAAAGTACACGGGACCAGGTCACGTGGCAATAGCCAGCTGTCACATCTCCAAGGACATTCCAATTTAATGGATCCTATCGAAGAGTGCTACGTTGTCCTAAAATACTAACATGTCCAATATCAGTCAACAACAGGTAATCTAATCTCATCTATAATATAAACTGCAAGAAGTACTAAATAAACTGCTGGAAGATAAACACCAGTCTCAAGATATCATAGTACAACTAATAATGTCTGGTGGGGACAAACCCACTACTATGACGAAATAAAATACGGAAATGATAGATAAAAGATAATGACCAGGGCATCGGCTGACTAGATAGTGATGCTCCCAATCCTAGGCAGAAGGCCTACCAAGTGATCAAGGAAACTCCGAAGGTAGAACCTCTAGCTCCTCTGCGGTAGCGAATCTCGTTTCCTGTCCTGGGCCGTACACTGTGGGGGTAATATGCCTCGTCCAAATCTGAAAAGGTACCAGGTCCTCAGAGGGACGTAACAAGATACATAGAAATATGCCATATATAAATACTGAATAAAATAAATTCAATAAAGGATGTGCTAACCATCTAAGTGAATACAATATGAGGACAACGCTGTTACGTATGGGTAGGTGTAGGCATAATGTCCATACTCCGAAGAGAGTGGCATCAGTACAGTATATCATCCATAACGCTTCGAAGAACGTGGCATCAGTATAGTATATCGTCCATATCGCTCCGAATAATGTGGCATCAGTATAAAGGAAGTCATTGGATCCGTTGTTTCTTCGAAATCACATCTCCAATGTATGTACCCCATACGCCTACTAGTTGTCCTCCCCGCCCCATATAAATGCACAAGCTGAATACTCGATGTGCACACCACGCATCTATATGACAAGTCTCTACCAATAAAATTCTAAATTATGGACTATCCGTGATGTACTTCACACGCACCGATAGCTAGTCGTGTACGCGAACCCGCATCCCAATATGAATAAGTCACAGTAAAACGTGTAAAAGTGTTAGGTCTCAGAAGATATCAAAGTATCCTCCCATGGGGTGAGTCTGCTAATGACTAGGCCAAGTACACTAATCATCGATGCAACCATCGACTGCATCCGAGCCAATCTGGGACGTACAAAGTCATATAAAATAAAGCAACAAGAATCATACAATATATGCAATATTTAAATTAGACATTAAATATGGCAAGGTATCTTGCCTGGGTCTTGAAGCTGTGAATACCAATAGCCTACTCCTGTAGCGTCTCCTGGCTGATCCAATGATCCTAAACAAACAAATATAATATAGAATCCATTATCATACACTAAGTTATATATACACTACGTTGCCCTTCGGTACTGACGCAAGGATCACGATGTCGAATACAGGGTCGCGGTGTATGTAGCTAAGATACACATGTGCCCTATCTTCAGTCTCCGTTTATCCCGTGACAGTAAAATACTAAGGTCAAAAGTCACCAACTAATTATGTTTAGTATAATTAGTAGTCCTTATCATCCATATTAAGCATACTTGTCGATGTCCAGGTTTTATTGATGAATTTTTATGTCTCTAACAACAGGTCTTATGATTAAGGAAATTATTTAGTCATTAATCCAATTCTAAATCTTGTAAATCAACCTACCATCATATACCTAGTTAGGGTTAACTGCGTTTGTATCCATCACTACAAGTCTCGACACGACGATACAATAATCATATATGGATACAATACAAGGAGGGAAGAGTCAGGTATTTACCTAGTTGACAGGACGAGGGTCTCCTTGATGACGAGTCATCCTCCGACGAGCGGCGGACTCCGGCGTCGGCCGGCGGCAGAACAGCAGCGGCTGCGGTAGCACTGCAGTAGTCGCAGCAGCGACAGCAGTGATCTGCAGTGGCGGGGGCGACTGAAGGCGGTGCGGGACATGACTGACCGGTCGCTGGGGAGGTCAGGGTAGGTCCGAAAGTGGTGGTGGGCGGTGATGGCGGCGACGGGCGCTCGACAGTGGCTAAGGGGGTCCGGGTGATGGAGTTTAGGTTAGTGGCGGAGGGGATGTTGAAGGTGGTGGTGCTGTCGGCTGACAGTGGCGGTCCGACGTCGGGCAGGGCGGTCCGACGTCGAGAGCTGTGCCGGCGGCAAGGTGGTTGGCGGTGATGGCGGCGCTCGGGTGAGAGGGGGTCGGCTAGGGTTTGGGGTGATGGATGAATAGTAACCCTTAGGGTTTTAATGATAGAGTATGTATATTTATAAGGAGATTTGATGGGCTGGCCTCAGGACTTGGGCCTGCCTGGACCTTGTTGGGGTGGGGCTGGTCCAATAAAAGAGTGCATGTGGCTTGGTTAAATTCTGATTAGGGTGAATTTGGTCTCCAAAAATTAATTAGATTAAATTAATTGTGCAAGGCAAAAATTAACGAATATTGCGTAGCTAAGGTTACACCATGGTCAGAGGGGTACATAAAATTGTCTCACATAATTCTAATTAAATTCAAATAAATCCTGGTCTCCAGTTTTAATTAAATTTAACCCTAAACTGGTCGAGGGGGTTTACAGGATATTAGGTCTATACACTATGTAACTAGGTCACACTAGCTATGCTAAGATACTAGGATACAAACAAAGCACCGTATCGTAAGATACGCAAGTTTTAGATATAAAAATATTAATTTTATATATACAAGATAATTCATATAGTACTCTTAGCTAACTAATGCAAAGTGGATACTTTGGCTTTGAACCAATGCTTATCTCACCACCTACACTCCCATCTTGATACTCAAACCCAATACCTCGAGTATCCACCAATACCTTGATATTATCTTGGTATCACAAGGTAATTCAAATCTAACATATAATTAACTACCCAATACACTAAACTATAACTAACATTAACAAAACTACTATAATACTACTATACTAACTTACCAATACATACATATAGCTACTAGGAAACAAGTATATATATATATATATATATATATATATATATATATATATATATATATATATATATATATATATATATATATATATATATCTATTCTACTATATAATGCCAAAACTAGGCTTCACCGTAAAAAATTTTCGTTCCAAAAATACCCTTCAACATATTTCTATTCTACTATATAATGCCAAAACTAGGCTTCACCGTGAAAAATTTTCATTCCAAAAATACCCTTCAACATATTTAGTAATTAAAAAGAATACCTACAATAAATTCCACTGACAACCATTTAAGAGATGCAATAATGACAACCATTTACGGAAATCAAAGGGTTCATGCTACTTGCTAAGTCTTTTAAATTGTTACCAAAGAATTCGAAGGGTTGAACCATTAACCTATCTCCTCTATATAAAGCCAAAACTAGGCTTCACCGTGAAAAATTTTCGTTCCAAAAATATCCTTCAACATATTTAGTAATTAAAAGAATACCTACAATAAATTCCACTAACAACCATTTAAGAGATACAATAATGACAATCATTTAAGGAAATCAAAGGGTTCATGCTACTTGCTAAGTCTTTTAAATTGTTACCAAAGAATTCGAAGGGTTGAATCATTAACCTATATAATTAAAAGTAGTAGAAATAGTTTATTAAAAGAGCAACCAACAATTTCTTAATTTATTATAGGTGGAAATATAATAGCTAGGAACATGAAAGTTGGGAGAAATTAAATGACGGAAATATAAAAGGTTTCTCTTATCTGTTGGGTTCATGTGCCTACTTTGCAATGCTTTATTAACTTTTGTTTTATTCTCCAAACTACCTACTTTGCATGCATGCATATCTTTGTTTTATTAACTATCATTTTCTAAGTTGTCTCATGCATGCATACATACATTTAATACGTATTTAATTACTGTTTTTAATGAAGGGTATTTTTGGAACGAAAAACTTTCACGGTGAAGCCTAGTATATATATATATATATATATATATATATATATATATATATATATATATATATATAACACTACTAGATAACAATGTATATGTATACATAATTATCTAACAATGTAACTAACTTAACAAACTACACATCAAGCCAACTAAACTATCAACTCCTTGCCTTAACTAGCTGTTGTGCACACTGATATTGCTGTGCCTGCTCTTCTTGTTGTAGTTGCTGTTGAAGCTGAAACCTCTTGTTGTTGCTCATCTTGCTATTGGTGACTGCTGAAGTTGGCTGTTATTGGATTTTACTGCAGTTGTTGATGCTCCTCTTGTTGTTGCTGTGAATGCTCTACTGCTAGTTGTTGCAGAATGCTGTAGTATTACTGCACAATACAGCTAGCTTGCTGCAGTTTTGCTACTGATGCTGAGGTTGCTGTTGTTGTATCTGCTAGTTGTTGTTGCATGCCTTATTGTTGCTGCAGCTAGCTGAAGTTGCTGTTGATGCTGCAGCTTGCTGCTGCTCTGCATTTTGCTGTGGTTGCAGCTACTTCTCTCTCTTCTTATTGCAAACTGCTACTACTGCTCTTGCATATACTGATGCAGAATGCTGCTGCACACTCTATTTTTGCTGCAGCTGTTGTTACTGCCTCTTGTATTCAGTTGATCTACCCGACCCCCCACTCTCAAACACAATACACACACACACACACACACACACATCTATACACTATGTATGTATGTATGTATATATATATATATATATATATATATATATATATATATATATATATATATATATATAACCACCAATCACCATACATATATATATCTATATAATAATATAGATATATATACACATATAAACACATATCAGTATACATATACATAACCATACAATTATAATACTCTAATAGCTATAAACAAGTATATTGAAATGCAAAAAAATAAATACGTGGAGTGCATCGCACCTGTATCACATTCATTCTATGACACGCTTGCGATACGGCTCCACCACACAACCAAACGTATCCTGAAGGACACGAGCAAGCCTAAAATAATAATTATGAATAATATGAAGAACTAATTACTCAACTATGTGTCCGTATCAAAATGTGACATGCTCAAACCCCCGTGTCAGAGAAAAACCCCCAAATCAACCCGTATCTCCAAATTATCGGGATACGGCCTACACGTATCCAATTGTGGACACGACAATAGTCACACACAATCAAATACATGTTAATTTGGTCTAATTGACCAATTGACAAACACAATATGTGCCAATCTCGAAATTCCTCCAAAATTGATACAAAATACTACATAACTTTCTCCATAGGCCTCATATGAACCAAATTCTAATTCCTATGGGTAGCCTTAGCATATGTGGTGGTTCCTAATAATTAGATTACAGATTTAGAGTTTAATTAGAGAGGAAAAACTAAATTTTATCTTGTAGGAGATGGATTCTCAATATAATTCTTAAATTGGATAAAAAGAGCCTCCAACTTGTTGATCCTTGCTCCTCCTTGTAGATCCTTGCTTCCTCCTTATAGATCCTTATTCTACTAGCCTCCAATGATGAATAGGGAAGGAATTGGAAAGAAATTTGAGTAGGAATTGGTGTGGGAATGAAGAATTTGGAAGAGAAAAAAATTCTAGATCTAGATTTGGCATGACAAATGAGAAGAGAGAGAGAGTCTCTCCCCTCCCTATGGTGGCCGGCCTCTTGCCCCTCCTCCAAGCTACTATGGAAAGTCCAAAATACCCCTTGGGGCTTGTCATAAAGAAATTAATTGAGGAAAGGTTCTAGTCTAATTGGTTTCACTAATTAATTCATCCTCCTAATGAATGGACTTACTATAGGGCTCAATTCTAACTAGAATTAAATATTGGTCTATGAATCTAAACTAAACTAATTAGGTCCACTATACAAGTCCAAAATAAATCTAACATCTATAATAAATAAATAATACAATAATTAATATTTATAACATGCACAATATTTAACATTATAATCATAAATATACAATTACCCATGCCAAATTACCAAACTATCCTTAGTTGAAAAAGTGAGGGTGACAAAATCCAATGGCCAAGAATGGCATGTAGTGGCTCTGTTCCCACTCATTTCAACTCTAACAATATACCGATGGTGCACCACCTGCAAGAAAAAACTTGTAAAAAATCAAATTTTATAGTACTGTTCTATGCGTTATTTCTAGCCAGGGTCAGGTGAATGCCATAAGTTTCTACTAGTCTCGACATGGGGCTAACATGCTGGCACAACTTTTGAGAATAACCAAAAATCTTACTTGTTGCATAAGTCTTTAATGGTTTATTCAAGAAAATCTACTACCCTTAACTATGACACCAAAATTAAAAAAAAAATATGATACAAGATAAATATATCCGTATCTATATACGAATACTGATATTGCTAGACGAGCCTCGCAAGTTCATATGTAAAGCTTCAAATTCAACTGTAAAAGTTTGGAGGCGTATTTTCATCGCCTTATCCTCTATTTTGCAAAAAAATTGAAGTTCTTTCATGCTTCTTTGGAGGTTGTTGCACTTAAAATCAACTTGAACTATCATGCATGGTTTGTTAGACGATAAATAGTGCTTCCTTGTCAGTTTTTCTTGAAACTTTCAACATCTCCTTTTGAGCTTGAGATAATGAAGCATCATTTTGTGGCTCGACATAGGCTTTTGGACAACCTCCCATGCATCTTTTGCTTCTAGCAAAGCCTTCATATTGGTGCTCCAATTGTAATAGTTGCTTTTGTTAAGGAGAAAAACTTGGAAGGTCGTTATCCTGCTTGTCATCTTCAACATCGAGCTGCCTTGCTCTGATTGATACGAGTATGTTGGAATGGTGGTAAACCAACTAGCAAGGAAGATAAAATTGGGATAGGGAGAAAATCTAGAGAGAGAAATTAGGTGGAAGAGAAGATTTATAGGAATGAAACTTTATGATAACACTAAACTTGTAATGTTTGTTACGTACAATATATATATATATATATATATATATATATATATATATATATATATATATATATATAGTATATATATATATATATATATATATATATATATATATATATATATATATATATATATATAGCAAATGACGTCTAGCCTAGTGGTTTAGACCGATGCATATTACCCAGAAGGGGATGTGGTGTGCCTTCGGATCGAGTTTGTAGGCCTTCGGAGCAGGAGTCTGTAACACAATTACCTCTTCCAAATATCTATATATATATATATATATATATATATATATATATATATATATATATATATATGACTTTGAAATAGTCACACACTTATTAAAATATAGCTTGAACACTTTTAACTCTCTTACAAATATATTATTAGAGCATCTTGTAAAACATTGATATCTTAAAATTACCAATAACATTCTAGACATACAACATCTTAGAAATTGAACCAAACATAAAATAAATAAAAAAGCTCAATTACAAAACAAAACCTAATTGTAGTGGACCAATTAGCTTTGTGGGTTCAAAATCTTAGACCCAAATCAAGTTCGTTTTCCAACCATAAACATATACTTGTTCACGAGGGACCGAGCAGCTGTCGTGGCCACACAAACACTCAGGACTATAGTAGTTGCTAATGATATACTTTGACAACCGATAGATAGCCGATATATTAATTTATTCCTTTGTGTCACGACAGGTTCATCTCTAAAGTGCCACTTTCTAATGATGGTTGCTAACTAATCCACACTAGAACAAGTATCCATTCGGTGAGTAACTAATCCATCCTCGGTTACTTGTGCTTTATATATTTTGTGTAACGTAAGATTCCAACAAATCTAAATACAAGTTATGCCATTCATTGCACTCATTATTTGATTAGCAAAAGGTCCTAGCCACTCCATCAGAGTAGCTTATGTCACTTAAGTGACCCTATTAATTAACAAATGTAAAGCTATTCCTCCTCATCCGTCCGAACCTATTCCTTAGAAATCAGGTGCTTGATTAGATGGGATTCACTGCTCCACTTAATGCTATGTGACTATGTCTACTACTGGTATACTAAACTTAGCATGACAAGTATGGATTATAAAGTTATTTTGTTCTTTAGATAAATTGAGTTTAGTGTATCCTTGTTGAACTGAGATATATTTGTTACGTCCAAATTGAGTTTAATATGCCCTTGTTGAACTGATGCACTTTGTTCACTGTATTCAAGCAATGTGATGCCAAAGGATGTGAATTGACAGTACGGTCCGTTTCGAGTCCGACTTGACAGATAGTTCGACCGTGGATTGTCTAAATTATTATATAGTCAGATCCTTTAACAGGTTCGAACTCAGTCATCTACCTGTTCCACTCGAATATGTTCGTAAACACCAATAATAAAATAATTATTTTATTTTATTACTGTTGTTAAAACATCAAAAGCAATCATCTAAACTTTTCAACTTCTTTCTTGATAGAAGCAAAAGGAAGCCCTGGCCAGACTTCACTTTGACTTTTCAATTTCTTTTTTAATTGAAGCAAAAATGTGAGCTATCAATAACAAGTTTCAAGAATTCATGCATACAACAACTGGCCAACTTCTTTTATTCATGCATACAATAACAAGTTTTAAGAATTCAGCTGGTTTCAAAGAATACATTCCACACATATTTTCACCTCTGCTGGGCAGGTCCTTTTTTTCCAAATTCCAACGACCCATACTCACACCCAAATTTATTTCTTACTATTAAAATATCAAAAGTAGTCAATGCATTTATCTTTGTCCGAGTCGGGTCTGGTCCACACTAACGAGCCTAACAGACCGGATGTGAACATGACAAAAAATTACCGAATCGAGTCTGAACACAAATATTCTTATTCAAATTTAATTGAGTCGGACTCAGGTTCGTCCGGCCCAAACTTGAGCACTGGACTGTTCAGACCCGTCCGGTCCGTTTACACCTCAAGTCATTCACCTATGGATTTTGAGTTACGACTTTTGGACTCCTAGTAACCTTATAAATCCTCCTAAATAAGCTATTTTGAGGCCTTGCAACCTCATGAACCGTCCTAAATAAAAGCTAATTCATCCATCTAGAGGATACCTTCTTGTGAACTTTCGTAATGAGCTAGTTATTTTTGTGATAACAAATGGTATATTTTGAGAATGGCAAGTGGCATCTCTTACAAAATCGTAAAATTTTCTTATTAGTGTAACTTATGTTATAATATTTGCATAATTTATGACAAATTATGGTTTCATCCATAATTTTTGTTAATATGATATAATTATTACCATTTGACACTAATGATGTTTACTAAAAAAAAACTGTTGATCAGCGACGACCCAATATGTCGCCAAGTAGCCGTTAATAGCATTAGCGACTAACTTACAATGGATATAGGACAGATTCGGTGTGTCGATAAAAGATTAGTCGCTATCACAAAGCCGTCGACAGGTAGTCGAAACCTCGACTAAAGGTCGGCTACTTGGCGATGGTTTGTTTAGCGATGGATTTATGTCACAAAGCCACATCTGATATTGGCGTCAAAATGGTGACGTATTGGCGACTTACATTTTAATAGATTACTTGACTATTTAGCAATAGATAGGCGACCGATGTAGCATATAATTGGCGATATATTGGCAACGATATATACATTTTTGATATTAAGATTGCCTTCTGATACTCACTCAACGACGTCTTTGCTACGGTTATGTGTGTCGCCTATGTGCCGCATAGCCGTCGCCATCCGTTGCTCAGTCGTCGTTCACCTAAGAATCCTCAAGTGAGCGCCTGATATATATATCGCCGAGGCACCACATAGGTATCGTCGTCCAATGCTCAGCCACAACTTATCCGTCACTAAGTTTTACAAAATTAAAAAATTTAGAATCACAACAATCACACCATATACAATTACTGTCTAGTCACAATATATCAAAACCATGGTGCAACTCACTATATAATTTTTATTCGATCGAACCTACAATGGTACAAAATGTACGCTGGAAACCCACAATACACAATATAATACTCACATAGAAAAAATCCATAGTCAAATTACAATCCTTACATACAAAAAAAATCTGCAAACGCCAAGTCCAGTCAACAAGTAAATAATATCCAAAATACACAATCTATAAGAATATATAGACTCCATAAGTACATAATATCCATAGTCGACAAATCCAACCCTCACATATAAAATAATTATTAATCTGGTGGTGCTAGCCCCGTATATGAGTTAAGACGTCTGGAGGAAGTGAGCTAACTACGACAGTCGATAGTGAACTCAACCTCTCCGCGGAAGTAAACTTAAGAGACTCGCCAATACGACAAAAGATATGCTAAGAGCCACAAGAGGAGCAAAGAAAGCAGGAAGCAAGGGACATGATGAAAGACAACGACAACATCGGACGAAGAGGCGGCATGAGTAACTAGGGTAGCACTAATAGCAGGTGCAGTCATCTTGGCTGTCATGTTAGCTTGAATGGTGCTGATAGATTCCTGTATCAGCGTCATGTTGGCATGCATGGTGGTCATTGTTGTAGTGCCTCAAATCTTGATCCGACCGGGATGCGCACTATATAATTGGGCTTGTGGCTAGTCTGTCTGAGTCGTAGCTTGGTGTTTAGAATCTTCGGCATCCTCTTGCCACGAACAAAATGAGATAATCATTTTCAACTCATGGATAGACCTCTATTAAAATGAGTCTAATAGTTTTCATATTTTGTTTCTTGATTTTCTTGATGTCGCTTTGAGATTTTGTTTTGATGTTACTTTCGATTTGCTTGGTTTTCACTGTTGGCTTTCTCTCTTGGAGCTTTGGTTCTTGGAAATTTCAGGAGAAATGATAGACAAAAGGATTCTAACTCGGTGCACGTGCTATTGCAGTTCCGCGTAACTGACACTTGATCGTCGCTAGGCGGGACTCCTTCTTTCAGCACTTTCTTTACTCGGTGGGTTGTTCGGACCCTTCTTTCCTACTTCTTCTTGTCGGCATCCTTAATATTTCAAACGTTCAAGCAATGATGCCCGGTTGAATGCCTAGAAGATCCTTAACCATAATACATGCCAGCCACTAAGAAAGGAACATAGAAATTGTAAACTAACTTGTATATGAATGCACACAATCTAAACATGAGCTTCGCAATAAAGCGGACAGTTGTGGTTCGAAACCAAGGAACTTTCTGATGGAATGCGGCATCTGAAATATTGGTTGCGGCCTGGTGCTTCAGAGAGTTTGGACCCATGGGGCACCAAAATTAGAACGTGGCTTTGAGAAAATATGAACTATTTCATAAGTATATATATTGCTGCTTTACTTCTTCTGTTTCATCTCATGCATTGTATGATAGTTGAACTGTTCACGCATTTGCATGGTCTGGGACAACTTGTGCACAAGGTTTGGCATTTCCTCGAAATGGTATTCCGGGGCACTGGAACCGTATCGACCCGGGAGAAACTCTTTGATCATGCTAGTCACGATACATTGCAGGACCTCCAACAGGGTTTGCTACCCGGGCTGACAGGGCACGCCGCAATGCCTTGGATAAGTCCCCATGGTGTCGATCACACTAATGACCGCATATAGATAGAACACATGCTAATCTGTTGTCTTGTGCAAATATTAAGTATACTTGTGTTTTTGTGTAGGGAATGCGCGCATCGGTTGAGTAAGCGACCAATATGCTCTATGGATTTTATGTTATTGTTCTTCTAAAAACATGTATCTGATATAAACTGAATTCACTTAGTTCTTAATAACAAAATCATTTTAATGCATGCTCGCGCCTAATAAGCAAGTGTTGATTTAGGCGAGGGGGTTCATCCCGCTCACCAGTACAAGCTGAGTACTGACCTACGTTTGTGGGTAAATATTTCAGCACTCAGGGTGTGCAACGCTAGTGTATAGATAAGAAGGCATTAGAAGCTCATCTATTTTGAAGTATAGTTGAAGCCATTTCATTTTTGAGGCATAAATTTTTAATCTATACAAGGGCATAATGTACGGACGATAAGGCTTATCTGATGGAGAGCGCCATACCTTTTGAGTTTTTTTTGTAATGCAAATCAATGTAGCCGAAAGGCGCATCAAATGTAACTCTATGTAAATTACTCTGAATTATCAATGAAAAGCATATTTTCTTCCTATACTCTGCGTTCAACTATATGTGAATGTGTTTTCTAATTTGTGTTTCAAATGGATTTCTATCACAGTACGTTCTTGCCTTGTGAGAACACAACTCCAGGCTCGCACGACATCACGCCCAAGTGAGAATGATTGGTTCCGCAAAGGATCCAAGCGAGGACGATCGACCCTTGCAGGATCGGGACATGATATATTGGTATCAGAGCACGGCTTCACTTTCTTAGATTTTTAAAAGATATTCTAGAAGTTTGATGCGCCTCTCGATTGAATGTATTTGGTGTCCGCTGCATATGATAAATCGCCTAATACAATAAGCCCATAGATAAAAATTATCGTTTTTGGAGTGTTGACAAGCTACTCTCTTTTGTAGCAATGGCAAAGAAAAATACTACCTCTACAAGCAGTTCTCAGCCTGTCCAGAATGATCCAAAAAGTTTTGGAGAATCCAGAGGAGCGGGTTCAAATGATATGATGGAGAGGCTCATGCATCTAATGGAGGTGCAGCAACAACAAGCTGCCACTCAACAGGCGCAGATTCAGGCGCAGTTCACTGCTCAACAAAAGCAGATGGATACCATGATGCAATTGATCGCATCTTTGGTGCTCAGCAATGGCGCAGCCACAGTGATGCTTGTCACACTGCCAGTCGTGATTGTAGAAGATGAATTTGAGGAAGCGTAGCCTTTGGCTAAGAATTCATGTAGAGCAACTGAGTTCACTAAGATGCACTCACCAACGTTCAATGAACGAGCAGAACCGGACGTGGTGATGGGATGGATCGCTAAACTTGAAGGATTCTTTAACTTGGTTGGTATTAAAGGGGCCAAACAAGTGGCTCGTGCATCAGTACAACTAGAACTGCGGGCGCATGATTATTGGGAGGCTACCAAACAAGGGATTTATGATGCCAGTCCCAACTGTAAGATCACCTGGGAGATATTCAAATCTGCCTTCATTGAACAATATATCCTAAGGGCAGTGCAGCAATAAAAGGAAGACGACTTCAGCAATCTGGTACAAGAAAGTATGTCTGTTGATGACTATGATTCAGTGTTCGCAAGGTTCGCCAAATTTGCCGGATACTTCTTGCCTAACCAGCAGGCATAGTGCTATCATTTTCAGAAGGGTCTGAATGACGCCTATGTAGGGATGTCATAAATTAAAAGTGCCAGACCTACTGGAAATGTTATGAAGCTGCCCTTAATAGCAAACTGATCTTTGGGCACAATTCCCAAAAGATAAATATACAGACTGCCCGCACCAATTTTAACAAGCGGCCTCATGAAGTGGGAGGATCTAGAGCACCAAAGCGTCCGCATACGTCTAACTATATGGGTCCCGCTCCGGGACTGCATTGCCATATGTGCGGCAAGGAAGGACATCGGGCGGTTAAGTGCCGAGTCCTAGGATGTTTCAAATGTGGCCGCTTGGACCATAAAGCATTTGACTATCGATACGGAAGGGCGATAGTCAGACAATAGTCCAACCAGAATAAGGGACCTCCAGCTCATGGCGCCAACGCGATACCAGTGAGCCCACATCGCCAGGGTGCCCAAGGCCGAGTCTATGCTTTGGCTCAGGATGAGGCATCCACCTCCGACACTGTTGTAACAGGTACCTTACTTTTCATAGATTTGCCTGCTAGAGTTTTATTTGATTCAGATGCTACGCAAAGTTTTATATCTCCTGATTTTATTATTGAGAATAAATTAACTTCTACACTATTAAATATGAACCTGTGCTTGATTACCCCTTCACGAGTCGACATGCCCGCCAAAGCGATCTGTAGGGACAGTAATATTTGCATCGGAGGCAGGAAGATTTCCTTAGATGTCATTGTTCTAGACATTAAGGAATACGATATTATTCTCAGAATGGACTGTTTAGGTGCTTGCCATGCAACGATTGAGTACGCGAAGAACGAGTCATATTTTGTCTACCCGACGAGACAGACTTCTACTATTAGTTCAACACTGCACCGAATACGACGATGGTGATATCAACAGTTATAGCTAGGCACATGTTGTATTCAAGCTGTGAAGGATACTTAATCTCTGTTCGAGACACCCAAGAGGAATGTGCAGATGCAGCTCAAGCTGATGTCATAGCAGATTTTCCCGACGTATTCCCGGATGAGCTACCTGGAATGCCTCCTAATCGAGAGATTGAATTCACCATTGAAACCTTTCCGGATATGCGGCCGATATCGATGGCACCCTAACAAATGGCCCCAACAGAGCTAAATGAACTGAAGGTGCAGTTACAAGATCTATTAGACCGAGGATACATTCGCCCAAGCATTTCTCCATGGGGAGCTCCTGTAATGCCCCAGTCCTAAAAGACGTAGGACTAGGAATATGTAACATGTCAGCTACGCAGTCGACCAGACTGTGGTCCGACTCGAATACGTATAAGCTGTTTAATAATGGTAACTATCTAAGAAATACTAATAATAACTATGTCACAATCCACAAAAGAATAAAATATCAAGAATGAACTACATATGCTAAAGTTGGCCGTCCAGAAACACATAAGCTCGAATAGACTCGAGAAAGGAATATGAGTCTATAAAACTAGGTTACATCAGCAGATGAATAAACAATATGAATAAATAACCATAACTCCAGTAGAAATAATATAAGTACCTGGAACCTATGCCCGCATGACAAAGTAACACATATCAGCAACTCTAAGTAGGCTCCACAACGGTCTATGCTGCAAAACTGGCAAGGGACCAGGTCCTCAGAGGAACGTAACAAGGTACAAGAAACAACATGCCAAAGTAAAACAGTATAATGTCATATACTCAAGGGTAAACTACTGTAACCATCTAAGTGATATGCACGTGAGGACATCACTTGTACTTAGGCTGAAACTACTACAGGCTCTGTGTCGGGGAGCCCATACCAGCTAGTAATATCTCGTAGGGCCATATATCTTGTATCAAGTTCCCAATCCGATCATATGTTAAAGCTGCTACTCACTCACTTAGTCATTAGTATTCTTGTTCATTGCCTTATTGTTCATTCTTGTATTTATTTTCAGTATTTTCTTTATTGTATGTCTCTTGTATCTATTGTTACATCTTGTATATTCATATCTATTTACTGTTACATAGTTTATATTATTGATTAGAACTGTTGTTAGAGATGTACTATGCTCATTTCCTGACTGGATATATTTTTCCCAGATGACACTGAGGAGTGGTACCCTAGTTATTACGGGCCTCAGGATGTTGTGGGCTTAGAGTCAGAGACCCTAGCTCAGGAGGGACTCATCCCAACTGAGACAGATGACCTGGGACTTGTAGCTTCTTAGTATTCTCGTGTACTGAATTTGTCTCCAGCTTATTGTTTAGTATTTCTTCGACTCTTTGATGTTATCATTTTTTATTCTTGAGTTGTATTGTGACTATTCTATTCTTTTATCATATTCATGCTCATTTCCATCTTAGATCTGTGATTGAGTATATTAACATTGTTGGTGGCTTATTATATTATTATATAGATTACCCAAACAGCGTTCGACCGTTGATTCTGCGGCGTAGGCTGAGCGTTGTTCCCGATTTGCATCCCTACACCGGGTGCGGGTTATGACAAAAAGATAAACATCAGAGGTCCGGCGGGGAGCTGTAGAACCTCGCTATTCCCGAGTGGAAATGGGACGATATCACATGGATTTTATCGTGGCCTTTCCAAAGATGCCGCAAAGGGCATGATATAATTTGGGTCAATATAAATCTTCCCACTTTCTTTCTATTAAAGTTACATGGAGCGTCAATCGGTTAACGCAGATTTACATTGACGAGATTGTCCGACTACACGATGTACATGCCTCAATCGTCTCGGACTACAACGGACGTTTCTTATCTCATTTTTGGACTAGCCTACAGTCTGCTTTGGGCACCAAGCTAAAGTTCAGTTCTGTATATTACCCCCAAATTAACGTCTAGACGGAAAGGATGAACCAGATACTTGAAGATATGGTACGACTGTGTGCGATTGATCTAAAGACTAGTTGGGACACGCACCTTTTGTTAGCGGAGTTCGCGTACAACAACAGTTACCAATCAAGCATCCAGATGGCACCGTATGAAGCATTCTTTTGGCGGAAGTGTCAATCTCCAATCTGCTGGGACAAAGTCGGTGAGTGATAAGTACTCGAGCTAGAGCTGGTGCAGTAGGCCGTTGAGAAAGTTTGCTTGATTCGGGAAAAACTTTGTACTATGTAGAGCCGACAAAAGAGCTATGCCGATTCTCATCAAAGATCCTTGAAGTTTATGGTCAGGGATCATGTATTTTTGAAGGTGACAACAACGCGAGGAGTGATGCGCTTCGGTATTAAGGGCAAATTGATTCCCTGATTTGTTGGCCCCTTTGATATACTTGAGCGAATGACAACTGTGGCCTATCGGATTGCACTACCCCCTTCCCTGGCTGAAGTGCACGATGTCTTCCATTTATCTCAACTTTGAAAGTATGTGCATGATTCGAGTCATATGGTTAGCTTCGATCAGTTGGAAATGCGCGCAGACTTATCGTACTCAGAAAAGCTTGTGCAGATCTTGGATCACATGGAGAAGGTACTATGGAACCGTAAAATATCCTTGGTTTGCGTGTTATGGCGGAACCATTCGGTGGAAGAATCAATGTGGGAGATGGAGTCAGCGATGAGGGAGAAGTACCCTTCATTGTTCGTTCAGTCGGAGGTAAGACCTTGTTCTTATATTTCGGGATAAAACTTTTTCTTAGTGGTATATTATGTAGTGCCTCAAATTCTGATTCTACCAGAATACATACTATATAATTGGGATTGTGGCTAGTCTGTCTGAGTCGTAGCTTGGTATTTAGAATATTCAGCATCCTCTTGCTTCGGAGAAAATATAATGATACTTTCCAACTCTTGGATAGGCCTCTATTAAAACGAGTCCAATAGTTTTCGTATTTTGTTGCTTGGTTTTCTTGATGTCACTTTGGGATTTTATTTTGGTGTTGTTTTCGATTTTCTTGGTTTTCACTATTGGCTTTCTCGCTTGGAGCTTTGGTTCTTGGAGATTTTGGGAGGAAGGATATGCAAAAGGATTCTAACTCTGTGCTCGTGCTATTGAAAGTCCGTGTAACTGACGCTTGATCATCACTAGGCAGGACTCCTTCTTTCAGCACTATCTTGTGCAACCCGAAGTCGCTCTCTGATCTGCCTGACAACTATTACTGTCTGCGTGATAATTTTAGGGCCTAACATCTTTCGCTCACCGATGTCATCCCAAGCCAAATGCGGTCTACATTTATTGCCGTAAGTGCTTCGAAAGGTGCCATCTGAATACTGGCCTGATAACTATTGTTATACGAGAATTCTACCAAGTGAAGGTAATTCTCCCAAAAACCACCAAGATCTAAGGTACATGCCCATAGTATATCCTCCAAGGTCTGGATGGTTCTCTCCGATTGTCCGTCTGTCTGGGGGTGATAAGTTATACTGAATCTTAACTTGGTGTCCAAAATTTGATGCAAATTTTTCCAAAAATGTGAAGTGAACCGAGTGTCTTGATCTGACAAGATACTTACTGGGACACCGTGTTGTCTCACTATCTGTCGTATATACATTTCAGCCATTTGTTCTGTAGACTGTCCTACTCGAAAAGGAAGAAAGTGAGCTGCTTTTGTGAGACGATCTACTATTACCCAAACTGCATCTCGACTAGTCGGTGATCTAGGTAAACTAGTCACACAGTCCATCGTGACGTGTTCCACTTCTATTCTGGAATAGAAAGTGGCTGCATTAATCCTGTCGGTCTCTGTTGTTCTGCCTTCACTTACTGACATATCAGACATCGCAATACGAAGCGTGATATTTTTCTCTTTATTTCATTCCACCAAAAGTGTTGCTTGATATCTTGGTACATCTTCGTGCCTTCTGGATGAATGGAATACTGGGAACTGTGTACTTTAGTCATAACTTTTTGTCGAATATCTCCGCTTGGTACGCATAGACGATTCCCAAACCTAAGCGTTCGATCCGCATGTATTTTCAACTCCTTCTGAAGACTTGACTCACAATCTTTTCGTAGCTTTTGAATCTTCGGGTCCTCTACATGAACTAGTTTGATTCTATCTACCAAAGATGACTGAATCTATAGGCTAGCCTGAACTCCTATACTCTGTAGAAGTACTATCTCGATACCCATCTCTCATAAGTCTTCTAGAATGTGCTTCTGAGTAGTCAACATAAATTTTCTACCTCTTCTACTAGGTGCATCAACTACTACATTATCCTTGCCTGGATGGTACTGAAGTTCTACGTCATAGTCTTTCAACAACTTTAGCCATATTCTCTGTCTCATGTTCAGGTCCTTCTGCATGAACACATACTTCAAACTCTTATGATCCGTGAATATTTATACTCGATCGCCATATAAGTAGTGCCTACATAGCTTAAGTGCAAATACTACTGCTTCTAGCTCCAAATCGTGAGTTTGATAGTTTTTCTCGTGATCTCTGAGCTGTCGAGAAGCATTTTTTATCACTCTCCCTTATTGCATCAAAACACATCCAAGTTCTTTGCCAGATACATCATAGTATAATATGAATCCTCCGGAGCCTGCTGGAAGAGTACGGATTGGTGCAGAGATTAACTTCTTTAAATTTTCAAAGGCTATCTGATATTCCGCTAAACATAGAAATTTAACTTTCTTGCGCATCAAACGAGTCAATGATGCTGAGATCTTAGCAAAATCTGACACAAATCTTCTGTAGTTGTCATGACCCGCACCTGGATATTCGGGCACGAGTACGTGGGTACATCCATCCTACGCCACATAATCGGTGGTAGAATACTGTCTGGGTCATTTCTAACTATCTAGCATCTCAATAATATAATATGGTACCTGTCAATCATCTTAACTCCAAACGGAGGAACACAATGGTATCTCACAATATAACTAACTCAATCATAATGCAAACTAAGGAAGATAAGCACGAATGGAATAGCGAAGGAAAGAATAAGATATAAACCATAATCTGAAATAATATATAACCCAATGAATCTCAATAATATAATATAATATAAGTCCAACATAAATAAACTAGACCTCCTCGGGCTCTACAACTAAGTCCTCCTGGTCTACCAAAGGATCCTTTAAAGATACGCCATCTTATGGACCGTAGAATGTGGGACACTGCCTTATAAGCCAATCATCTGGAAAAATATATCCAATCAGGATTGGAGCAAAGAACATACCTCTGAAAGCAGTTTCAATAGCATTAATCGAGCATATAAACAGATATAAAAATAAAATACAATATCACTAAACATATGAATGATAAACAATAGATATACATGTAATGTACGAGAATATAGAACAACAATATGAATATCAATAATATGATAAAATAACTGCAATCTAAACTAGCTAATGTGCCTCAAAATACAAGTTTATTATGTGACCGGGTTGGGTGAACATGATCAGGTAAGACGATTACAAGTAAGTCATGTAACCAGAATATACACGATGTAACAATGAGG
Organism: Iris macrosiphon; assembly: GCA_036927795.1. Lineage (NCBI taxonomy): Eukaryota > Viridiplantae > Streptophyta > Magnoliopsida > Asparagales > Iridaceae > Iris > Iris macrosiphon. Next base: position 184,963,102 of record JAYESA010000005.1, read on the forward strand.
CTTTGATCACATAATCAACTCCTACTCTCCCACTCCCAACTAATACCGATGGATCCAATCACGACATGCTATAAACACAAAATATAACCACTGAACATGAGCAGTGAGTGTACACGAATATCATAACTACCGAATATGAGCGATGGGTGTACACGAATAAGCATACTGAACACAAGCAATGTGGGAACATGAAATATAATCAAAACACAATATATACGATGAGATACAATGTATACGAGTACCCGCTGAATATGGTAGGGAATAACATCTTCTGACGGGATCCATATAGTACCAGTCCGTGAAATCACTGTGTCGGGATCAAGTATACAATTCTAGAATATGCATACATACAATATTATGAATTAAAAACTATCAGAGAAATGTACTCACCTGAAGTCCTGAGCAAGGTGTGTCTCTCGATGCCCAAGCTGGTGTCACATAACCTATATATGGTATGTTACATCAATACAAGATTCTAAAATAGAAATAAGTTAAGTAGATACAATTCTAAGTCATAAAGCCATTTCTAGGTCAAACCGATAAAATCTAGGTTGCAAGAGTCTAAAACTAAGTCACTAAGTCGAAACACTATAAAACTATGCTATACAATCCAAGCTAAGATACTAAAAGGCATTTAAAAAGCCGTATCCTAAGATACGCAAGTTCATTTATATGAAAATAGAGTTTTAGATATATATACAAGTCATTATACTTAATTCTATATTAAAACAAGGAATTTAGGATGCCATGGCCTTGTACCAATGCGTATCGCACCTATCTCGATACCTAAACTCAATACCTTGGGTATCGGCCCAATACCTTGGTAATACCTTGGTATCCCGAGGTAACCCAAGACTCAACATATAACTAATACCAATAGATATATAAAACCCCAAACTAATACTAGCTATAACTACGACTAATATATACATCTCAATATAACATAGAACTAACTATAATACTAACATACATAGATATATATAGCTAATATAACTAACTATCAAGATACACTACCTATTACTATATAAGACTAACTATCAATCATAACATATATATACTAGTTTACATATCTAACTATCTACATAATCAAACATATATAACTAACTAACTACTATAGTAACCAACTAGACTAAACCAACCCATTACCCAATACCTTGAGTATCATTCAATACCTTGACATTACCTTGGTATACCAAGGTAATTCAAATCCTAATACATATAGCTAACCCCCATATACTAAACTATACTAACATAACTAAACTATTAAAACTATTAACTACTAACATATAATACATACCAATACATAGGTACATATACCTACATAATAACTTACTATATATCTAACAAGTATATCTATCTATCTATCTATCTATCTATCTATCTATCTATCTATCTATCTATCTATCTATCTATTTAATAATCTAGACTAATAGGTATATAACTAACTATAATACCAAGCTACTAACTAACCTTAATACTAACTAAACACACGAAACTGCACTACTGCGCACTGTTGCGGGCTGCATGTCGCGCTGCACTGTTGCAGCAAACTGCTGCGGTGCTACAACTTCTGCTGTGCCGTAACTGCTGTTGCTGCTGCACGCTGTACCGCATTGTGCCGCGCTGCATGCTGCTGCTGCAGCACCCCGCTGCTCCGCTGCAGCTCGTACACTGTGCTGCTTCGCACGCAGCGCTCGCCCCTCTCTCTCACACACACACAACATAAACACTCAACATATAACATGCACACAAATACATACATATACTCCCTATGTATATATATATATACACCTATAAATGCATATCCATTTATATATATATATATATATATATATATATATACACACACAAATACCGCTAAATATATATTTACACTTATACATAAACACAAACACATGTACACTCATATATTCAACTATATATATATATATCAATCTATATATGAATATATATATACTCTTATACACAGTCACAAACACACACATGCTTATACACATATAAACACTAGTACACATACCTCTATGTATGTTACTCTATACACATATATATGTACATATAGATATATAAATAAACCCAAACTCAAATACACTAACATATACATATACATATACATTTAAATATATATATATATATATATATATATATATATATATATATATATATATATATATATATATATATATATATATATATATATATATCACTTAATTATTATCTATATATATATATAATTACACATGTACGTATAGCAAGGAAGACAAAACATCAAAAATATGGAGTGCACTGCACCCGTATCATACTTGCTCTATGATACGCGTGTGATACGGCTCCAATACACAACCAAACGTATCCAGGAGGACACGAGCAAGTTTAATACACTAAATATGAGCAATATGTATAGTAATTAGAGTATCCACGTGTCCGTGTCACAATATGATATGCACAAGGCCCCGTGTCGGAGAAAATCCCCCAAAATTAACCCGTTTCATCAAATTGACGAGATACGGACTACACGTATCCAATTATGGATACAATACTATTCACAACCAAGCAATCACATGTCAATTAGATCTATTAGACCCAATGACAAATACTACATGTGCCAATCTCGGAATTCCCCCAAAATTGGCACCAAAATAGACATAACTTCCACCGTAGGTCTCCGATAAACCTAAAACTAATATCTATAGGTAGCCTATGCATGTCGATTAGTTTCTCATGGTTAAATCTCAGATCTAGAGTCTATTAGAAGGGAGAAAACTGAAATGTAGCTATTGGGAGATGGATTCCCAATGAAAAATCTCCAAAATAGAAAATAGCTCCTCTTTCTAAATCTTGGCCTCCTCCTTCTAGATCCTTGTTTTCTTCTTGTAGATTCTTGTTGTAGTAGCCTCAATTGATGAATAGGGAAGTAATTTGGGTAAAAATTTGGTGAGAAATGGTGAGGGAATGAAAGAATTTAGAAAGGGGGAAAATCTAGATCTATTTGGAAAAATAAAATAAAATGAGCGACACTCTCTCTCCTCCTCTAATGGCTGGTCATAAACCCTCTCCTAAGCAATATAAAATATCCAAAATACCCCTTCAGGCCTCTCATAAAAAAATTAATTAAGGGAGAAGGTTCTAGTCTAATGGTTTTACTAATTAATCCATCCTCCTAATCCATGGACCTAATTTAATGGGCTTAATCTAAACTAATCTAAATGTTGGGTTCATGCAACTAATAAATGGGTTAGATCCACTACACAAGTCCAAAATAAATCTACAACTAACAATCACTAAATAATACAATAAATAAATAAATTATGCCTGCACAATATTAAATATAATTAATCCTAAAATAAATATTATCCATGTCAATTACCAAACTACCCTTGAATAAAAAAGTAAAGGTGACAGTAGTATCCTGCCAAGCCTAGGAAACTACGTATTTATGCTACTGTCTTCGGAACCGGCCAGTTCTCTACTGCATCTATATTCTTGGGATCAACTGACACTCCTGCTCCAGAAATAATGTGCCCAAGAAAGGATATATGATCCAGCCAAAACTCATACTTACTAAGTTTCATATATAATTGGTGCTCCCTCAACATTTGTAGCACTATCCTGAGATGTTCTTTATGCCCCTCCTCATTACAAGAATATACCAGGATGTCATCGATGAATACTACCACAAATTGGTGTAAGTAAGGCATAAAAATATGGTTCATCAAATCCATGAATATCGCTGGAGCATTAGTCAGTCCGAATGTCATAACTAAGAATTCGTAATGCCCATATCATGACCTAAGTGCTGTCTTTGGTATATCCTGCTCCTGGACTCGTACCTGATGATATCCTGATCGTAAATCTATCTTGGAGAAGACTCTTGATCCACTTAATTGGTCAAACAAATCATCAATACTTGGTAATGGGTACTTGTTCTCCACTGTCACTGTATTTAACCGTCTGTAATTAATGCACAACCACGTTGATCCATCATTCTTCTTCACCAATACCGCTGGTGCTCTCCAAGTTGTTGCTGTTATTGTTGTTGTTTCACCACCATCTGGTGTTGTTGGGCAGCCAATAATCCTTGAATAATCTCTAACAAGGCCGGGGTATCCAGTACTACCGGCACTGCGGGAGGTACGGGAACACTTGGAGCCTGCTGCTCTTTTTCATTCATCGTAGGTTCAACTCGGAACCTTGGCTGAGGTTCCATAGGATCTCGTTCCACTGGAAACTCTGTCTCTCTTGTTTCCGCAATATCGGGAGAAGGAGAAGCCCTAAAGAAGAGCACCAAAAATATCAAGTACATGATGAGAAGGAACAAGAAAGCAATCAATCTTGAAAAATTCAAGCTGAGTATCGAAGATGGCGAATTCATGATTTCAAGAAGGATCATATTTGATTGAGACTCCTATGGTCTTGACACCCCACAAGTCTGAAGAACAGACCTGCTTGGGCCACTACTAAAACCTTGTCACGTCCCAGTACCAGAATACGGAAATGGACATGGCCAGCTACCCCAAACAAGGCACTATATGCCGTACGATGATTACGACTGTATAAGACAAGGGGGTGCAAGCTACAATCAAGTCTCTTAGGATCAAGAACTTCTATGTCTCAATCATTCAAACAAGAAATAGTAAGCATAGAGCATATATGATAAAGTAATAAGGCGTCCCAAATGCTTTCTCAAAATATTCTGGAGTCCAGTTGTGCAAGATAAGAAGCTGGAAGGGTAACAAAATTATATAACAGTGATCAACTATAGTCTAATTTAATACAATCATGTAAGAAAACTAACATCCAAACGGGCCGACTAACAGGTGCCGGTGGCTAAACGCCCAAAAGAAGTAAATATTTATGATGAGCAAGGAAGAAGAAAACCCACTCGCTATCCCTTGCGACCATGTTTTTTGTAAGCGCCATAAGTAGAGGGTAGGTACGATAGATCCTCAGGTACTGGCTCAAAACCTGGCCATGCAAAACTAGTGGGGTTAGACCCCAAATAGCAAGTACCACAAAGAAAGCACAATATAGAGAAACAAAAACCCAAGGAAAACATATAATAATACATAGGTTCAGTGTCATAACTTAGGTCCATGGCATATCCTAGAGAGAAGGCCCAACCTTATAACCAAACAAGAATAAGGGTTGAACCATTATACTATGATAGTCCATTTCCTTAGGCTACGAACCGAATAATACAATGACAACCAAGTCCATTTTCTTAAATCGGCCAATCATTTGTATGGCTTGCTATTTTTGTGGAGTTTGAGGTTATCTCAGAAATAATGCATAATAAGTACCCTCAGATCACGCCAGTACCGAAAATGAGGTAACCAAACTAAATAAATAAAATAAGCACTTGCAGGATGCAACAGTCCCCCGTAGGGCCACTGCGCTAAAAATACGGTATTAGCGGTTCCAGTGTTCCTATAGTAAAACAGTAGCTCGACATAATAATAGTTAGATACTGCACTCCACTAGGGCAGATGATATACAGTATATGTGGTGGCCAACCCACAACACACTTAGAATGAATCTCTGTGGGAAGGTTCGTTGGCATGATCTCAGGATACCATTCCCTCCAATGTTACTACCAATTTTAGTTACCTAATTATTCCTATGTTGTTGTTTAAATCTCAAGGCATAGTTACAAGAGAATTTTTCCTAAGATGTTGTACAAAGTATAGGCACGCTAGATACGAATCTATGGAAGTCAAATCTGGATTCACCCGAGCGTATATGCAACATTCAGACAATCAATATCCTAGCCACGCTTTGGTAGTTGACTCGCTTATTATGTTCGTGCTGGGGAAATAATATATATATATTTATAATATCATGTATTTAGAAATTTGGATGCATTTTCGATGCACAACCCAAATATAATCACTTAACACGTGACACGATGTGGCGCACCTCGACGCATATTAAATCATGGACAAATATCAGGCAATAGTGGTATCAGCATGGATACAATATTCAAATCCAATTACCAATTATATATTGGGTCATATGAATCAAGATCACATTGTAACACAAATGCTTATATTATACACACAACTGGTTAGTTACTATCTGTAGAAGCATGAAAAATACGCTGGATAGCTATACGCAGCATCTAGATGCAAGGCAGCGTAAACAGAGGACCTCAGAGCCATCAAACGTGCAACAGAGCTTTTCCGCTGAGCACAGCAAAAAAATATAGGCTCAAGGACCATCCGCGTAATACAGTATGACCAGGCTGCTTCGGCGTAAACAGGGTACTTCATCGCCTATATGGCGTAAAACTTATCCGCTTTCAATGCGGCATTGAAGTGTACGAGGAACGCTTCGTATTCTTCGAAACGAACCTGTCAGATCATACAATAAACCTGACGTCTGGACTCCTGACAAAGAATACTGCACGACAACCCAAGCGACGGGTATCGTGATGGCGCGGCACTGCAACCCAGGCTGTCATTTACTGCTATTTCCTTTGCGTAAACCACTTTCACACATACAAAGGGGTACGCTGCCTAGTTTTACATATGCCGATGTGAGCTGTTTACGCTCCGTAGAAGACAAACAGCCTGCCATGTCAAAACCTATACTTCGTACAGGGCTCGAGGCACGTCTCTGTATTTAAAGCACCGAATACTGACAGATGCCCAAGGCACGTCTCTGCACTTAATGGACAGAAGGATGGCAGGCCTTCAAAATACGCCTCCTCATTTAATGAGCAGGATAAAGACGGATCCCCATATTTAATACAGGAAATTTGATTAAATATCACCGAACCGTCGTTTAGTGACATCCCCTTTGCGTAAACTACTCTTACGCATATAAGGGAATACGCCGCCCGGTTTTACACAGGCAGATGTGAGCTTCTTACGCTCCGCAGAAGGCAAACAGACCGCCACATCAGCAGTTACTCTTTGTACAGAATTCGAGGCACGTATCTGCATTTAATGTGCAAAATGGTGGCAAATCTTAAAGACAGGCCTCTGCATTTAATGCGCAGGATGGGGGCAGATCTCTGCATTTAATGCAAGAGATTTGATTATCTCCAAGAGCCGTAATTCCGGCTAAAACGTCCACATCATCTCGGCTTCTACGCCTGCTCGACTTCTATGCCCACTCGACCTCTATGACCACTCGGCTTCTATGCCTATTTTGGCTTCTATGCCCACTCGGCCTCTATGACCACTCGGCTTCTACGCCTACTCGGCTTCTATGCCTATTTTGGCTTCTATGCCATGGTGACAGTCATTGGCTTCTACGCCAACCTCTTCTACACAAGGGATAACTACCTACGTGGCTTCTACGCCATGATCTTCGCAGCAGATATACGCGTTCTGTCCCTTAGTTGGACGCGCGTCACATGCTCACTCAAAAGGTCATCTATACGCAGGCATTTGTTATTTTAAACCGTCGTATAAAAGGGTGCTGTACTTTCCACTACTCGGTTTCTACGCCGACTGTATTGTCACTGTCACTAAAAACTTTATAAATAGAGACCTCTATCAACAGAGGAAAAGGTCGAAGAAATTGATCGAAAAATTGATCAAGAAATCCAGTATCAGATCCAACGGTCAAAGAAATTGGAGGTCATAAGAGAGAGGAGAGGAGAATCCAGAGCTCAGACAAAGAGAAGTGATCGACGACTTTGGCACCAAGCATCTACCCTCTTTAGCAACCTGCGAAGCTGCTTTCTTTCTTCCACGATACTTCTTCAATATCGTGTGGTCCAAGGGCTAAAGTGATCGACTGCAGATCAGACACCTATAGCAATATTTACCCAGATTAAATAAATTGTACTTAGACATCCTCGTGTAGGATTAAATTGTACAATCTTGTTTGTAAACATAAAAGAAGGACGGATTTTCGTATAAGACCTCGTTTTCCATATTATCAATCTTTTCCCGTTTATTATCCTAAACAAGATGGCGACTCTGCTGGGGACATCTTTCTCTTCTGATGAGGAAGCTATTGCTCAACACGATGCGGTATCCGTGGGATCCGTGAAGAAGACACTGGTCGTCCAGTTCGACCAGTCTGCCTACGAAGACATGCTTCGAACAAGGGGGTAGCTCTCACTCCCTCTCCATCCAAAATAACAGGAAGCTGCGGAAGGTCTGGATGCCCAAGACATCCTCTACCATTCCTGTGGACTCTCCGATCTCTCCGATCTCTCCGACCAATGAGGTTGTTGCATTGCTCCCTCCGCGCCTTGCGCGTAAAATTCAGTCGCCTGTCTCTGGCAGGACCGACAAAACTTCTGACAATGCCTCAGCGCTAACCCAGAAGTATAATCCGTGCCTTGCACATAAAATTCAGTCGCCTGTCTCTGGTAGGACCGACAAAACTTCTTGCAAAGCCTCAGCGCTAACCCAGAAGTATAATCCGCGCCTTGCGCATAAAATTCAGTCGCCTGCCTCTGGCAGGGCCGATAAAACTTCTGGCAATGCCTCAGCGTTAACCCAAAAGTATACTCCGTGCTCTGCCCGTAAATTTTAGTCTTCCGTCCCTGGCGGAACAGACGAAACTTCTGACAATGCCTCAGCGCTAGTCCAGGAGCCTAATCCGCGCTCTGCGCATAAATTTCAGTCTTCCGACCCTGGCGGAATATACAAAATTTCTGACGATGCCTCAGCGCCAAATCAAGAATCACAAACGCGCTCCATACGTAAAAATGCATCTGTCTTCCTTGGAAAAGTAGACGATCCCTGCAATCTACGCAAGAGAAAGCAAGCGGAGAACTACTCAACTTCTCGACCTTTACGCCAGCAAAGGAACTGTAGTGCCCCGTTCTCCCGGTGCGGAGAGCGCGGCTAAGAAACACAAGACGGTATCGTTTGATCGGGATAGATTGAATTAAGAACTCGTCCTCGTTATGGATTTATTTCTTCGGAATCGATTTCCATATTCAGTGGACCGTGCCCCAAGGATCGGCTTAGCGGCAGAGTCAGGAGGGACCTCTCCGCTACTATCTTTTATTACCTCGGTTTTTGATGTCGCTTGTTGCTTTCGTGCTTTGAGTTGGTTTTAGGATTTGCTTGTTTTCCTTGAATGGTTTCGATGGTCTTCATTGTTTTCGTTCATTGACTTGCACTTCTATTCCGAGATTGGAAAGAGAGGAAGAAGTATTAATCGAGCTGTTCGTGTGCAGGTGAACGAGCAGTAGGCGGCTTACGAGCGGAGTCGTGAAGCGCCTCTTTCCTTCTCCCTTCCAACAATCCAAGTGAGTGGCTACCAACCCGATTAGCTAGCCCTACTTCCAAGCTTCACGCCCTAAAATCTGCATTCTTCTTTGCCCCGATCAAACGATACCAAGTAATAATAAAAGAAACCAAGATAAAAGAGAATAGACTTGGTTAATACTGCTTGTCAATCAAACTCGTGAATGGTTACTTACTTGCATGCTTGTTCGTTGGAAATATTCATCATATGCATCAATTTTAGTTAGAATGCATCTTCTGCTATAAATTGTGCTATTTATGAATGATATCCTGTATGCGCATAACTGTTCCTAGAGGCTATGCTAAATGAATCATGCATTACTCGTGTTGCCTCAACTGCGTGAAGTGATAAGTTAACTAAACATCGTGTGTTCGATCATGGACAACTTGTGCACAAGGATATAAGTTCTGCGGACGGTCGCTGGGGCACTGGCACCGATCCGATCCGGGTAGACTTCGTATTTATAGTCAATCGTGTGCGAACAGAATAACTTGCAGCGCATCGTATTTTATGAGCTCCTCGTGTTTTCTCGTTGCATGGTATCCTTGTTCTTGACTAGTCCATTATGGCATCAAGCCAGTGATCCTTGTGTGTATATGCTTGCAATGCCTCGTGTGTTTATCGTATGAATATGGCTTGCAATACATCGTGTGCTCAACGTGTATATTTAAACCTGTTGCATACTAACTTGTGTCTTCGTGGCAGGGAAGGCATGGTAAGTATTGTGCAGGTAATTCAGACGGTCAGGTAAAATCCACCGAACGGTGGCACATTCATTTCAGTAAATTCTATATGCTGCTTACTTGTAAATGAACTAAGGCAAGATAGAAACCCACAAAATATGCATGCTTTATTAAAACAACGTATTGATTGGTATAGTTCGGTTAGCTCGCCTTCACCAGTATGTTTCGACATGCTGACCCTCGTTGAAACAGGTTCTCCGTACCAAGGCAAACCGAGCGAGGAGCCGAAGTCGTCTTCCCGATCCAGTCCAGCTGTTGGCGCATCTTTACTGCGCCCCTTGAAGCATTTTGAAGTTAGAAGCTGCAACTCTTCATACACAAATGCAGCTCTATGGCAAGGCTATCCTCCAGCCTGGAGGTCTATATCTTTTGAAGTTTAGTAAAGGGATATAATGTACAGGACTGCTATCTCATTTTGAGTCAACACTTTTGTAAGCCGTTCGGCATATTAGCTGACTCGTTCAGAAGTTTGTAATAGATGTTCATTATCAATAAAGAGAACTTTTTCATGTTTCAAATCTGTGTTTTAAATTTATCTGCGTACTCTGAATATGTGCTTGCTATGCAAATCATTAAAGCCTTGTGCGGGCGCAACCGCAGGCCCGCACGGCGGTCACGATTCGGGTGACGCCTCAAACGATTCTACGGAATCGGGTCGTGACATAATGGTATCAGAGCACAGATTCAAGTTCCTTAGACTTCGTGCTGGAAAAGTTCCTTTAACGATCAAATTCCTATGCGAACTCTTGAACTCGCTAGGCCAAAATGAGATACGTTTATGCAATAAATCCATAATACATTATGATTCTAATGTAATTTACCTTCTTTTGAAGGAATGGTACCAGCACAATCTGCAGTGCAAGCTCCGAACGAAAAATAAGAAAGCAGTTCGGGCACTTCGGGAAGCTCGCGGAGCCAACGTGGCATATCTCAAGTCGACCCGCTAGAGCGGGTGATGCAAATGTTAGAAGCACAACGACAAAGAGATGATGCTCGCCAAGCCAAGTTCGAAAGTAATCTAGAGACCCGATTCTCACTCTAACAGAAGCAGGTAGATACCCTGCAACAAATCGTTTAGACTTTGGCTGCCAACCATTCCGCCGCAACAACAACGACTCTGGTGGAACAGTCCGTGCTTGAAGTGGAGACGTCTCAAATCCCAAGGCCGAGGGACGTGACTGCCTTCAACTTGGGCCACTTCAAGAAAGTCTGCAACACCCCATTTAATGGGACTGAGGACCCAGTGGTAGCTCTAGATTGGCTAGCCGAGCTTGAAGATCACTTCGTTTTGCTAGAGGTCCCCGAAGAGAAGCGCGTCACCTGCGCGCAACTGCAGCTCCGCCTCAACGCACACGATTGGTGGAATATGCATCGACGATCTCTCCAATTTGATCACGGAGAGGAGGCGATCTCGTAGACGACCTTTTGTGCCGCGTTTGAAGAGGAGTTTATTCCCCCTCCAGTGCAACGTCAAATGGAGAATAATTTCGTGCAGCTGCGGCAGAACAGTATGAAAGTAAAGCAATACTCCGCCGAATTCAACTGACTCTCTAAATTCGCTAGGGCCTATTTACCTGATGCAGCGAGTCGAGCTAGAAGGTTTAAAGGCGGTCTGCCCCCTGCCATCCATGCGCACGTGGTCAATAATTAGTATGGGACAATACGTGAAATCATGAATCATTCCCTATCACTTGAACCACAGTATCCTCACGTTTCCACCGGCGCTGTGCATACCTACAATCACAAACGCCAAGGCAACGATAGAGAAAACACTGCTACAAAGTGCCGAAACAACGGTGGTCAGCACAGGGCAAATCCCAACCAAGTATGTCAATACTGCAACAAACGTGGGCACGCCTTTAATCAATGTCGTAAGAGACTTGGGTTATGTCTCTCTTGTGGCAATCCAGGCCATGCCATTAGTTCTTGTCTGAACCTTCCTGATCATCGCCCGCAACGTAATAACCCCTAACGGTAAGCATTATTCCTAAGTTTCGGGACGAAACTTCCAATTGGTTGGGTAGAATGTAGCCGGTGCGGAGAGCGCGGCTAAGAAACACAAGACGGTATCGTTCGATCGGGATAGATTAAATTAAGAACTTGTCCTCGTTATGGATTTGTTTCTTTGGAATCGATTCCCATATTCAGTGGACCACGCCCCAAGGATCGGCTTAGCGGCAGAGTCAGGAGGGACCTCTCCGCTGCTATCTTTTATTGCCTCGGTTTTCGATGTCGCTTGTTGCTTTCGTGCTTTGAGTTGGTTTTGTGATTTGCTTGTTTTCCTTGAACGGTTTTGATGGTCTTCATTATTTTCGTTTATTGACTTGCACTTCTATTCCGAGATTGAAAAGAGAGGAAGAAGTATTAATCGAGCTGTTCGTGTGCAGGTGAACGAGCAGTAGGCGGCTTACGAGCGGAGTCGTGAAGCGCCTCTTTCCTTCTCCCTTCCAATAATCCAAGTGAGTGGCTACCAACCCGATTAGCTAGCCCTGCTTCCAAGCTTCATGCCCTAAAATCTGCATTCTTCTTTGCCCCGATCAAACGGTACCAAGTAATAATAAAAGAAACCAAGATAAAAGAGAATAGACTTGGTTAATACTGCTTGTCAATCAAACTCGTGAACGATTACTTACTTGCATGCTTGTTCGTTGGAAATATTCATCATATGCATCAATTTTAGTTAGAATACATCTTCTACTATAAATTGTGTATTTATGAATCATATCCTGTATGCGCATAACTGTTCCTAGAGGCTATGCTAAATGAATCATGCATTACTCGTGTTGCCTCAACTGCGTAAAGTGATAAGTTAACTAAACATCGTGTGTTCGATCACGGACAACTTGTGCACAAGGATATAAGTTCTGCGGACGGTCGCTAGGGCACTAGCACCGATCCGATCCGGGCAGACTTCGTGTTTATAGTCAATCATGTGTGGACGGGATAACTTGCAATGCATCGTATTTTATGAGCTCATCGTGTTTTCTCGTTGCATGCTATCCTTGTTCTTGACTAGTCCATTATGGCATCAAGCCAGTGATCCTCGTGTGTATATGCTTGCAATGCCTCGTGTGTTTATCGTGTGAATATGACTTGCAATGCATCGTGTGCTCAACGTGTATATTTAAACCTGTTGCATACTAACTTGTGTCTTCGTGGCAGGGAAGGCATGGTAAGTATTGTGTAGGTAATTCAGACGGTCAGGTAAAATCCACCGAACGGTGGCACGTTCATTTCAGTAAATTCTATATGCTGCTTACATGTAAATAAACTAAGGCAAGATAGAAACCCATAAAATATGCATGCTTCATTAAAACAACGTGTTGATTGGTATAGTTCGGTTAGCTCGCCTTCACCAGTATATTTCGATATGCTGACTCTCGTTGAAACAGGTTCTCCGCACCAAGGCGAACCGAGCGAGGAGCCAAAGTTGTCTTCCCGATCCAGTCCAGCTGTTGGCGCATCTTTACCGCGTCCCTTAAAGCATTTTGAAGTTAGAAGCTGCAACTCTTTATACACAAATGCAGCTCCGTGGCAAGGCTATCCTCCAGCCTGGAGGTCTATATCTTTTGAAGTTTAGTAAAGGAATATAATGTATAGGACTGCTATCTCATTTTGAGTCAACACTTTTGTAAACCGTTCGGCATATTAGCTGACTCGTTCAGGAGTTTGTAATAGATGTTCATTATCAATAAATAGAACTTTTCCATGTTTCAAATCTGTGTTTTAAATTTATCTGTGTACTCTGAATATGTGCTTGCTATGTAAATCATTAAAGCCTTGTGCGGGCGCAACCCCAGGCCCGCACGGCGGTCACGATTCGGGGGACGCCTCAAACGATTCTACGAAATCGGGTCGTGATAGGAACAAGCGATCATCTTCTTTTACTGTAACTCCTACTGACCTGTGCAATTATCTGATCCAGAAGCGCAAGGAGAGGGGATCTTCCAGCATGTCTATTATGCCTCCTAGCAAGCACTGTTGTAATAGTCATAGAATTATAATTAATTTTTGCTGTTCTGAAGCAAAGCGGTCGATTTTTGACCGATTGAGCTACTCTCCATCTTTCTAGGAAGAAGTGCTGATGCATGCATCTGTGAATATGGCTTCACACATACCTAGAGGAGGGTCAGGCCCAAGACGTCATCCCTCTAGAACGCCGAGCCGAAGGAGATTCAACATGCTCCTTAGGAACACCGAAGCTGGGGTGTTCCAAAACACTCGTTCGAGGTCGCAACAACCGGTTTCGTACTCTTCTGATTCCGATGCTGGGGGTCGCCAGTCTCCCGAATCAGATGCCGAAAGTATAGAGTCAACTTCTACTGAGACCTATACTAATCTTTCAATGACGCCCAGGGAGATGGGAGTTTATGCCATTGGAGATGAACACGAGGAAGCTTCCCCGTCCGGGAACGCCGAGCAACACATCACTATACTAGAGACGTCTCTGAAGGAAATGTAATCCATGATGGAAAACATGCACCAGATGATGCTAACTCAACACGCAGCTGCCATGGCTCCAGCATCGGCCCCTCCAACTCAGATACACGTGGGGGTGGACTTACCGCCATCCAATACGATCTAAGAGCCTGCTCTAGATCAAGAGTCAGCAGTTCCTTCGCTTCCTCACTCGGAGAATGTATTACCTCCCGTCGGAGTCACGATGCCATCGATTCCTCATCACTCCGTGGTCCCGCCATCGGCTGAAGATCCGATGCAGGCAGTACGGGAGTTGAAAGCCCAATTTAATGCCCTGAAGCACAAAGATCAGCTCAAGAAATTGGGAATCAACCAACCTTACCCAGCTATCTGGGAAGAGGTCCCTTTTCCTCCTAGATACAAACCACAGACTATGGCTTTGCTCGAGGGAAAAATATCACCGAGTCAATACATGAACTACTTCAGCATGATGACAGTGTTGGTACAAGGGAACGATGACCTCCTCACTCGGGTGTTCAAGGGCTGTCTCTCGGGAGTAGCTTACCAGTGGCACCACAGCCTGGCAGACAACTGCATTACTTCCTTTGAAGACTTCAAGGCTTTGTTCTTCAAAAGATTCTACGAGGGAGGGATGGACATGTCTATGTCCTCTCTCATCGAAGTCAGGCAGAAGGAAAAGGAGAATGTTCGCACTTTCATCGAATATTTTCGTCAAGCCACTCTGCAAATGCCTCCAGGAGTCCCAGACTCGGTACTAGTAGTCATCTGTAGGAAGAACCTTCTTCCCGTGATCTCGGTGTTCACAGGACCATATCAGTTTTGTGATTGGCCCTCGTTCATCATCTCAGCAGTGGCCGCGGAGGATAATAGTCAGAAGGCGCGCGATAATGGCATCATGATCTCGGCCTCCGATAAAGGCAAGAGGTCATCCTCCCACATCGACCATCCTCGTGGTACCAAGGGTAAAGAAGCTCTGGCGATCAACACGTCCAGGCAAAAGACGGTGGCTACCACGCAGACAAAGCCCGGGACTTCCAGGCCCATCGAAGTGTACTCTTTCGACGACGACGATATTCCGAGCATATTTGAATGTCTCGTCAAAAGCGGCAAGATTACCCTTCCTGAGGTGAGACGGCCCAATGAGGCCGATAGTACCAACAATCCCAAGTACTACATCTTCCATAGGTACATACACCACCCCACAAAGGCGTGTTATATACTGAAAAGGAAGATCCAGGAGCTGATCGATGCTAAGGCCATCACTCTGCGCAACAGCGAGAAGACGGTCACGACTAACATAATCTCCCTACAATTTGGCAATCTGCCTCCCCAAGAGATCCCGGATTGTGTTACGCCTATTTCCCGGACGACGATGAACATCGTTAATCTTCCTCCAGCTAGAGGTCCAAATTATGACCTGCTACCACTAACTACCCAGCGAGGCGAGACAATATGGATTCATCCAGATCTGGTGTCAGAGATCGAGAAAGAGACTCAAGCTGCTAAGGCTAAGTATAAAAAGAACTCAAAACACAAACCGTGTCACATGATTATGGTACACTCAGCATCCTGAAGACGAGAAGCATACTGCCTTCCGGACACCATTGGGGGTATATTGCTATACGGTCATGCCCTTCGGATTGAAGAATGCCGGGGCTACGTACCAACGGGCCATGAGTAACATATTCCATGAGCATTTACGCAAGACAGTGGTGTGTTACGTGGACGATGTAGCTGTCAAAAGCCGCCTCAAGGATAATCACATCCAAGACTTGAAGACAGTATTTGACTTGATGCGCCAACATCAACTCAAAATGAATCCTACAAAGTCCTTTCTGGGGGTATCGAGTGGCAAATTTTTGGGATTTGTCATAACCGCCAAAGGTATTCAAGTGGACCCTGATAAAATCAAGGTCATCTTAGAAATGTGATCGCCCCATAATCTGAGGGAACTCAAGGGATTTCAAGGTCGTCTGGCTTATATCCGGAGATTCATATCCAACCTCTCGGGGAGATATCAGCCCTTTTCTTGTCTCATAAAGAAAGGTGTATCCTTCGTATGGGACGAAGCCTGTCAACAAGCGTTCGGTGATATCAAGCGCTACCTCACTAGTCCGCCAGTTCTGGTGCCTCCTATCATAGGAAGACCATTCGTGCTGTATGTTCGAGTGATGGATCATTCTTTAGGAGCTTTTCTCGCATAAAAGAACGAGATGGGTCACGAGCAGGCTATCTACTACCTCAGCAGGATGATGGTGGGAGCCGAACATCGGTACAATCCAGTGGAGAAAGAATGCTTGGCTCTGATGTTCGCTATTCAGAAAATGTGACACTATGTCACAGGCCAAACCATTCATATTATCTCCAGGATCAATCCTCTTTGGGTACTGATGAACAAGCTAAGTGTTCTTAATTCCGGACTCGTGACCTGGGCGATGTTAATAATACCGTATGACATGGTGTACGTCCCTCAGAAGTCCATCAAAGGCCAAGTATTGGCTGACTTCCTAGCTGCTCATCCGATCCCGGAGGCTTCCAAGCTGTACGAGGACATTCTCGACGAAGTTGCAGAGTGTAATTCCGTAATGGAAAGTGATGCATGGCAACTGTTCTTCAATGGTGCCTCCAGAACTGGTCCCAGGGGAAAGGTGGTTTCGGGAGTAGGAATTGTCCTGGTTACTCCTGATAAGATTGTCATCTACCGAGCATATTCTCTTAGCGAGCCCTGTTCCAACAATGTGGCGGAGTACAATGCTCTACTAATCGGCCTCCAAGTCGCTAAAGAATTGGGCGTCGATTCTCTGGAAGCTTTCGGTGATTCTCTGCTGATCGTCAATCAAGTCAGAGGAATATATGAAGTCCGGAATCCAGACCTCGTCCCTTATCACCGAGCAACGATCGAGATAGCCATGACATTCAAAGGATTCTTCCTAGAGCATGTGCCTCGATCTCAGAATCTGGAAGCTGATGTCCTAGCCAGTCTAGCTGCAGATTTAGCTACCCCTATAAGAAGGTAGAATTCGGTAATCCTTCTTAACAAAGATTTATTTTGTGTGAAAAATAATTTCCACATAGAACACAGCTTAGCGGTGGACACAGATCCTCCCAGGAGAGACTGGAGAAGTCTCTTTATAAATTTTGTACCATATAGAATCTTGCCAGAGGATCCTAAAGAAGCAGTATCCGTCAAAAGACGATCATTACGCTTCTATTTCGACGCATCGTCACAATGTCTGTATCGTCGGTCTTATGACGGACTATTATTACGATGTCTCTTTGGTGACGAAGCACAGCAGATTATCCGTGAAGCCCACGATGGCGTATGCGGAGCGCATCAACCTGGTCCTAAGCTACAGGATCGCATCAGGAGAATAGGCTATTACTGGCCTACCATGATCATAGACGCAATAAAGTATGCAAGACAATGCAGAGCCTGTCAGGTCCACGCAGACTTTATCCATCAACCTCCCGAATATCTACATCCTACGGTTGCGTCCTGGCCTTTCGAAGCATGGGGTATGGATATCATTGGTCCTATTCACCCGTCTTCTTCCAGAGGTCACCGGTTCATACTGGCCATCACGGATTACTTCTCTAAATGGGCAGAGGCGATCCCTCTTGCTGAAGTGAAGGCTTCTAATATGATATGCTTCATTAAGCATCACGTCATTTACCGCTTCGGGATACCCCAAAGGATAATCCATGACAATGGGCCTCAATTTATCAGCTAAGCATTTCATCGATTTTGCAATAAAAATTGGATACAGAATGTCGCCTCTACGGCATATAATCCTGCTGCTAATGGTTTGGCGGAAGCTTTCAACAAAACCATTATCAAGCTCTTGAAGAAGTTCGTCTCTTCGAACAAAAGGGATTGGAATGAAAAGCTGGAAGGATGTCTCTGGGCGTACCGCACAACGGTACTGGCACCAACAGGTTGCACACCATTCTTATTAGTCTACGGGAGCGAAGCGGTTCTCCCCATCGAGATCCAAATTCCGTCACTCAGGATAGCCGTGGCTAATGGATTGACTCAAGAAAAGAATGACCTGTTAAGGCTTCAAGAGCTAGAAGGATTAGACGAGAAACGCCTCCAAGCTCAACAACGTATCGCGCTCTACCAAGCACGCATTTCCAGGGCTTTTAATCAAAAAGTGAAGGAAAGGGTGTTCAAAGTCGGCGAGCTAGTTTTAGCCGTAAGAAGACCGATGATCCTTACTCACAAAAGTAAGGGCAAATTCTAGCCCAAATGGGAAGGCCCTTATGTGATCGAGACGACGTTCTCAAATGGTGCTTACAGGTTAGCCCAGCCTAATGGAGACCTATTAATGGCTCCTATCAATAGCAAATTCCTGAAATGGTACTATGCTTAACCTCCTCTACTCAAGTGGAATAAGACGAAAACCTCATTCTGACAAAACTACTTCCAAAACAAAACTAGTTGGATCGTATTCTATCATGTCCATATAACCTCTGAATAGATATATCTTGCTAAAACTTACCAAGAGTATATCACGTCCATATTACCTCTGATATCACTTTCATCCAAACCTATCATTTATATTCCGAAATGATCGGTCCACAAAGTCAGATAAAAGCCTCTTTATTATTCCCAAAAAGGAGCGGAAGTAAATTGAAAAGCAAAAGCAAAATTACATCATTTTGGGGGAGTAGTCAGGTTGCGAAGCTACTGCGCCAGTGCGGCCATCCTCTCAGTCCTGGAATCCAAGACATCATGGCGAGCCCGTTCCAGCCGTGCCTCATCATTGCTCAGGAGGGACAGTTCGGCTCTAGCCCAAAGAAAACCAGCACGGGCGACATCTGCACTCGCCAAGTTCTGTTGTGCTACGCCCAATCGGCTATCCACCACAACTAGAGCTTCCGACGACTGAGAAGCCCACTCTTTTGCCTGAGCAAGTTTCGTTTCCAGCCTGAGGACCCTCGCTATATTCCCTTCGAGCTCGGCCTGGCACTTCGTTCGAAGAGCAATGGCCTCCTCCAGGACGAATTTTCCTTCATCCATCTCCTGCTGATGTGTCTGGATGGATTTATTTTTGGTTGCCATCTGTTTGGCAAGACGCACAGTCATGGAGTCGTATCTAGCATGGACCATATCTTCAATATTGTCTTGAGCTAGCTGCAAGTATTCGTTAATGGGTTGCTCCAAACCATTAACTATCTCCTCCAGCGTTTCAGCTAGCCCAGTATCGTCGAATTCTCGGATCGGCATTATCGCAGACTGGGAGGACCTCTTCAGCGACGCAAAGCTCATATTCTTCGCCAACACCCTTGATATTAACATTTTCAAAGTGGTATAGAAGATATCAGTGTACTTCTCGATCAGCACAGCTAGATCCGATTGGACGCTGGGGGTGGCCTCGATATTGACGAATCCTCCTACGAGAACAACCGCAAACGATGTTGCCACGGCCGTTGCCTCAATAGGTGGTGCAACGAAAGAAGAAGCGCCAACACCGAACGAAGATACCAGCATACTTAAAGGAGGCATTATCACAATGACAGGCTCGTCCTCCTCCTGAGATATCGGAATCTCGTCGACAGGTGAGCCGGCACCCGAAGATGTTTCCTTATCAAAATCAGCCACCTCCGTGTCGCCGCCAGGACCTGACACAGAGCTGAAGGGCGCATCTACACTGCCCTCCCTGAAGAGGTCTTCCCCTAAAAAGAGGACGAAGGGAAGTTAGTATCAAAATGATGTTAACTTTTCTAAAAAGAGGCGCGAAGACGACATTTACCCATGGCCGACGGCATATATGATGCATCTGCGCCCTGTACAGCTAAATCATTTCTTTGTGATGCTAAGCAAGCTGTCATACCTGGAGAAAGGGGTCTGCTAACTGACGCTGGCAAATAGTCTTCCAGGTCCTCGTCAAATTCCAGCCGAGGCTCATCGGCTAGAATCTCGCCAGGTGCACTGACACGGCAGGGGTCTCTCCCGATGCCGATCCACGTAAAGATATACTCAGACCCGGAGGCAACCTCGTTCCACTACCTGAAGCAGTAGCAGCGACGACGGCCTCCAGCAGAGATTCTACGGCACCACCAGCCAAAACTGTAGAGGGTCCCTCTCTAAAAGGCGAGGAACCTCCAATCAAAGAATCATCCCAAACATGGGGAGATGCAGGCTCACTTCTAGGAGCCTCAATACCAGGAATCCGGAGAGGACGATTAACCATCTTCTTCTTCCTCTTGCGAGGGGAAGTCTCCTTCGGAGTAGGAGCCCTTCGCTTCCCGGAGATTACCAAAGGCCCCGCAGGCAGAGGTACTTCACCCCTCGATACCGCCAACAGAGGCTCATCGGGAGTGATGAACTCCTCACCCTCGTCGAAAGAGACATAGGGGACTTCGACTCTTCCCCCAAACTTGGAAGAGGGCACCCTAAAACTTCCATGTATGTCAAAATCGCGATGGAAGGTGTTCGTTTCCACATAGAACTGGGCATACGAGTGCAGGATGCGCAGCTCCGTGGAGAGTATAATGATCGGCACAGAAAAAATTGCTCCAGTACAGCCCATGAGTAAATATCACCAATCTTTCGCTCCATTAATGAGTCCACCCCTGGATCGGAAGATGGTAACGGCGTTTCCCACGTGCAACTGATCATACCCAAACTGCCTGGCAAACCGACTAGGCAGGTAGGGCTCCAAGAAGCAATGGTCTTCACTCCTGTACAGTAAATGGGAAGGTCTAATGCAGACCAACCAATTAAAAGCTTCAAGGGAAAGATTGGTCTTCTCCCTGCCTAAATCCTCAAGCCTGATCCCCGATTGATTGCGATATACGGAGGGGACAGTGCAGAAGAACTTCCAACTGTGACTGAAGCCCAGCACCCGCCGATAGTCTAGAACCGTGGCCATATTCCCGGAAGATTTCTGGTAGTTCAGTAAGAAACTAGCCCCCGAACTACTGCCGGAGCCGGGAGACATAACCCTGGGGTTATGAAGAATTAACCATCCCATCAGATACAGGTATGGTAATTCTACCCTGGAAAAGCTATCACGTCGAGTTTCATCGGCGAGCAGCCCGTTAGTCATGGCCCTCAGGCCAGCTTGAATGAGGCACACCATAGCAGGGAGCAAGCCCAGTCTTGCCCCAAATACCAGACGTGCTACAGGCCATAGCGTATTACGGTAAATACGGTCCGCAGATGCGACGACAGGTACTACCACTCAGTGCAGCCATATGGAAAGAAAGCCAGCCAGTTGAGCTTTCCTGGACAGAGGCCTTCGGCAGCGCCTCAAATAACTATAGGCTTTAGTGCCTACAGGATACTGTCCTATCCCTTTGTCGAGGAGCAAGTTCGGAGCCCCAGCGTCTACCATAAGATCGTCGACTACCTGAGCATTAAGCGCGCTCAGAGGATTCACAGGCAGATCCTTGCCCTCCAATACCTTCTCCGGCTTAGCATTCTGGGACTGGTGAAAGAAGAGGTAGGACATCCATTTATTGATATGAGTCAAATATGAGGGCTCACTATAAAAAGCGGTACAAGCGAGGTAGTGGCACATCAACTCCTGATACACTTCCACTATCCGAGGATCTGAATCCCCCAACTCCCGGTTCGTAGGAACATACTCTTCATACAGAGTATCCCCTATTGGCAGTCTCGAGATCTCTGCCATCTCATGAAGGGCTAATCCCAACTCCCCCAGTGGAGTGGCAAAAGTCCCGGTGAGCAAAATATATCGCTCCATCAGTATCAGAAACAGGTTGGGGTTAGGAGGTAACCCAACGCTGGTGGCACTCACAGCTGCAAACAGACCAATGCTCTCCAACTCGGTCTGAAAATGCTTCAGGGCCCAATCAACTAAGCGAGCCCATCAAAGGTTTGTAGGGGTGATCCACCCACCGCACTGAGGGTTCACCTTAGGGTATACTCCCCCATGTCCCATAAAATTATTGCAGAAGGTCGATAATTTGGACCGACTGGATCACTAAGCTCTCTTCACTCGGGACACTACCCGGGTATAGTCCCCTGACCATCGTCACATTGCCGGAAGGGCGACTAACAAATGACCCCTGGTCCGCTCCTTTCAGATGAAAGATCTTCCCCGGCCTGCCATGAAGATCAGGAATCAGCGTCCACGATATCCTCCTGGGATGTGTGGCATGGAAGAACGCCGAGATGGGATAGTCTCTCGGCATCTTGGACAGATACAAAACCAAGCCCCCGGCAGGAAAAACCCAGAGTTCTTTCTTGGGCTTCGTCTGGGACTACTTGTCAATCATATCCCCGAAGAAGAAAGTCAGTTTTATGTATTGGTCCCCGTCTATGTATGTCAGGGGCTCCCCGTTGATCAAGTTCAGCAGCGTTCGCTCTCCCTGAGCCGATATCAGAATTTCTCTTCCTTCGGGATACTGGGGCCCGGAGATAGGAAATGTCACGTGTGACAGATCCTCCAGATAGTTGGAGTGCAGCATCCCGGCGGCCGAACCCATCACATCGGCTAGCGGAGACACATTCAAGTTAACTGCAAGAGTGCAAGAAAAGCATGTCAGTTCCTATAACTGGACATTACAGATCTTACAGCCTACGCCAAAAATCAACAGTCTGTGCTCTACGCCAAGACCGTAAAAACTTGACCATTACGCTGGAATCCATTTCCTAAAAACGTAAAGTTCAAGACCGGCAGTGTACAGTCTGTGCTTTATGCCAGACTGGTAAAGTTGAGGTATTACGCCAGAATCTTCATCCAGAAGCGTAATACTCAAATTTTATACGCCAACTCTCGACAGTCAAAGCTTTCACGCCAGACTGCGAAAATATAGAGTTTTTACGCTGACAAATTAGAAATATGGGCGTAAAATATGAAACATCTCTGTGCATCATCTTCCTCAGAGAGGCTATTAGCACAGAATACGACCTAGCGCGGTCACATACAACGTGTGCGAAGGATTTTCAGCCATTCTTTTTCGTCCCAAATGCTCTACCTTTAAGGCCAGGTGCACTGCTCGTCGGCGGGATACTTCTCTCAGAATGAAGTTCGCTTTGCCCGACCGAAGATGCTCTCTCTTTAGCAGAAGAACGAGAAGAAGAATCAACCTTCTTTCCCTTAGCGGAGGGGACTTGTTTTGGGGCCATTACTGGAAACTTTGAAATCTCGGAGAAGAGACGAAGAAGAACTCGAACAGACGAAGGCTTTCTTTCACAGAAGACGGATGAAAAGTTTTTTTCTCAGAAACATGGGGTATATATAGAGTTTGGATTGACTCCTCGAATCCTGAACCAAATCTCCTAATTAATATTCGGTTATGATTGGGTACTATGTTAACCTATCACTCAGAGAAGGCGGACAGTCAGCAAAATTCGAAAAGTTTTCGCGCAAAGCAGATTCGTGGTTTCTACGCTAAGGAGCTTTCTACGCTCGACAGCTAAGATCTACGGTTTTACGCTCACAGGCTATAAGTCTATGATTTTACGCCCGGATGCCTTTGTGCTCGGTAGCTTTTATGCTTGAGAGGCTACAAACCTACGACTTCACGCTCAGCAGCTACAAATCTATAGTCTCACGCTCGGTGGTGTTTAGTTTACGCTCAGAGGCAACAGATTCACAACTGCACGCTCGGAAGATTTCCTTTTCACATGCTACAAATCTATAGTTCTACACCAAGGAGCTTTCTATGCTCGACAGCTACAAATCTACGATTTTACGTTCAATGGCTACAAGTCTATGGTTTTACGCCCGGATGCCTTTGTGCTCGGTAGCTTTTATGCTCCAGAGGCTACAAACCTACGACTTCACGCTCAGGAACTACAAGTCTATGATTTTACGCTCGATGACGTTTAGTTTACGCTCAGAGGCTGCAAACTCATGATTTCACGCTCTATGACTTTTCGCACATCTGAAAGATGCGCAGGCCAGTACAGTACATCTGAACAAATTCTCAAGGCGGTCAATCGCAGGAATTCACACAGAAGATACTCCTTCTTGACCTCAAGATACCCCAAGTACCCGAAGCATACGGAGTTCAACATTGAAAATTACTCTTCTTTGTGGGTCGATTCGAAGTTTATCCAGAATCTAGTCTGAATATTCCGTCTGCAAATTCAAGATGGTAGCTCAATTCTTGACAGCCATTCCTCGCCCTGTTCCAAGGGATTTTTGAAAAATCACTCTTGAAGATGACGGTCTGAACAAAAATTATGTTTATCAGAAGTAAAAAATAGTTCAGAATTCTACGCGGTTCCTAACAGCAGGACAGTTCGAACACTCGACTGCTAAAACGGCTTTTTGCGCATCCTCAGTTATGCGTAAAAGACAGGACATGACCTAGCACTCTTTCTATACAGAGTCGGCATAAAGAATCAGACGTGTCGAAGCTACACATATTCAGACTTTACAGCAAAGTATGGCAACATGATCATATGCAGAGAAGAAAGACGATTTTATTAAAAGTAAAAGCATGATTACATGAGGGAAATTTAGTCTACAAGGGTTTTCTTTATTTTTTATGACTACATATGAGGAAAATCCCATCTACAAAGGGTTTCCTCATCGTCGTCTTAAGATCGCACCCAGAATCTGTTCTGCCAGGTTCTCGCATTGGTGAAGATCTTTCTCTTCTTCTATGGCAGTTCATCGACATCCACCGTCGATGAACAAGAAGATGATCAGTGGCGGGAGGATACAAAATTGGGCTTAGACCCATCCTCTAACAGAAGAAAAATAGGGTAAATCTGCTTTCCTACAAACCAATGCCACTCGAGGATGGCAGTTACAGTTTGTCTGCTCTCGTCCACGGAGGTAACGGAAGAAGGTACCGCTTGCAAGCGGCATGGCAAAATGCGACCCTTCTTCTCTCCCGAAGTACCACCATACAAAGTTGCTGATTATCCCGAGCAAAGGAGGCTATGATATCCTTCAATGATCCATCATTGCAGAGGATATTTGCTCAAAGATGCCGTCTTTTTTGGCTCCTTACATGCTGGAAGAGCATGATCTCCTTCTTCCTTAAGTCGACCCAACGAACTCCGGCCATCGTCTCTGTGTGGTGAAGGAAGTATGGTAAGAACAGGATAACTCCTCAGCCTTTTTATAGGCAAAAGAGATCACCGATCCCCAATAAACTCTGCCGTAAAGTCAGCCATGAAAGAACGTGTCAGGCTTGACCGTTTCAGGCTCCATTCAGAGCGTTTCGAGTTAGGAGGAACGGTTCATGCTTCATTCAAAGTATTTCAAATTACGAGGAATTTAAAAGCTTTGAAGGGGGTCTTGTAGAAGCATGAAAAATATGCTGGATAGCTATACGCAGCATCTAGATGCAAGACAGCGTAAACAGAGGACCTCAGAGCCATCAAACGTGGAACAGAGATTTTTCGTTGAGCACAGCATAAAAATATAGGCTCAAGGACCATCCACGTAATGCAGTATGACCAGGCTGCTTCGGCGTAAACAGGGTGCTTCATCGCCTATATGGCGTAAAACTCATCCACTTTCAATGCGGCATTGAAGTGTACGAGGAACGCTTTGTATTCTTCAAAATTAACCTGTCAGATCATGCAATAAACCTGACGTCTGGACTCCTGACAAAGAGTACTACAAGATAACCCAAGCGACGGGTATCATAATGGCGCGATACTGCAACCCAGGCTGTCATTTACTGCTATTTCCTTTGCGTAAACCACTTTCACACATACAAAGGGGTACGCTGCCTAGTTTTACACAGGCCGATGTGAGTTGTTTACGCTCCGCAGAAGACAAACAGCCTACCACATCAAAAGTTGTACTTCGTATAGGGCTCGAGGCACGTCTCTGTATTTAATGCGCAGAGCGGTGACAGTTTCTCGAGGCACGTCTCTGCATTTAAAGCGCCGAATACTGACAGATGCCCAAGGCACGTCTCTGCACTTAATGCACAAAAGGATGGCAGGCCTTCAAAACATGCCTCCTCATTTAATGAGCGGGATAAAGACGGATCTCCGCATTTAATGCAGGAGATTTGATTAAATGTCACCGAACCGTCGTTTAGTGACATCCCCTTTGTGTAAACTACTCTTACGCATATAAGGGAATACGTTGCCCAGTTTTACACAGGCAGACGTGAGCTTCTTACGCTCCACAGAAGGCAAACAGACCGCCACATCAGCAGTTACTCTTCGTACAGAATTTGAGGCGCGTATCTGCATTTAATGCGCAGAATGATGGCAAATCTTAAAGACAGGCCTCTACATTTAATGCACAGGATGGGGGCAGATCTCTGCATTTAATGCAAGAGATTAGATTATCTCCAAGATCCATAATTCTGGCTAAAACGTCCACATCATCTCGGCTTCTACGCCTGCTCGACTTCTATGCCCACTCGGCCTCTATGACCACTCGGCTTCTATGCCTATTTAGGCTTCTATGCCCACTCGGCCTCTATGACCACTCGGCTTCTACGCCTACTCGGCTTCTATGCCTATTTTGGCTTCTATGCCATGGTGACAGTCATTGGCTTCTACGCCAACCTCTTCTACACAAGGAATAACTACCTACGTGGCTTCTACGCCGAGATCTTCGCAGCAGATATACGTGTTCTATCCCTTAGTTGGACGCGCGTCACATGCTCACTCAAAATGTCATTTATACGCAGGCATTGGTTATTTTAAACCGTCGTGTAAAAGGGTGCTGTACTTTCCACTACTCGGTTTCTACGTCGACTGTGTGGTCACTGTCACTAAAAACTCTATAAATAGAGACCTCTATCAACAGAGGAAAAGGTCGAAGAAATTGATCAAAAAATTGATCAAAAAATCCAGTATCAGATCCAACGGTCAAAGAAATTGGAGGTCAAGAGAGAGAGGAGAGGAGAATCCAGAGCTCAGGCAAAGAGAAGGGATCGACGACTTTGGCATCGAGCATCCACCCTCTTTAGCAACCTACGAAGCTGCTTTCTGTCTTCCACGGTACTTCTTCAACATCATGTGGTCCAAGGGCTAAAGTGATCGACTGCAGATCAGACACCTATAACAATATTTACCCAGATTAAATAAATTATACTTAGACATCCTCGTGTAGGAGTAAATTGTACAATCTTGTTTGTAAACATAAAAGAAGGGCGGGTTTTCGTATAAGATCTCGTTTTCTACATTATCAATCTTTTTCTGTTTATTATCCTAAACACTATCCACTTAGTCGGGTTCATACTGAAATCTCAATTCAACTCATGCCATATTCATAGCCATTCTTAGCTCATGGTCATGTGTGGCACGAGGTCTGATTACTAAATCCATTCTCCTTAGAGTCATACTACAAGCATTAACCCAAATCAACTACAAGAAATAATAAAATATTCCATCAAAAATAATTAAGGCCGCATGGGTTTCTAGGCCGAATGGGAAGTCCTGGCCGTATAGGAAGTCAGGGCCGTATGGGTCTCTAGACCGCATATGAAGTCCTGGACGCATGAGAAGTCAGGGTCGCATGGACCACTTGGCACCATGACAAGTCCTGGCCGTATGAGAAGTCAGGGCCACATGGGCCACTTGGACGCAAATAAAGTCAGGCCGCATGAACCACTTGGCCGCATGCTCAGGGTTAAGGTCTACTCCTTGGGACAAGTGTTGAAGTGAGAGGTAATGAATAAAGTATCAGAGATATGACAAAAAGTGATTGATATGACTGATGTGACAATGCAATAATGTGTGTCAGAGAGAAAAGAAAAAACCAAAGAAATAAGTGCCAATGGTTCAGAGCTATGCGTCTAAGGAAACTATTGGCCGCATGCTTTCCAAACCGCAATATTGTCGGTGCCGCATGGGTTGTCTCTTGGACCTAGCGAATTTCTCATTCGTTCAACGAGTGAAAGCACAAGATGTTCAAGGACACTTGTGTAAATCAGCAGTCATGCGTCCAACAAGATGGACGCATGTTGTTAGTATGCTGTAAGAGTTTAGGCCACATAACCCTTTCAGGCCACATGGCACTCTCAGCCGCATAGCTCACTGGCCGTATGCGAACTTCGTCTTCTCCAACAGTAGGTTCGGCCATGGCAAAAAAGCTCAAAAAACTAAAATCTTATTTTGTTCATAAATTTTTTATTTTAAATCCAAATCGGATGAACCAAAAGCCAAAATACTATAAATAAAAAAATCTATCATGTAGGAAAAACTGGTTTTCAAAGACACAAGTTTAATAAATCAAAACAAAAAAACTCATAAAATATATGAAACCCTAAGTTTAGAAATATAGATGTACCCAAAACCACCCATCAAAACAGAAAACTCCAAAAACTAAAAGTGCTTAGAAACACATAGCAAACATAATGGAACAAAAATATAGAGGATTTCTCCATTTCTCATGCAAGGTGTACTTGCCTATGGAAATGAGGAGAGAAAACTAAAAAGAGGGTGAGAAATGAGGAAGTGAAGAGAGAGAGAGAGAGAGAGAGAGAGAGAGAGAGAAATATTGGGTTATATATGGTAGGGTTGTGGGTTGAACCTAAGGTTCTCATGCCTCGAACCAACACACAAAATAATCATGAGCAAGGTTAAATCAAAGAATGGGTCTAGTCTCTATATACATACAACCATGCTAAAATAAAATATGTTCCAAATACGTATATCGGGAACAGGGAGTGACAAAGACGAAGACTTCGAGAACACCAGGTATAACCACCTAATTTCGGAAGAGGAATATTTTTGTCATTTCATAATTGCTTGTAAATATGTAGCTATATTTAATTCGTATTAGTCATAATTATATTAGTGTTAGTCTAGACATAAATTTTTGATTAGAACCATTTAGTGTTAGTATTTATGTTAGCAATTTATAACTAATTAGTGTTAGCTAGTATGCTAGCTAATTAGAATTTATTAAGTGTTAGTTAGTGCTAATTAGTGTTGGTTATGAGTTTAGATACTTAGAATTATTTAGTTAGTGTCATGGATAGAATAATCTCCTATTAGTTAGCTAAGATGCTTTTCTTAATTAAATAGTTTCCTTCATGGCAATTTTTTAATCTTAATTAGAGAATGGAGAGGGGCATTATGGACATTATAGCACAATAAAAACCTACTATAAGAGGCATGACCTAATTAGGGTTAGTCTATCCATTCATTTTATGTCATTAGCCTCCTTCTTCTCCAAAGCAACTTCTTTCCCAATTCATCCATATCCCTATCAAAATCCAATTCCAATCCACTTATTTTTATTTAATATCATTTCTATGGAGGTTTAAAAGAATTGGAGTGCAAGGAGGACCATTTGAGAGGAGCTACCTAGGATGATTGTGTCCAAATCACTCACTGTGTCCACTTGAAGGAGTTTCATTAGGATCCAACTCTTAATAGGTATAATTTCTTTTTCTATCAATTTCTATGGTAAAATGTCATTTTTAACCCATAGAAACCTACCCATAGTGATACCTAGCCCTAGTGGTGATGAACTAGGTGGTAGAAGTGTCATTTTCAATAGTTACATAGGATTTTCTAAGGCTTTTGGTGGAATTACAAAATTTTGACCGCCAAGTGTTTGTCGCAGGTTCTAATGTGTTTATTGGTGTCTATTTGGATTTGTGGGTATGTTCTTGTGTCCACAATTGGATACGTAGAGCCCGTATCATGATACGCCATGATACGTATAGGTCCATTTGATAATTTAGGGGTTTTCAGACCAATAGTTGTTAGTTCCTCACTACTTGCACTATACTTGGTTATTCTAGCTATATTTATATTATATATATATATATATATATATATATATATATATATATATATATATATATATATATATATATATATATATATATATATATAGTGTGTTTTATATGGTTTTGGCATTAATATCATGATGGTGTTGGGGTAGATTTTGAGTATCATAGAGTATCATGAAGGTTGGTGTATTGGTGGTATGTGAGTGCACTCTAGGGGTTTGTGCTAATGTGTAGATGTGTTTATCATGGAGGAACTAAAAATATGGTTCGTTGTGATGAGTTATGATGTGGGTGTAATTGGAGGATCTGAACTGTGATAGAGATATACATGTGTGTGTGTGTGTGTGTCAAGGGAGTGTTGGTTTAGGAATAGAAATTGGAAAATGGAGTGTAGTTATGTGACTTGGTGTGTATTAGGAAGGAGGTGAGAAGTCTATGTTCAGGGTAGTATTAGGTTTTAGAGTGTATGTAGGAGGAGTGCTTATGTGTCCTTGAATTAAGTAACAGGAGATGCAGTGAGTGACAATATGCATGAAGCATCTGTGCAATTCCAGCAAGTACATAATCTGGAATATCACACAGCAATACATTATAGTAGAGTGGGAAGTATAGTAGTATGGAGCTTGGAGGTTGGGAGTAACCTGTTTATGAGGATCTTAAGAGGTAATAGAAGGGAACTAGAGTCTTTGTTTGGACTGAGTAACTAATAGGTTGTTGTAATGGTTAATAGAGCTATGAAGGAGCTAATTTAGATGATAAAAGAGTAATCTGAAATCGGTATTGGAAATACATAAACTATAGTAGTAACATGTACTTCGGATTGTACAAGCATTAAATTGGTTTCCACAGCAAGTTTGGGTTGGATCCCAACAACACAACAACAGATGTATTACAGGCAACCATGTGCTACTGACCAATCAGGCAAGGCAGCAGCTACTGCGTTGAATTGAGGAACTACAAGAGTGTAGCTGCAGTTTTGTACAGTAAAGAGTGTTGGAGTGTAAGAATTCAGCAATTTGTGTAGTGGCCTCTACAGCAGGTTGTAGGTTGCAAATAGGATATAAACCTGTGTTACAGCAGGTGCAAAAGTTGTGATGTAGTTTCAGAGTAATTTTGAGCAACAACAATTTTTTTTGGTGATGTGCATTATAGGTAATGGTGTGAAGTGTGTAACAGTCCTATGACAATGCAAGTGAAGGATGCGTTGCTCTTGGTTTTCCAAAGAAGGGAATAAGAGTAGAAGTATCATATGTCAGAGAGTATAGTGTCATTTAGGTGCAAGGTGAGTGTGAGTTAGAGTTAAGATGAGGGTGTATGCATTAGTGGTGTATCAGTAGGAAGATGTGATTAGTGTCAGTATAATGAAGGTATTTTGGTATCCTTGAATATTCTAGGTTTAAGTTGGGTGAGATACTTGAGGGTATCAAGCTACAAGTGTCAACACTAGGATACTAAAGTGTGGTGTCTTAGAGTTTTAGACATTGGTTAGGACACTAAAGTAAGGGTTTTGGTTAAGGCATTGTTAAGACTAGGATACTAATATTTAGATATTAGGTAGAATGTTTAGCTACTATATGTATACCTAAGGTAATAGTTAAGGTAATATATATATATATATATATATATATATATATATATATATATATATAGTATTGACTAGTATTAGTTAATATGATCTCATAGATCAACTTGATAGGTATTTTGGAACCCAAAACTAGGTGATTCGCTAGTTTGACTCCTATGACCTAGAAATGACCTAAAATCCCAATATATGGTTAATTAAACATGTTTATGATTCCAAAATACCTGTTTGACATGTTTGACATGATAATTCATATATAGGACACATGGACTCCATTTCGGGCACTGTTTGATATTCATTGCTCAGCACCACAAGCGAGTACATTCTCTGATAGTTTTTATTATTTGATATTTACTATGATTCATGTACTTAGTGATATTATATTTGATTCCTGACACAATGATACATTGACTAGTATATATATATCAGATCTTCAGTCATGAGATGTTGCCTGGTTTATTGTATTAATATTAGATATTGTACATGGTATTGACATTAGATATCTTATATGGTATTGTTATTGGATATTGATCATTGTATTGTTACGTGTCATGGTTGGATCCACTATATTTGTCGGGACGGAAGAAATGCTAGCTAGATATGTGATCATATTCCTATTATTATTGTGTAGATATTGTTAGTGTTAATCATATACCTTACGTATGATTAACCAGGCAATTAGCTATCGTACAAGTTCTCAAGTTGATAACATATTGAAACTGGTATTTTAAATTACACAGTTAGTTATAGTTCTTCATGTCTACTTAATATTTATTGAGTTGTACCTTACTTTCTTCATGTCTACTTAATATACTGACAGTTCTGCTTTTACTCATCATGTATTACTTTTACTATTACTGTTTTATAGTCTTTGTCATTTAATTGGAATTATTGTTGGAGTTGTACTCGTTCCATCCTGACTGGATAATATTTTTAGGTATTGATTTGGAGTACATGTGTCCTACTTATTACGGACCCCGGGAGGGAGTAGCAATTGATTTGGATCTTGTAGCTCTGGAGTAGTTTGGAGTGATTGCCGGGAGATCTAGCCGGAGTACTTAGTTATTTAGTCCCTCACTAGTACTTTGTTACCAGATTTGTCTCCAAATTTTAGTTGAGTCTTGAGATGTTATATTTGACTCTTAGACTTGTGGTTTTTGTTTAAGACTTGTAGCTTTGTGACTTGGATTTCTTTTCTTCTATATCATATCGTGCCTTTTCTTTTATATCATATCGTGCCTTTTCTTTCTTAGCATATGATTAAATATATTTTATTGCTATATCATTGTCTCCTTATGGAGTTGGATATTATTGTGTGAAATTGATAGTTAAATAGTGATGACTAGACAACGTTATACCGTGATGTTGCGGCATAGGCTAGACGTACCCATGACTCATGCCCTATTTCGGTTATGGGTTATGATACGTTTTTATGGTGGCCTATGTATCTCATGTCTTTGCAACTTATGCGATGTCTTGGTAGTACATCGGTTTAGTCGTACTATTAGTAGTACTGCGATAGAATATTAGGATGAAAGAATACTCAATCACAAATTAGAATTTCTTAAAAGATTCCTGGGATGTACCTTGAGAATCTTATTATAAACTCTATTTTGAAATCTCCTACCACTTATTTTCATTTACCTTCACATGTTCATTATTGAATTTGATTCTTGTATCGAGATAAATTTTAGGGACTAAATTAATGTATATTATGATGACGTATTTGGATAAGAACAGTGAGAAAGGTAACCGTCTGCCTTAGTTATGGAGTCTAGAGTTTATCGTAACCATACTAGCTGGCGTGACAAAAATGTAAAGACCTGATTTTGGATATACTTATCTTGGTGATGGAATTTAGAGTTCTTGCAGCCATGCTAGCTGGCAACGTGAAATTTCTAGACAACATGATTATAGAGGTATGTACCTTAGTTGTGGACTCAATAGTTTATCGCAGTTCTGCTTACTAGCGAGACAAATATTATGGGTAATGTCATGACCCGCATTCGGTGTAGGGGCACGAGTATGTAAAAATCTAAGCCTATACCGTAACATCGGTGGTAGAACACTGTTTGGGTAAACTATACTATCTAGCAAAAATGATCATCAAGATATAAAATACCACCAATGAAAATATGAATACTCAAGCACAGAACTATAAGATGGAACAATACATAAATATGATATAAAGAACTAAAGAGTCGAACATACAACTCATAAGACAGAATATAATATCCAATGAGTCTCAAATGTAAAAGAGTACTAACTACCCAAAGTCGGAGACAAATCCAGTACAATTGAGCCTATCTTCTAAGTACTGGAAATGTGTCATATCTCTCAATCGGGATGAGTCCCTCCTAAGCCACAATCTCCAACTCTACACCAACTACGTCCTGAGGTCCATAGTGTATAGAGTACCAGTCGTCTAAATCATTTAAAAAATATACCCAATCAAGATGGAGTGAAGCACACCTCTAACAGAGGTTCCAATAAATGATAAAGACTATGTAGCAGTAAATAGAGAGCATATACAAGATGAATAGAGCATAGACGAAATATACAGAAATAAAAAAATACAGAAAATACATACAAGAGATACGAACATCATATATGGAAATAAAGAGATACAACTATCTAAGTGAGTGAGTACTAGTGACAACATATGATCGGCTTAGGTCCTACTCAAGAACCACGGGCTTGGTTAATCATATGTGCGGTGTATGAGTAACACTCTACAAGAAAAATATGAACTGCGGGGGTATGATCACATATCTACACTAAATACTCCCCGCCCCCGACTGGTATAGTGGATCCAATCCATGACACTCTATGACACAGGATTCCATGAGAAGGGAGCTAATCTTCTAATGAATCAGTGTCCATACATGTACAAGAACAACGGTGTTTGCAAAAAAAATATGCCAGGAACTACCAAGAATAACATCTTATGACGGAATCCAAGAATACCAATACGTGAAACCAAGTGTCAAGATAATCAAGGATATCTACACTAAATACAAGAAACATAGATGATATCATAAACGAAAAATTATCAGAGAATGTACTCACCTAGAATCCAGTGAACAGTATCAAAGATGTTCGAAATGGTGCCTCGGAGACCTAAATAAGAAATATTACATCAATATAAGGTTTAAATTTATAAAATAAGTTAAACTAGTCCAAATCTAGGTCATTAGGCCAATTCTAAGTTAAAACAGTAAAAATAGGTATTTCTAGGTTGCATGAGTCTACGTATAGGTATTTGGCACATACACTATGTATCTAGGCTATTCTAGCTATGTTAGGATACTACGGTATCCTAGATAAATAGTATCATAAGATACCTGAGATAATATATATAAAATATACAAGTATCCTTATATCTAATACTAATACTACATGGATACCTTGGCTTTGAGCCAACTTGGTATCACACTACCTACACCCTCTCTATACCCAACACCCAATATCTTGAGATAAAACTAATACCTTAGTATTAGTTTGGTATAACTTAAGGTAACTTGAACTGATACTAATCACTATACTAACTAATATATATACCCACATATATATATACTAACTCATATATCATAACTAGCAATAATACTAATACCTATAGTAACTCATATTATAACTAGCTACAATTAACAACTGAACTAACTAATAATCATAACTCTAACATCTACCACTAACATTTGCATCCAAAATCTAACTAATCTACTAACTATATAACATTACTAACTATTATCAACCATATATATATATATATATATATATATATATATATATATATATATATATATATATACTGACCACTGATACTCCCTAATATACATTGAATAACTAACCAACCAACATATATACTTACTTATTTGCTAACTGATTTTAACATGTAATACTAACTAATACATTAACTTATGTAACTTATCTTATATACTAATTAACATAAATAACTATTAACTAGCAACTAACTTATACAAATACTAACTGAAACTAATAGTACTAACATATAGTTAACACTATATCAGGCCTTCCGCTTACATTGTTCCTACTTTCAAAATTTAGACTCCTGATGCCAAGTATGGCCAACCCGACTGCACTCAAGTCCACACACTGTATAAGTTGCTACTACTCCATATCAGACCCCCTTCCTTGACTCCAGGCTTCCCCTTACAATGCTGTGTACCAGCCATATTAGACCCTCCTTCACATGAATAACCGATTGCTCCTTGTGCAGTGCAACAACCAACCTAATATAGCCTGACTATTCAACACAACCACTGCTCGACCCCCATATCAATACACATAAAGGCCTCATACATGACAGTGTCCCCTATATGGTATAAAGACTGATACAAGAATACTAATACATATATACAAGTGGCAGTCCCCAATGGCTGATGACTAAACCAAGAACTAACACCTAAGTAAGTGTAAACACTAATATATATATATATATATATATATATATATATATATATACCATCCTAACATATATGAACCAAACAATGATACACCCATATATATATACTACACTCTAGTATCAAATAATATATGGACGATATAAATACATTAAAGATAATACAACAAACACAAAGAGTGCACCCCACCCGTATCACACTAGATCTATTATACGCTTGCGATACGCCCTTGATACTTAATCCAAACCTCACCTAACTCTCCATAAATAATATGGACAAGTCTAAAATCATAATTAGAAGCAATACGAAGTGCTAGCTACCCATCCACGTGATCATGACAAAATATGACATGTGTAGACCCCCGTGTCGAAGAGAAAACTCCCAATCAATCCGTGTCACAAAATATCATGATACGACCTACTCGTATCCAATTATGGACACAAAACTAGTTTCACACAACCAAACACATGTCAATTTATTCCACTAGACCTATTGATAAACACTTGGTGCACTAATCTCGGAGTTCTCCTAAATTGGACACAAAACACACCAGAACTTCAAAAATAGGGGTCCCTAGTAGTCAATTCTTCTTCCTATAGGTAGCTCTAGTACATGGAAGGGTTTCTAATGATTGAACTTATAGATTTAGAGTCTAATTAGAAGGGAAAAACTGAATTATACCTATTGGGGGATGGATTCCCAATACAAGCCTCCAAATAGATGTCAAGAGCCTTCAACTTGTGCTCCTTCCACCAAATTATAGATCCTTGTCTCCTCTTTGCTTCTAGAGTTTCCAATAGTGAAGTAGGGATGAATTAGGAAGAAATTTGGTTGAGATTGGTGTAGGGAATAAAAGAATTTAAGGAGAAAAATTCTAGATCTAAAAATTGGAATGAAAGAGGAGAGGAGAGAGAGTCTCCTCCCCTTTATGATGTGGTTGGCTCATTTCCTTGGGGTTCAAGTAATTTTAAATGTCCATAATGTCCCTATGGGCTTGTCATGAAGAATTATAATTAAGGAGGAAGCTTCTACTCCTAATGGTTTGACTAATCAAATTATTATCTTAAAGAATTGGCTAAAATATTGGGCTCAAGTCTAACTAAAATAAATATTGGTCCAAGAGTCAAGTAAAGTCTAGTTAAGTCCATTATCACAAGTCCAAACTATAATGCAATATCTAATAATAAAAAAATAATATAATAAATAAATATTTAACATACACAATAATTAATTAATTATGAAATGGCCAAAATACCCTTCCTAGAAAATGTGGCTGTGACAAGTCTACCCCCTTAAAATAATTTCGTCCTCGAAATTCAAAGACGAAACTACCCCCTAGAAAAGTAAAATAGAAAATGAAAGAACATACCTCAAGGCACAAACAAATACGGGTATCGCTCTCGCATTTCACCCTCCCTCTCCCAGGTAGACTCACTCAGAGAGTGATGCCTCTATGCGATGCGTACCAAGGGAATGGTTTGGTTCATTGGCACATTCTCTCTCTGATCCAGAATCTCAACTGGCTGCTCTGGATAGCTGAGAATAGGGCTCAACTCTTTCTTTGAGTGATCCAATACGTTACTAGGATCCGCCACGTATCGTCTCAATTGTGACACATGAAACATGTTGTGAACTCCCTCCAATGCTGGTGATAAGTCTAGTCTGTAGGCAATTGCACCAACCCTCTCAAGAATATTGAAGGGTCTGATGAATCACGGATTAAGCTTCCCGCCTCCACCGAAACGAATCGTGCCTCATGTCGGAGAAATCCTCAGAAACACCAAACCTCCAACCTAGAATAAATACAACCTTAAGAGCTTAATTTATAACAAACAACCAATATTAACCCAAAACAAAAACCTATAACTATACCTCAAACTCCAAGAGTCTCTGATGGTTATTGGCCCAATGTCGTTGTTTGTCCTACGCCACCCGAAGTCTATCTCTAATCAGCTTAACCTTCTCCACTTCATCCACTATAATCTCTGGCCCTAGCAAGGATCTCTCTCCAATATCGTCCCACAATAAAGGAGTACAATACCTCCGATTGTACAAAGCCTCAAATGGTGACATCTCTATACTGACATGGTATTTGTTCTTGAAAGCTAACTCTACCAAATAAATATGGTTCTCCCAAGATCCCCCAAATTATAGTACACAGGTGCGCAGCATATCCTTGAGAGTCTGAATGGTCCTCTCTGACTGCCCATCCGTCTGGGGGTGATATGCAGTACTAAAATTGAGCTGGGTGCCCAAGCTCGCCTGCAAACTCCTCCAGAAATGAGAAGTAAAACGACTATCCTGATCCAAAACTATGCTGACGGAAACCCTATGTATCCTGACGATCTGCCTTACATACATCTCTTCCAGCTTCTCCGTAGACAAAACTACCATAAAAGGCAAAAAGTTGGCCGACTTGGTCAACCTGTCAACGATGACCCAAATCGCGTCCTTCCCTCCTAGAGATCGTGGAAGTCCGGACACAAAATTCATAGTAATATGCTCCTACTTTCACTCTGAAATGGGTAATAAATAAAGTAAACTGCCTGGCCTCTTCCTCTCGGCTTTCATCTGCTGGCACACTAAGCATTTGGTGTCACGCCCCAATCTTCCGCAAGATCAATAGTCCCCACTGAACGTGAATCACCATGTTGCAGCGCTCTCGCAGGACAATCGTTCTCATTGGGATGTAATGCTATACAAGCCTGGAGTTGCGCTCGTACAAGGCGATGTTGTCAAACACCAAAGTTATTATCGAAATAACCAAATTACAGTGGAAGTCCAGTATTGTACCGAGCACACATCAGAGTATACGCAGCGGAGCTCTCGATAGGGTCCAAATGAAATGCCACAATGAGAATGCCACAATGGCGATGCCACAAAGGCTAATACAATACTGTTGCTCTTTTCTCTAGTCCACAAAGGTACTTACAGCTCATACATCATGTCTCATATATCTATGCAGTGCCACTACACCTGTGTACCTGAAATAATGTCTACAAACGTGGGTCAGTACACAGCCATACTAGTGAGCAGGGTAACCCACTCGTCTAAGCCGACACTAAGTAAAATAGTGAATGCAAATAGTTATATAGTGATCTTTCTTGTTGAATCCTAGATTCATTTCATACGGTATGATATGTTAAGAAAAGCTGTAAATCAATTTAAGCTTGTAAGCATTCAACTCAAGCCAATCGACAAGTAATATACAACCAACTCAAAGGAAACTAGCATGCAACCCGTCCTACTCAAACCCAAGAAATACGCGAAACTATCGAACCATTCCCAAGCCTCAATATACATCCTCAATTCAAACCTTATAATACAATCTCAATATGTACACACTTTCCGAGGCAAGGTGGCCGCGCCTACACGAAAGCACAAACCAACCATAGTAGAGAAAACCAAGCCTTATCTATATGAAGTCACTGGCTTAGCCATAAAGGACTTTGATCGGACAGATCAAGTACAGTTCTACTCGAAACAGCGCTAAGTAGCGAGCCCGCCTGAATCGCATTAAACCGCCGGCACCGCGCCCAAGACGCGTTACCAAGTTGTCTCCCCCATGGCCGAATGGTCCCGGTGCCCTGGAGCCTTCCCGTTCGAGGAGACCAAACCTCGTGCAACACAGGTTGTCCGTGACATGCAGATACCAAGTAGGTATGATGAGAGGATCGAGCATTCTTGCCCCACCAAGTGATCCTAGACTCGTTCAACCAAAATCTAACCAAATATCCATAACCATTCTTCCAACATATAGCCCAAGGCATAAATCTCAAGTTATTCCCATAGGTATAATGCCACTTCTCGACACAGTATTTCCAATTGGTGCAACACCCCTCGCTCAGAACAATCCCATGGCACAATGCACCAACAGCCGCACAATGCCCTCGCCGATGCAGTTGTTCGGTTTCGAACCATAACTGCACCCTTTCGTTGATAAAGCGCCCATATGATACTCGTGCACGGATGCACGCTCGCTCGCTCGCCCGAATTTCTAATGTTCCAACCAAGATATATGATTCTAACAGCTCAAGCATAATTCCAATTGTTTCTCTAACTGCCCCAAATGTATAAAATCCAACTCTAGCTCCAACTATCCAATGCAAAAACCAATTTAAGCCACAATTCCTATCCAAGCAAACGACGTACACTCTATGCACGCCTCAGTGTAGTGATTCCCAAGTTTCAGTCCAAGTGTTTCAAGCCTTTACGTGTTTCCATATTATTAGGCATGAAGGAGTAGATGAGAAATGACAGAGCCCACTCACATAGTTTGATTCCGTTAAGCATCTTGTTTTGGCGATACGGCCGATCCCTTGAACCCGTGGTCCGATGCAAAGCACGATCTACTCAACTGGTATGACCGTATGAGCAGGCCATGCTCTCCAAATTATCCGATCGATCAGACTAAGGAAGACGGTATTATTGCTCCAATCCAGCTATCATAGTACTGCTCTGAATGAACACCTATTTTTTATCGAACTCCGCTAGCGATCTGCACATGAAACTAACTCAAATCAATACTTGTTCCCAAATCCAACAAATAAAAATATAACCAGCTATTGCCTCATTCAATCTGACTCAGCGTAACGTACCGTGCAGTTGTGGGACGTTACATAATATACCACTTAGAAATTTGGTTCATCGCCGAACCATACTAGTATCCATTCTTTACTAGCATGCCACTTTCCTAATTCATAATCTCTGCTCTATGCAACTCACATTCTCTTGATCCATTTTTAGCATCTCGCTTGCGCTGAACGTATTGCACAAATTTTATATTCCCACATCCTCTTTGCAGCTCAATACGAATTCTTCATATCGCTTAGTTTTGGATCATACACATATTTAAGGCGTCCCTGAAATACATGTATTTCAGCCGAGCTTAGCGATACAAATTTGGATAAGTTACAAGGATATCTTTATGTCTGAGGCATTCGTTCGCTTTACTCCCAATCGAATCAATCCTTTTTTTATTCTAACATATTCGCACAAGCGCTATCCTCAAGTATGATGATTTCCCACCTGACTCATTTCAGTTCTTGTTTTAACTCAATCCATCCAACTATTTCTGAATCCACACTAGCACCATCTCCAAATATTATCTCTCGCACTGAACGAGCATCACAGCTGATACTACCCCAGCTAGGCAACTTACCCAAATATCAAACTTTGCTATTAGATCATCTCAGCCCAACACCTTTTTCTTAATCTTAATACCTCACTGGGTGAACATCTATATTGTGGTTCGTATGATCCATGAAGATCTTGCCGCCATGCCAAAGGGATAGTGTCGCCACAATTTCAACGTGGACACACTCGCCACAATTCCTAGGTTGCGCATGGAATAGTTCTTCTTACTGCTTTTACTGTCTCGAAGCACAGGATATCACCTTCACCTTCTGTACGAGCATGCATCCCAGACTAAGTTTTGATGCATCTTATAAATCTGAGGCACATATGTCCCTTTCAGTATTGTAATAATTTGATCTGAACGAGCCGCTGCTTTAACTTCACAAGCTAGTTTCACAGTCGTCAATTCATATGAAGGCTATTCCCATCCGGGGTACGATGAGTCAGAGGTGATGCTATCTTAAAAAAAATCTGGGACTCCGAATCTCATCAGTTGACTTAAGCCATTCCTACCATCATTTTGATCTTTTGGCTGCATCTTCAGCTGAAGGCTATCCCAAGGATCTCACAAATCCAACACTCAGTCAATAGGCGAATTTCTAACACACACTACTCACATCTGCCCTCGACGCATTCCCAAATACGCTGCCACAAGGGTCGTTCTATGGGTCTACAATATTTATCTCTGATTTGGCGGTCAAGTCGCTAGGGTCAGCTATCCTGAAGCTATGCTCGATAATTGTAAGTCATCACGATGGACAGTTACTATAAACCATGCTATATCTCATCTGCAAATCTGAGCCATAATCCAACCATTCCATCCGAACGAACTTCCGAATCCGAGCACTTCATGCACTACCTTTTATGAATCTGTCAACCAAAGGCCGCTTAACCACCTAGAGTCTTACTATCTATCCAAGCCATAATTCGAGAACCACGCTCGTTGAAATCGTCTTTCATCAATCCGTCGTTCTGCCCTGAATCTATTAAATTTTCTGAACTGTCATGTTCGACTTATCGCACTACCACTTGCAATGATTTCTGAAACCAAAGACTTGCTCCAAATTCTTATCCGTTTGTCGTGTTCCACAATGCACATCTAACTTGCTCGAGCGGTACAGTGATTTGCTCCAACGTTGCTCTATCGTTTAACAATCTTCAAAAGTCCATCCGTCACAATCCTTGCTCTCGTATCCATTCCTTCGCCCATCTTGATTTCGCTATGTTCCGATTAATCCACACATTTTTAATGAATCGTGCATCAGTTCCAACATAAATCTCAAATCCATATTGCCTATACTTGTTGCCTCAATCCATCTCAGTACTGCAAGTTAACTTCCAATCTGACTCAACATCAACTAGACTTGCCTCATGCTCATTTATGTCTTCCGAAGAATCTGTCCACCATCGTTGCACCATTTTGCCAAATTTTTACTTTCGCCAAACTTGATTCAAACTTCTCGAGTGCCAATTTCAAAAATCCTTTAAGTCCGTACGAATCCATCAAATTGCCCCTCCAAACCAGATCGTGTTTCATTGCTCAACCAACACCTCCAATGTATTTCCAAAATTCATAGTCCATGCTCACTTATCCTCTGATTCGCCCATTGCTTTGCTCAAGCATATCCCAACTGTTTGTTCCTCACGCTCAAGTCTCTTTTTGTATTCACGAATGCTCCACCGAACTTCTAAATAGTGCAAGCGAACTCTGATATTTGGTTTTCCATCCAAACAATCTTAACTGTTTCTAATACTTGGTCTGCCTTAATCCCTCAAATTTTTAAACACTCATTCCCATAGCTTGTTCCGAACTCGTCCATGCTCTCAAGTCCAACGATACTTCCATTTGCACAAGTCCGTTCTCGATTGCTCAACTCAATATTTGCTTGCTCCATTTTTTATTCTTTCCAACTCAGTCGATGTGCACCAACCAACTTATATTCCTGTTACCCGAGTCCGTTGAGGCAATTTCCATTAATGTCTATATAAACTATTTCAATGCCTCGCTTACTATGTGGTATCCTATATACCACTCTGAATCAAGTTGCTACTCGCATTACGATTTCTTTGCACAAATCAAAGATCCGATTGGACCATCCTTTATGTGTGATCCTGTCATTCCCAACTTAAGTCTGACATAAAACTCAGCCAATGCCTGAACCATCTAACTCTTTCCATCAGTCTCGTTATGCAACTTGTAACATGTTCCATTCTTGATACTTCCAGCTATTCTCAAACCGTCTGATACTTTCGCAACACGAGCAATCCCGTGCAACGAGCTCTCTTCCAAGTAATCCAACCCAATACCCAACTGTTTCACACATTTGCTGTACGAGCAACTCGTGCAAACTTATCATGATATTCCTAAGCCAAACTCAAACCTGCTCAGCCAATGCTCTATGTGATATACCCATCAAAAAATCAAACTTCCATCCAACACTTTTGCTACACGAGTAACTCGTGCAATAATCCATTCTTAATCCAATGCTTTTACTCAAAATATGCCGCATAACCAATCTTATCTGCCAACCAATTGATCCACTGATGCAATCAGAAACTCTCCGAATGACAAGCAAAGCCAACTCAAATGTGTGGTTCATCGTCAACATCG
Organism: Iris macrosiphon; assembly: GCA_036927795.1. NCBI lineage: Eukaryota > Viridiplantae > Streptophyta > Magnoliopsida > Asparagales > Iridaceae > Iris > Iris macrosiphon. The sequence continues at coordinate 185,006,905 of JAYESA010000005.1, forward strand.
TCACCATTACCATCATCTCCACTGATATAATCCACTGATGCAATCATCAACACAACCACCTGTTCATCGTCAACATCGTCACCATTACCATCACCATGATCATCATCATCGCCTTCACCATTATCATCACCAACACCTTCACCTTGACTCACCTTCACCATCATCATTGTCGTCGTACTCGTAAGCAGCGCTTGTGCACGTGTACGCAGAAGCCAAGGTGAGAACCATTCTCTTGTGATTGTTGGGTACGCATGCGTACGCGTATGCTTATATTGTCCATTAGTTTATGTATTTAATATGTGCTTAATATATATAATTAGTATATATGTATATATACATATATGTATTGAACATGTATCCCTAGTACATGTTTAATATATATATGTACATAATAAATTCTATTAAATATGTATATACATATATCTATTATAATTGTAATTAATTAGTATTAATTAATATGATAGATAATAATATATATTATATGTCTATCTACTATATTACCTAAGTGTGACCATGTAGCATGTTAGCAGACTGCCATATGTACACTGACGTACTAGCAAGACCCGTATTATTTTGACTGTCTGTCTTGCACAGCAATTACAGATGCGACATCTATGTAATTGATGCACACTTGACCTTAGTTGACCAGTATCATACCTAGCATAGCCCTGAATCCAGTGTATTTATAAATGTATGTTAGAGTAATGTCTGATACAATATTGTATTATATGATGTCTATAGGATTGTTGGATTGTTCAGACAAGACCTTAGAAACCGAACATTGTTATTGCCAGCAGCAGGACCCCAGGAAAGTACATTCTCTGACAGTTTCTATTATGTTGATTATCTTTATAACTTTTGTTGTATAGCGTACATGACTCTAATACTATTATTTTCACCAGTTGGCATCATTGAGACCGGTCACGAGGAGTCGTGATTGGAATCCATCGTGCTAGCTCGGGAAAAACGAGGAAATATTAGTAGTTTATGTGATCATACCCAACTTTACATGGATCATAGCTCACCCATACCTCACATCGGTACAGCCTGACCATTACATGTCTCATAGCTGTTACATGTGGTTAGCCTGACTATTAATCACATCATAGCTTTCTGGATGGTTAGCCTGACCTCAAGGATAATCGCTAACCAATATAATGAGCGTTATCAGTCCCAAGCCGATCACATGATATGCTAATATTTTACACACTTAGTTAGATACTTCTTGACATGTATCTCTAGTATATTGATTTAGCATCTTCACATGTTCTAGTTATTGTTCTTGTACACACTTACATACCAGCTCATTATTCTTGCGTGTACTTGTATTTCTATTTTATTGCTAGATGTATATTGATGATGATGTTCCAGTACTTTTTTATTCCAGTATTCCCTTATTCCAGTATTCTTATTGCCAGTATTCATATATGTCTTGTATTTCTTTACACTGTATTATAGTTTTTGTCAATATATGTGGAACTGCTGTTAGTGCTTGTACTTCATTCCAATCCTGACTGAATATTTTTTCCAGACTGCGACTTAGAGGACTTGTTTCCGACATACTTGGAGACTGGATGTTATTTATTGTAGGTTAGCCTATTTATTGTTGTTTAGACTTGTCTTGTATTTTATTGCTTGCTTCGATATCTCATCGTGCTTTAGCTTATGTGATTGAGTATATTCCATATTATATTATGATATCCGTGTCCTCTTATGGAGTTGGATATTCATGTGAGATTGATTAGATAGTATCATGACCTAGACAGCGTTCTACCGCCGATGCTGCGACGCTGGCTGGACGTACCCACGCTCTCGTGCCCCTATACCAGGTGTGAGTCGTGACACATTTTTAGTGGTGGCCCATGCAGGTCAGACTTCGCAAGTTGTGCGATGTCGTAGATGTACGACGTCTTAGTTGTACTACTGCGTGCCTGCTATAGAATATAGGACATAGGATACTAGGATGAGAGAGGATACTCAATCACAAATTATTTGAGTGATTCCTGGGATGACCATTGAGAATCTCATTATAAATTCTAATTTAAATCCTTCCCCCTTGTTCCGTCCGTTCTCACTTGTTGATATTGATTTTGATTCTTGTTGACCAGTTGTTAACTTTAATTCTTGGTATCGTTGTTGAGTTTTGATTTCATATCGAGATGAATTTTATGGGCTAAAATTTACGGTATCATCTGATGACATATATTGATGAGGACAGTGAGAAAGGTAAAATGTCTACTTTGATTATGGAACCTAGAGTTTATCGCAGCCATATTAGCTGTCGTGACGAGAACGTAGGAACCTGACTTGGATGTACATACTGTAGTTATGAAACTTAGAATCTCTCGCAGCCATACCGGTTGGCGTGGCAAAGATTCTAGATGACATGATTATAGAGTTGCATACCTTAGTTATGGAACCTGTCGTTTATCGCATCTATGCTTACTGGCATGGCGAGAATTCTGAGTGTCATAATTTCTGACAGACGTGTATGATTATCAGGTTGTATCTTAAAATGGTTCTTAAAGTCTCATCTCAATACTTATCTATTTTGTTATTACAGGACCTTATTCCATCGCTTCTTTTCTTTACTAGCAGTAGGAATACCTTCAGTCCTTAATCCAGTTCCTTTTTGAGCTTCTTTTCTTTGAGGATTCCTTGTTAATATGATAATTAGTGACTTGCAATTATGTCTGTGTCTTGTATTAGCGTTGACTGAGTGTGACTTGTTAGTTTGTAAGTGTTTCTTAGTTGGACTTGTGAACAGTAGGTATTAATCTAGAGATACCCATAGCATAGTACCTTGTAGCAATAGTTTTATAATAGGTGCCATTATAGTTAGTATTGGTACTATAAGTAGAATGGGGAGTATAGAGTATCAGTAATGGTTCAAGAGTAAGTATCAGAATTAGCATGCCAGTTCTTGATAGTCATAAATTTATGTAATTGGGTGATCTATGTAAATAATTAAGTATCGAGGAATTGTATTAAAAATTCATGGAGCATGATATTCAATTTGATGATTGATTACTTGGGTGTGTCAAGAGTAAAGAAATATATACGCATAAAGGGTATTAATGAGTGTGCCATGGGTTGAAGAATATCAAGACTGGTAATGAAAGTTATGAGGTGTATCACATATTAGTCTAACAGTCAGTAAAACATTTAAGAGAAAATACGTATACATCAATCGAGATATGGGACCATATGCCATCTTTGAGAGTGAAGTGAAACAGGTATATTATAAAAGGTGCAAGTGATCATGGGTTCTAATAAGTGTAATGATGTAATCTAATGATGAAGTTAGAGTTACTATACCAAGAGTGCTAATGTTTCTATATCGAGGATTAGTTGAGCAATGTGCTAGTAACAGTGAGTACCTTGTGTGATAATATTAGATTGGTGTATCAGTTAATATGGATAAAAAAATATTGGAAGCAATAGTGCAAGTAATCCATGCAGTGCAATATTCAGTACACAGTTGAGGAGTGTAGACAATTAGTGTATTTGTATGTACCTTGAGTGTTAGAGACTGTGAGTATTTATATGTATACTTAGATAGATGTGGATTTAAATTTATAATTTGAAGATTAAAAATTTCAATTTTTAGAAATTTTGAGGAGTTGAGATTTTATGTTATTAAATTTTTTGAGGATTCAAATTCAATTCAATAAATATAGTCAAAGCTATAAAGATTTTAGAAGTGATTAAAAATTTTATTTAAATATTTGAGCATTTGACTTTTGAGGAAAGTATATGCATTTTATTTTAAATCGTTCGAGAAGTAAATTTTGAGGACAAAATTTTATGGTAGTTAAGAAATGTATAACAGTTTATGAATGGATGAAGTGCATGTGTAAAGATCTATTGGCTTGAGAATGCTAGATATGACACTGCAAACTGACATTGGTATCCACCTAAAGTTGTATTAGAGTGAGCAGTACTTAAGTATGGTGTGTTGCACTTGGTGTGCACTTGAGTGATAAGAATAACCAGTATAAATAATTACAGTAGGTAAGAGAGTTAGCAGTGAGTATGCTTGTAGTAGAAATAGTGGTACCTAAAAGGATACATGTATCAAACTTTGGATGCACCATTAAATCTATGGTTGTGTTAGAGGTTCTTAGTATCATATTTTGGTATTAATAGATATGTGTGTGTCATGTGGATGTATCCAAGGATATCTTGTGGACTAGTGACTAGTCGGTATGGGTAACAGTGTATAAGGACAGGAATTGTGAATAAATGTGCTAGAGTCAAGTGTATGATAGAGGTTGAAGACGTCCAAGTAATGGGTTAGAAGGTTATGTTCTGTTCTTTCCTCATGTTTCTTTTTCGTCTTTTGATTGATTGATTCCTTAGTACCGTAGCTTGTATCAATAAATTTCTTGTTATAATATAGTTAGTAGTATACCCTGACAGAGACTGTAATACCATGACAAAAGAGACCATAACCAGGCATGTTTCATCTAGATTGCATATTTTATCTAGATTGTGTATCGTATTACGTGTTGTATGACTATAGGTTGGATTCTCTTAGACTTTGATTGTTGAGGGTTTGACCGTAGTGAATAATTAATGAAAAGGTCATGATTTGACAAAGAGAGATAAGGTGCCTTAAATTTCAAGGATAAAATATTAATTTAAATAAAGAGTGAGAATTAATATGGAGGAATTGACGATTTCGTTAAATCATTAATTTTTATGAAGATTAAGATTTGATTGAATTTGTCATTAAAATTCGAGAAAATTAAGGAGATTATCATTATATCTATTGACTGCAAGATATAAATTAAGAAGATTTCATAACTATTGTATTATTTGATTTTGTGTGGAAAAAGAAATTGAGGATTAAGATCACTAATGGGTTAGTGTTCGATTTTAAATTTTTGGGATGAGGATTTAAATTTTATAAACATGCATCAATTGGATTTTAATTAAAGGAGTAAGATGATTAATGGATTAGTATTGAATTCAAATTTGGGATAAGTTTCTTAAATTTTATAAATATGCATGACTGGATTTTAATTAAAGGATTGGATAGTAAGTTTTGTATTTAGTGATTTACTCAAAATTTGAGGAGTAAGATGATTAATGAGTTAGTGTTTGAATACAAACTTTTTGGATGAAATTTTAAATTTTATAAATGTGCACTGATTGGATTTAAAATTAGAGGATTGGATATTAAATTTTTGAGTATTTAATTATTAACATCAAATTTTTGAGGAGATTATGATATGAATGGAATTCGATTTTTAAATTTGAGGATTTTTCAGAAATATGATATCTATAGTATTATTAAAGTTTGTGAAATAATAATGTCGGATTACTTCATGATTATATGGTTCGATGAATTAAATTTTGATGGAGAAATAATACAATGAGAAAAATAAAACTATTGAGGATCTTAAATTTTGAGGACGAAATTCTTTTAAGAAGGGTAGACTTATCACCCCCATATTTCAGATTAGGGGTATCTTCGTCTTTTCATATTTTAATGTATTAATATTGCATGATGTGTGTATAGATATATATTATATTGTATAGTGTTCTTTAATGCATAAGATAGTAGACTAGACCTAGATGCCCACTAGATGGAGCCCTGACCAAAATATAGTGTGATAGATTTAATTTGTAATTTTGGGGATTTATCTATTGAGGATTATATTTATTGCCGTAATTTTAATTGTTTGTTGCGCCTTGCCGTTGCTTCGATAATTGGAGCGCTACCCTAGCCTTTGCCTTCCAACAAATTTGATAACCTTGTCCTAAGCATGTCCGCCTTCTTTTCTGACCTTTGTGTAACTCATAATTATGTTATCTTGTATAGAAGCATGAAAAATACGCTGGATAGCTGTACGCAGCATGTTGATGCTGGGCAACGTAAAAAGATGACTTCAGAGCCATCAACGTGCAACAGAGCTTTTCCACTGAGTACAGCATAAAATATAAGCTCAAGGACCATCCGCGTAATATAGTATGTCCAGGCTACTTCAGCGTAAAAAAGGGTGCTATTTTGCCTTTATGGCGTAAAACTCATCCGCTTTTAATGCAGCATTGAAGTGTACGAGGGACGCTTCGTATTCTATGAAATGGACCTGACAAATCGTGCAGTAAACCTGACGTCTGACTCCTGACAAAGAGTACTACACGACTACCCAGACGACGGCTATAATGATGGCGCGGCACAGCGACCCAGGCTGTCGTTTAGTGTCATTTCCTTGGTGTAAACTGCTTTTACGCATACAAGGGAATACGCTGCCTAGTTTTACACAGGCAGACGTGAGCTTCTTACGCTCCGCAGAAGACAAACAGACTACCACGTCAAAAGTTGCTCTTCGTACCGAGCTCGAGGCACGTCTCTGCATTTAATGGTAGAGACATCCAGTATCAGAACCGAGGTCGAAAAACTGAAGGTCAAGGAACTGAGAGTCAAAGAGTCTTTGAGAGAGAAGAATCCAGAGCTCAGGCAAAGAGTAGTGATCGATGACTTTGGAATCGAGCATCCACTCTCTTCAGCAACATTCGAAGCTGCTTTTTGTCTTCTACGGCACTTCTTCATCATTGTGTGGTCCAAGGGACAAAGTGATCGACTGCAGATCAGACTCCTATAGCAATATTTACCCAGATTAAAAAATTGTACTCGACATCCTCGTATAAGATTAAATTATATAATCTTGTTTGTAAACCGAAGAGCTGGGTTTTCATAATAAAACCCGTCGTTTTCATTATTTTTTTCGTTTATTATCCGAAACAAGATGACGACTTTACTGGGGAGGTCATTCTCTTCTGATGAGGAAGCAATTACTCAACATGATGCGGTATCCGTGGGATCCGTAAAGACACTGGTCGTCCAGTTCGACCAGTCTGCCTACGAAAATATGCTTCGAACAGGGGGTAGCTCTCACTCTCTCTCTGTTCAAGACCACAGGAAGCTGTGTAAGGTCTGGATGCCCAAGACATCCCCTACCATTCCTGTCGACTCTCCGACCTCTCCGACCAACGAGGTTGTAGCATCGCTCTCGCCGCATCTTGAGCGTAAAATTCAGTCTCCCGTCACTGACGGAATAGACAAAACTTCGGACAATGCCTCAGCGCTAGTCCCAAAGTATACATCGCGTACTGCACGTAAAACTCAGTCTCCCGTCACTGACGGAATAGGCAAAACTTCGGACAATGCCTCAGCGCTAGTCCTGAAGTATACATCACGCACAACACGTAAAACTCAGTCTTCCGTCATTGACAGAACAGACAAATCTTCGGACAATGCCTCAGCGCTAGTCCCGAAGCCTATACCGTGCTCTGCACGTAAAACTCAGTCTCCCATCACTGACGGAACAGACAAAACTTTGGACAATGCCTCAGTGCTAGTCCCGAAGCCTACACCGTGCTCTGCGCGTAAAATCCAGTCTCCTGTCGATGACGTGGCAGACAGAGTTCCTGACAATGCCTTAGCGCCAAATTAGAAGTTCCAAACGTGCTCCGCGCGTAAAAATGCATCTGCCCTTCGTAGAAAAGCAGATAATCCCTGCTATCTACGCAAGGGAAAGCAAGTGGCGCACAGCTCAACTTCTCGGCCTTTACGCCAGCAAGAGAAAAATCTGCCCGCCCTCCAGATTACACGAGGAGCTGATGGACGACTGAGGACCTCCTCAGCTTTACGCCAGCCAGAATTACGCCAAGGGAAGTCCCTCAGCGTAAAGCAGGCTCAGTTGGCAGAAAGACAAACTCCTCGGGGATTATCCGCTACCCAGATGGCCAACCTGTTGTATACGGGTGGCACAGGGAAAACTATGGTTCCCAACATCCGCATGCCCACTGAAGTGAACAGAAGGAACAAGCCATCGTCTTTTTCTTCTTTTTCTGCAAATCCTCCTGACCTGCATGAGTATCTGATCCAGAATCGCAAGGATAAGGGAACTTCCAGCATGTCTATTATGCCTCCTAACGAGCACTATTGTAATAGTCATAAGATTATAATTAATTGTTGTTGTTCAGAAACAAAACGGTCAATTTTCGACCGGTTGAACTACTCTCCGTCTTTCCAGGAAGAAGAGCCCACATATGCATCTGTGAACATGGCTTCACACATACCTAGAGGAAGACCGAGCTCAAGACGTCATCCCTCTAGATCTCCGAGCCGAAGAAGATTCAACCAACTCCTTAGGAACACTGAAGCTGGGGTGTTCCAAAACACCCGTTCGAGGTTGCGACAATCGGCTTCGTACTCTTCTGATTCCGATGCTGGGGGTCGCCAGTCTCCCGAATCAGATGCTGAAAGTATAGAGTCAACTTCTACAGAGACCTATACTCATCCTTCAATGACACCCAGGGAGATGGGAGTTTATGCCATTGGAGATGAACACGAGGAAGCTTCCCCGTCGGGGAGCACTGAGCAACGCATTACTGTACTAAAGACATCTCTGAAAGAAATGCAATCCATGTTGGAGAACATGCACCAGGTGATGCTGACTCAACATACAGCTGCTATGGCTTAAGCATCGGTCCTTCCAACTCAGATACGTGTGGGGGTGGACTTACCACCATCCAACACGATCCAAGAGCCTGCTCTGGATCAAGAGTCAGCAGTTCCTCCGCTTCCTCACTCGAAGAATGTATTATCTCCCGTTGGAGTCGTGATGCAATCGATTCCTCATCACTCCGTGGTCCCGCTACCGGCTAAAAATCCGATGCAGGCAGTACGGGAGTTGAAAGCCCAATTTGATACCTTGAAGCACAAAGATCAGCTCAAGAAATTGGGAATCAACCAGCCTTACCCTGCTATCTGGGAAGAGGCCCCTTTCCCTCCTAAATACAAACCACAGACTATGGCTTTGTTCGAGAGAAAAACATCACCGAGTCAGTACCTGAACTACTTCAGTATGATGATGGTGTTATTACAAGGGAATGACGCCCTCCTCACTCGGGTGTTCAAGGGCTGTCTCTCAGCAGTGGCTTATCAGTAGTACCGCAGTCTGGTGGACAACTGTATTACTTCCTTCGAAGACTTCAAGGCTTTCACAGGACCATATCAGTTCTATGATTGGCCCTCGTTTATCATCTCAGCGGTAGCCGCCGAGGACAATAGTCGGAAGGCGCATGATAATGGCATCTTGATCTCTACCTCCGATAGATGCAAGAGGTCATCCCCCAACAGCGACCATCCTCGTGGTGCCAAAGGAAAAGAAGCTCTGGCAATCAACACGTCCAAGCAAAAGACCGCGGCAACCACACAGACGAAACTTGGGACTTCCAGGCCCATTAAAGTATACTCTTTCGACGACGTTGATATTCCAAGCATATTCGAGTGTCTCGTCAAAAGCGGCAAGATTACCCTTCTTGAAGAGAAGTGGCCTAATAAAGTCGGCAGTACTAACAACCCCAAGTACTGCATCTTCCATAGATACATACACCACCCTACGAAGGCGTGTTATGTACTGAAGAGGAAGATCCAGGAGCTGATCGATGCTAAGGCCATCACTCTGTGCAACAGCGAAAAGACAGTCACAGCCAACATGATCTCTCTACAATTTGGCGATCTGCCTCCCCAAGAAGTCCCGGATGGTGTCACCTATGTCCCGGACAACGATGAACATCGTTAATCTCCCTCCAGCTAGAGGTCAAAATCATGACCTGGTACCCCTAACTACCCAGCGAGGCGAGATTATGTGGGTTCATCCAGATATGGTGCCAGAGATCGAGGAGGAGACTCAAGCTGCTTAGGCTAAGTCTAAAAAGAACTCAAAGCGTAAACCATGTCACATGGTTACGGTACACTCGACATTAGAAGACGAGATCTTGGCTACTGGAACCCATTCAGGGAAAGCTTTCCTCAAGGACTATGGAGGAAGTTAGGAAGACACACCGGCAGACGCTTCAGCCGCCAAGCCTTCAGAACCGGAACCCGCCATGCTAGAGACCGGTCCTTCGAGACCAACTTCGGCGGACAAGGGGAAGCAAAAAGAAGTGCGCTTCGATAAACCTGTGAAAAATATTCAAAACAAAGGTTTAGAGAAGCCATACAACTTTGACATCCTGTCCCAACTGGCTAATACACCAGCCAGGTTGTCCATCTTCGAACTACTCAGGATCTCTCAAGACACTCGTCAAGCCCTGAGTGAAGCATTGATACAGGCGGATGCATACTTGACCCAGCTCAAGTCCCCTGGAAAAGGACCCATGGAATATCCTTAGTGCCACAGTATGATGGAGGTGGTCCCGAATATCACTTTCACTCAAGATAACATGCTGTTAAAACATAACAGGCATGACAGACCCCTCTATTACACCGGATACGTCGGTTCCATGGAGGTCGACCGGATTCATATAGATCCGGGATCATCGATCAGCATCATTCCTCATAGTCTGCTCAGACCACTGAGGATTCCTAATAGCGAATTGGCCGACACCACCACTACGATCGTGGATTTCAACGCCAGAAAAAGTAAGCCGTTGGGGAAAATTTGTCTGAGGATCCAGATTGGCGACCTTAGATCAGTGGCTACATATTCTGTCATTGATTCAGAGGTGCCACGACCACAACATCGTTCCTTCGACTCTACATCAATGCTTTAAATATGTAGATGCCCAAGAAATAATACAAATGGAGTTTGCTGACCTGAACCCGTTTAGAGGAGTAGAATCCTACTACTCTGATGCCGTGTTATACTCTCAAGATTACATGGAAGAGGTGTCAGGCGAAGCAGAGAAGGAATTCCATCGGGAGCCAGAAGAACCCTCTACCAAGCAACCTCTGTCAATCAAGGTGAAGGGGCGAACTACTCATCTAAAAGCCATGGAGCCTATGGCTATCCACCTGAATAAAACCAGGTTAGGAAAAGGGGGCAATCCTCTAGTGATCACTTTAAACCAAAAGCCTCCACCCTTGGTCATCAACCTTCGACGCAATAGGCAGTCGATTGATATAAATGCAACCAGGAACGCGGTTTTGGATGATAATAAAGATCCTCTTTTCCAGTATATTGATGCTCAAATTCCGAACCAAGAATCCTCTCCCCATGACGATATAGAACCTATAGCACAAAAATTCTTGGAAGCTATAGACTCCTATCATCCGTATATGTGGGAAGTAGCGTCATCATCCAATGTCACCATGACATATGGACCACATGAGGATTCTATTTTCATTGTCCCGCCTGCCTGCAGCAGTCAGCGTTCAATAGTCTTCGGCCGCATGCGCAATGAACCGACTGTGCAAGAAGATTCTTTCGATGACGATGCCGGTAAAATGTAGGTTCACAGATACAGCCCACAAGCTTTGAAGATCATGCAAAGTATGGGTTATAACTTGAAGCTGGAACCAGATCTCAACTACGAGAGAGGCAGACGAATGTCGCTGTACAACGATCCCTACTATCAATGAACTCGTTTTGAGTTAGGATATACCACCTTCCTTGCAACTTCTGAGTCAGACGAGGATATCTTTTTTCCTGTTCAAAATGGCTCGTCGTCCTCCGACTCATCTGGTGCTCTCGAACGAACATTATTAGTAAATACGGTAGTGGCAGATCCTTTCGAAGCGGATGAGCAAGAATCCGAACCATTTGAGAATGACGCTTGGGCTCAACAATGGATACACAATGGGAATTCTGCTTCGAGCAGAGAGAACCTCCCACTGAAGATAAAGTGATCCAGATTGACGTTGGGGATGAACGTAACAACCTTTCCGAAGAAGAAAGGGAAGAAGTTATCCAGCTGATAAAAGAATACATCGATGTCTTTGCATGGAATTATGAAGATATGCCAGGTTTTGATCTGAAGGTGGCTACTCATAAGCTCAATATATTGCCCTATTCGAAGCCTGTGAAGCAGCACCAACGTCGGTTCCGCCCGGACATGATGGACGCCATTGAAGCTGAAATCAAGAAGTTGATAGCTGTGAGAAGGCCGATGATTCTTACTCACAGGAGTAAGGGTAAATTTCAGCACAAATGGGAAGGCCCTTATGTGATCGAGATGACTTTCTCAAACGGCACTTACAGGTTAGCCAAACCTAACGGAGACTTATTGATGGCTCCTATCAATGGCAAATTCCTGAAGAGGTACTATGCTTAACCTCCTTTGTTCAAAGTAGAGTATGGCGAAAATCTTATTCTGACAAAACTATTTCCAAAACGAAACTAGTTGGATCGTATTCTATCATGTCCGTATAACCTCTGAATAGATATATTTAACTAATTTAGAACTTGAAGACCTATCATGTCCATATTACCTCTGATAGCGTTTTGTGTACTTATTTTAGTTGGATCATATTCTATCATGTCCATATAACCTCTGAATAGATATGTCTAGCTAAAGCTTAGCGAGAATATATCACGTCCATATTACCTCTGATAACACTTTCACCCAAACCTGTCATTTATATTCCAAAATGATGGGTCCACAAAGTCAGATGAAAATCTCTTTATTATTCCCCAAGAGAGCAAAATTATATTAGAAAGCAAAAAAGTACATCATTTGGGAGGAGCAGTTAGGTCGTGAATCTGCCGTGCCAGAGCAGCTATCCTCTCATCCCTGGAGTTCAAGACGTCAGTGCGAGCATGCTCCAACCTTGCTGCATCATTGTTCAAAGCGGATAGCTCGGACCGAGTACGTACGAAACATGTGCGGGTAATACCCGCTTGCGTCAGATTCTGCTGGGCGGTCTTCCTCCGATTCGTCAGCACATCTCGAGTTGCCGACAAAGAGACAGCCAGTTCCTCCGCTTGAGCGAGTTCATCTCTCAATCTGCGGACCCTTGCTTTCACTTCCTCATAGTCAAGTTCGCACTGAGTCAGCTGAGGAATGACGTACTCCAGTTGGGCACGCTCCTGGACCAGGTCGTCAATGCTGCCTCGAGATAGCTGCTGATATTCGTTAATGGGTTGCTCCAAACCATTAACTATCTCCTACAGTGTGTCAGCTACCCCAGTGTCGTTAAAGTCCCTGATCGGCACTATCGCGAACTGGGAGGACCTCCTCAGAGACTCAAAGCTCAGATTCTTCTCTAACACTATTGATATCAATGTTTTCATAGTGGTATAGAAGATACCAGTATACTTCTCAGTCAGCATAGCCAGATCCGAATGAACGCTGGGAGTGGCTGCGATATTGGCGAACCTCTCTCCAGGAACGACCGTAGACGATGTTTCCACAGCCGTCGCCTCAACTGGTGGTGCGACAAAAGAAGATGTGCCAACACCGGACGAAGTGAATGGCGTACTCAAATAAGGCATTATCGCAGTGACAGGCTCATCCTCCTCTTGAGATATCGGAATCTCTTCGGCAGGCGAGCCGGCACCCAAAAGTGTCTCCTCTTCAAAGTCAGGCACCTCCGTGTCACCGCTAGGACCTGAAACAGAGCCAAAAGGCGCATCAACACTGCCCTCCCCGAAGATGTCTTCCCCTGAAAAGAAGACAAAAGGAAGTTAATATCGAAATGATGTTAACTTTTCTAAAAAGAGGCGTGAAGACGATATTTACCCATGGCCGATGGCATATATGTAAGCCCCCTGATTTTCAGTAATTATTAATTTGGCTTTTCATAATTTTTTGGTATTTTTTGGGATTTTTCTGTAATTAAAACCTAGGCTCTTTGTAATTAAATGATTTTAATTGCTGTTAATTAATATTAAAATATTATGAAAATAATATTTGATAGTGTAAAATGGAAAACTGGACATAGGATAATTTTTCGGGAATTTATTGGACTCCAAAATCAGTTTTAAAGCCCTGAAAACCGATATAGAATTAAACCGAATTAAATCCGTGCCAACGTCCGACATCCCCATGAGAGCCGAAGCCAAGCCCAAGGAGAGTTGACCCAGCCCAAATCCTAGGTCAAATCCTAGTCCAATTTTCTGCATGTATAAATACATGTTTTCCTAGTTTTTCTCCACAAATAAAAAGAAGAAGAAAACAAATAACAAAAATCCCTAATTTCCCTAACCCTAGCCGTAAGCCACCCCAGTCGAAACCTTAACCCCCTCCGACGAGTCTCCGGCGCCGCCTCGGTCCAGCCACATCCACCCCGCCGCCCATCTCCGCCCTAGTCGCCGAGCAGCCGCTCGACCACCACACGCAGCCCCGACCCTCTCCGTCGACTCCCCCTCTCATCCACCCGACGCCGTCGACCCTCCAGATCGAACTCCGCCGCACCCCAACGAACCTCGTCGTCGATCCCGAACTCCACAGCCGCCATCTTCTCCCTAGTCCACCGCCCATTCTTCTCCTCCTCCCGCTCCACCAATAACCCGACGGCCGACTGCTCCGCCTGTCTCTGTCGAGACACGCTCCCAGCCACTCCCTCAGCCACCGAGCTCCTCCTCCGGTTCTCTCCCTCGCCGCCGACAGAGCTTCCCCGTCCGGCCTCCTCCCTCTCTGACTAACAGCAGCGGCAGCAGCAGCCCTAAGCAGCCGCCGAGAACTCCGTCGAGCACACCCGACCTCGTCGCTGCCACCCGCGAGCGCCTCCCCACTCGCCGCGCGACCCAACACAGCTTCCCTAGGCCGGTCGTCCGCTGCCCTAACCCGGACACGATCAGGACACGACCAGGACACGGAGGACCCCCTCGGACACGGGAAATCAGTCTTTACAGAGCCCTGTTCAGGTATTCTTTTCTCTCTCCTCGTAGTTCTGTTCTCGTTCCAACAGTTGTGATGCGTAGACTGCATGACCCCCTCGGTGCCCGTGCAAACCGCTTGGTGCATCGCGTCTTGTGGTGATCGTAAACCGCGATCCAAAAAAAGGAAAACCCAAGCCTTGTTTTACCCCAAAACTGAGCGCGCCCCGCCAAACGGGACGACTTGGTCGCACGCGGTCTTTACCGAAATGTGCACGCTTTCGATACGGACGTGTAGGATTTTGCAGAAGTCGATTCGGATGTGCGTGCACACCGGAATCAACGCGTATCCGCCGACAACGCCCCGTATCTGTCCATTCTGGAACACGCTATAACTTTGTGTACACATGTCGGATCGAGACAAAACTTGTGCCATCGGACTCGTAGCAATACGCTGGTCCTGTGACCCAAGTTTGGTTGGATTCTGAGAAAGTTGACAAAATCGCGTATCGTGGGACCTACAGGCTCCACTTGACGGGCGATTTTGTGATCGGCTCATCGGAATCCAATTCTGAAAGTTCCGTTGGGTTCGTATCATTGTTCCTGACTTGTTGACACTAAGTTTAGCAAATTTGGAGACCTTTGACCCTGACACGGTTTTCGGTGCAAAGCGGCCCACATGTGGACCCCGCTTTGACCAGAAACTGTGATTTTTGCCCCGGTGTCCAAATTGGACTCAAGGACAGGCGTTTCTAGCTATTTGATATTTTTTGAATCTAACGGTGATATTTATTTCAGCAACCGGAGTAGTACCTGTAGATCACACTGAGACCAGAGTTACAGTTGGAGCCAGAACCTCAGGCAAGTGTATCTTGCCAAACTTGCAGTATATTGATTCATATTATTCTCTTGTTTTATTTATGTGATTATTGTGCATGCTTGACCTAGGATCGTATGACTTACTTAGCGTCTAATTAATAGTCAGGTGCCAACACTGTACGCAGAGTTGTGTATTGTCATCTAGACATGGATACCGAGACCCTATATTTCTCGTACTTGTCTTATCAAGTACACTATAACCCATGACACTTGATACTATTCATGAGACAGGATCTTCCTGAGATATTCATGGTGATTCTGTATAGGATACAAGACTTGACCGAGATATTCTATTCCTATACATTATATGACTTGTTGCATTAGATATGATTGTGCATGACATGGACATGATGCATCATGGACATGAGACGTGTGATTACATTGGATGGGGAGAGACACACAGGCTACAGGCTGATCATATATATATAAACCCCTATTATTTTGAAGCACAAGACTCTCGAGCAGAGCTTGGCCCATTATGTGTTATTACTGCTACCGGCTCCCCGACACAGAGCTTGTAGTGGCTTCAGCCTGAGTACTCGTGATGCTCTCATCTTGCATTTCACATAGATGGTTATATAGCTTACCCTATTTATTTCATTCTCTGCTGCACTGCATTTATTTTGGCTTATATTTTCTGTACCTTGCTATGTCCCCTGAGGACCTGGATCCGGATTATGTCCCCAGGATTAGCAGAGGAGATCCACCCAGAGTTATACAGTACAGAAGCATTAGCAGGAGCTGATACAGGAGCTGTACCGACACCCGAGGACGAGATTATACCAGAGGACTTCTCTTGAGTATTGGTTTGAGATACTCATTTATTTCTGTTTCTAGTTATTTTATTTTCCAGTCTATTGCTTTGATGTATCAGACTTGTTCTCGGATTGTTCTCTGAGACACTTTTATTGAGATTTGTTAGTTATTTCTATTTGCATTATTCTGGCATTTGATCTGTGATTATCTGTTGTGGATGAGATTAGCTTAGACTGTGACTTGTATCAATGGACCTACTTATTGTTGTATTACAGCTTAAGTATGCCCTGATGGATCCATTAAATTGGGTTTGTCCATCGGTGTGTGCTGCTGGCCATTATCACGCGTCCGGTCCCTCAGTATTTTGGGACTGGGGCATGACAATATATGTCGCGTCTGCAGCCAGTACAGCTAAATCATTTCTTAATGATGCTAAGCAAGCTGTCATACCTAGAGAAGGCGGTGTATCAACCGACACTGGCAAATAGTCTTCTAGGTCCTCGTCAAGTTCCAACCGAGGCTCATCGGCTGGAATCTCGCTAGGTGCGCTTACAGACACGGCAGGGGTCTCTCCCGATGCTGATCTGGATAAAGGTATACAAAATCTTATTATGCTCGGCCCCGAAGGCGACCTCGTTCCACTACCTGAAGCAGTAGCGGCGACAGCAGCCTCCAGCAGAGATTCTTCGGCACCGCCAGCCGGAGCTGCAGAGGTTCCCTCTCTAAAAGGCGAGGAACCTCCAATCAAAGGATCTTCCCCAACAGGGGGAGATGCAGGCTCATTTCTAGGAGCCTCATTGCCGGGAATCCTGAGAGGACGAGTAACCGTCTTCTTCTTCCTCTTGCGAGGGGAAGTCTCATTCGGAGCAGAAGCCCTTCGCTTCCCAGAGATTACCAGAGGTTCGGCAGGCGAAGGTATTTTACCCCTCGGTACCGCCAACAGAGGCTCATCTGGATTAACGGAATCTTCACCCTCGCCAGAAGAGACCGAGGGTATTTCGACTCTTCCCCCAGGCTTGGAAGAGGGCACCCTAAAACTTTTATGCATATCAAAATCGCGATGGAAGGTGTTGGTTGCCACATAGAACTGGGCATACGAGTGGAGAATGCACAGCTCCGTGGAGAGTGAAATGACGGGCACGATAAAAATTGCTTCAGTGCAACCCATAATGAAGTATCGCCATCCTCTCGCTCCATCAATGAGTTCGCCTCTGGACCTGAAGCTGGTGACGGCATTGCCCACGTGCAACTAGTCATACCCGAATTGCTTGGCAAACCGACTAGGCAAGTAGGGCTCAAAGAAGCAATGGTCTTCACTTCTGTACAGTAGATGGGAAGGTCTAATGTAGACCAACCAATTGAAAGTCTCAGGAGAAAGAACGGTCTTCCTGTCGCCTATACCCTGAAGTCTGATCCCTTGTTGATTGAGATGTACAGAGGGGACAGTGCAGAAAAGCTTCCAGCTGTGACTGAAGTTCAGCACCCGCCGACAGTCTAAAACTGTGGTCACGTTCCAGGAGGAATTCTTGTAGTTCAACAAGAAACTACCCCCGAACTACTGCCAGAGCCGGGAGACATCACCCTGGGGTTATGAAGAATTAACCATCCCATCAAATACAGGTATGGTAATTCTACCCTGGGAAAGCTATCACGCCGAGTTTCATCGGCGAGCAGCCCATCAGTTATGGCCCTCAGGCCAGCTTGTATGCAGCACACCATGGCAGGGAGCAAGCCCAGTCTTGCCCCCGAACACCAGATGCAATGCAGGCCATAGCGTATTGCGGTGAATGCGATCCGCAGATGCAATTCCGGGTACCACCAATCGGCGCAGCCATATGGAGAGGAAGCCAGCCTGTTGAGCTTCCTTGGACAGAGGCTTGCGGCAATGCCTCAAATAGCTGTAGGCCCCTTCGTCGAGAATCTGGTCCGGAGCCCCAGCATCCTCCATAAGATCATCGACTACCTGAGCAGTTAGCACGCTCAAAAAATTCAAAGGCTGATCCTTCGTATCCAAGACCTTCTCCGGCTTAGCAGTCCTGGCCCGATAAAAGAAGAGGTAGGACGCCCATTTATTGATGTGAGCCAAATCTGAAGGCTCACCATAAAAAGTGGTGCAAGCGAGGTAGTGGCACATCAGCTCCTGGTACATGGCCACTATCCGAGGGTCTGAATCCCCTAACTCCCGGTTCGTGGGAACATACTCTTCATATGGAGTATCCCCCCTCGGCAGTCTCGAGATCTCTGCCATCTCGTGGAGGGCCAATCCCAACTCCCCCAGTGGAGTGGCAAAAGTCCCGGTGAGCGAGATATATCGCTCCATCAGTGCCAGAAATAGGTTGGGGTTGAGAGGTAACCCAACACTAGTAGCACTCACAGCTTCGTACAGACCAATGCTCTCCATCTCGGTTTGAAAATGCTTCAGGGCCCATTCAGCTAAGCGAGCCCATCGAAGATTTTTAGGGGTAATCCACCCACTTGTCAGAGGGTTCACCTTAGGGTATACCCCTCTGTGCCCCATGAAATCGTTGCAGAAAGTCGATAATTTGACCGGCTGGAGCACTAAACTGTCTTCACTCGGGACACTGTCCGGGTATAGTCCCCTGAACGGCATCACAGAGCTGGAAGGGCGGCTGACAAACGACCCCTGGTCAGCTCCTTTCAGATGAAATATCTTCCCTGCCCGGCCGTGAAGATCGGGAGTCAGCATCCACAACATCCTCCTGGGATACGTAGCATGGAAAAATGCCGAGATGGGATAGTCTCTCAGCATCTTGGGCAGATACAAAACCAAGCCCCGGGCAGGGAAAACCCAGAGTTCTTTCTTGGGCTTCGTCTGGGATTGCTTGTCAATCATGTCCCCGAAGAGAAAAGCCGGCTTTATGTATTGGTCCCCGTCTATGTACGTCAGGGGCTCTCCGTTGATCATGTTCAACAGCGTTCGCTCACCTTGAGCCGATATTAGGATTCCCCTTCCTTCAAGATATTGGGGTCCAGAGATGGGAAATGTCACGTGGGACAAGTCCTCCAGGTAGTTGGAGTACAGCATCCCGGCAGCAGAACCCATCACCTCAGCCAATGGAGACGCATGCAAGTTAACTGCAAAATACAAGAAAGACAAGTCAGTTTTTATACTAGACAATCCTACAGCATATGCCAAAAATCAACAGTCTGTGCTTTACGCCAAGACTGTAAAAACTTGATCTTTTACGCTGGAATCCTATTCCAAGGCATAAAATTGAAGACTGGCAGTATACGTAAAGTTTCGACAGTCTGTGTTTTACGCCAGACTGCCAAAATTTGAGTATTACGCCGGAATTTCCATCCCTGCGTAACACTCAAATTTTATGGTATACGCCAAGTTTCGACAGTCTGTGCTTTTACGCCCGACTGCAAAAATATAGAATTTTTGCGCTGACACATTAGAAATATGGACATAAAAGATGAAACGTCTCTGTGCATCATCTTCCTCAAAGAGGCTATCAGCACAGAAGACGACCTAGAGCGTTCACATACAACGTGTGCGAAGGATTTTCAGTCGTTATTTTTCGTCCCAAAAGCTCTACCTTTAAGGCCGGGTGCGCTACTCGTCGGCGGGACACTTCATTCAGAATGAAGTTCGCCTTGCCCGACCGAAGTCGCTCTCGCTTGGGCAGAAGAGCGAGAAGAAGAATCAACCTTCTTTCCCTTAGAGGAGGGGATTTATTTCGGGGCCATTATGGAAAACTTTGAAGGCTCGGAGAAGAAACGAAGAAGAACTCGAACAGTCGAAGGCTTTCTTTCACAGAAGACGGATGAAAAGTTTTTCTCAAAAACTTGGGGTATATATAGAGTTCGGGTGGACTCCTCGAATCCCGAACCAAATCTCACATTTAATATTCGGTTATGATTGGGGGCTACATCAGCATATTACTCAGAGAAGGCGTACAGTCAGCGAATTCAAAATGTTTTCGTGCAAAGCAGTTTCGTGGTTTTTACGCTAAGGAGCTTTCTACGCTCGACAGCTACAGATCTACGATTTTATGCTCACAGCCTATAAGTCTATGGTTTTATGCCCGGATGCTTTTATGCTCGGTAGCTTTTACGCTCGAGAGGCTACAAACCTACGACTTTACGCTCAGAAGCTACAAATCTATGATTTCACACTCGGTGGCTTTTATGCTCAGAGGCAACAGATCCACAACTTCACGCTCAGAAAATTTTCTTTTCAGAGGCTACAAATCTATAATTCGACACCCGGATGCTCTCATGCTCAATAGCTTTTACGTTCGAGAGGCTACGAACTTATGATTTTTATGCTCATCTACAGTTACAGATCTATGACTTTCCACATATCTGAGAATACGTAGGCCAGAATATGCGTATATCTGAACAATTCTCAAGGCGGTCAATTGCAAGAGTTCACACAGAAGATACTCCTTCTTGACCTCAAAATATCACAAGTACCCAAAGCATACAGAGTTCAACATTGAAAATGACTCTTCTCCTTGGGTCGATTGAAAGTTCATCCAGACTCCAGTCTGAATATTTCATCTACAGCTCAAGATGGTGACTCAGTTATTGACATCCATTTCTCACCCTGTTCTAAGGGATTTTTGAGAAATCATTTTTGAAGATGATTGTCTGAACAAAGAATTCTGTTTATCAGAAGTGACGGTTCAGAATTCTACGCGGTTCCTTATTCCTAACAGCACGACAGTTCGAATACTCGAATGCTAAGCGGCTTTCTGCGCATCCTTAGTTATGCGTAAAAGACAGGACGGGACCTAGCACTCTTTCTGTCAGAGTCGGCATAAAGTTACCAGACGTGTCGAAGCTACACATATTCAGACTTCACAGCAAAATATATGGCAAAATGATCATATGCACAAAAAAAGACGATTTTATTAAAAATATGATTACATATGAGGGAAATCCATTCTACAAAGGGTTTTTCTTTATTTTTATGATTACATATGATGGAAATCCCGTCTATAAAGGATTTCCTCATCGTCGTCGGAAGGCCACCCCCAGAGTCTGTTCTGCCAGGTTCTCGCATGGGTGGAGTTCTTCATCCATCTTCTCCAGCAGTTGGTCGGTTTTCGCAACCGACTAACAAGAAAATGATAAATGGAGGGAGGATACAAAATTGGGCCTGCCTAAATTATGCAGATCCCATGCTCCGTGCGCCATGACAGATTGAGTTGAGGTATTTCACCCAACTCAATACTCGAGGACATAGCTAGTTTGTCTGCTCTTGTCCATGAATGACATGAGAAGATACAGCTTGCAAGCTGTGTGGTCAAATGAGACCCTTCCTCTCTCCGGAAGAACTGCCAGACAAAGTTGTTGATTATCTCGAATAAAGGAGGCTATGATATCCTTCCATGATCCATCGTGGCAGAGGACATTTGCTCGAAGACGCCATCTTTTTTGGCTCCTTACATGCTGAAAGAACATGGTCTTCTTCTTCCTCAAATCGACCCGACGAACTCTGGCGATCATCTCAGTATGGTGAAGGAAATATGGGAAGAATAGGTTAAACTCCTTAGCCTTTTTACAAGCAAGAGAGAGCCCACCAAATCCCAAT
Source organism: Iris macrosiphon (assembly GCA_036927795.1). NCBI lineage: Eukaryota > Viridiplantae > Streptophyta > Magnoliopsida > Asparagales > Iridaceae > Iris > Iris macrosiphon. The sequence continues at coordinate 185,028,667 of JAYESA010000005.1, forward strand.
GGATCCCCGATAACTCTGCCATAAAGTCAGCCTTGAAAGATGTGTCAGACTTGACCGTTTCATGCTTCATTCAAAGCATTTCAAATTATGAGGAATTTAAAAGCTTTGAAGGGGGTCTTGTAGAAGCATGAAAAATACGCTGGATAGCTGTACGCAGCATGTTGATGTTGGGTAGCGTAAAAAGATGACTTCAGAGCCATCAACGTACAACAGAGCTTTTTCGCTGAGCGCAGCGTAAAATATAAGCTCAAGGACCATCCGTGTAATGCAGTATGTCCAGGCTGCTCCAGCATAAAAAATGGTGCTATTTCGTCTTTATGGCATAAAACTCATCCGCTTTTATTACAGCATTGAAGTGTACGAGGGACGCTTCGTATTCCCCGAAATGAACCTGACAAATCGTGCAGTGAACCTGACGTCTGACTCCTGACAAAGAGTACTGCACGACTACTCAGACGAAGGCTATAATGATGGTGCGGTACAATGACCCAGGCTGTCGTTTAGTGCCATTTCCTTGGCGTAAAGTGCTTTTACGCATACAAGGGAATACGCTGTCTAGTTTTACACAGGCTGACGTGAGCTTCTTACGCTCCGCAGAAGACAAACAGACTGCCACGTCAAAAGCTGCTCTTCGTACAGAGCTCGAGGCACGTCTCTACATTTAATACGCAGAGTGATGACAGAGCTCGAGGCACGTCTCTGTATTTAATTCGCAGAGTGATGGCAGAGCTCGAGGCACGTATCTGCATTTAATGTACAGAATAATGATGGCTCTTCAAGACATGCCTCTGCATTTAATGTGCAAAATAATGGCAAATCTTTGAGACACGCCTATGGAATACGCTGCCTAGTTTTATACAGGCAGACGTGAGCTTTTTACGCTCCGCAGAAGACAAACAGACTGCCACATCATAAATTTCTCTTCGTACAGGGTTTGAGGCGCGTATCTGCATTTAATACATGGAATGATGGGAAATCTTTCAAGGCATGCCTCATCATTTAATGCGCAGGATGGGGGCAGATTTCTGCATTTAATGCAAGAGATTTGATTATATCTCAAAAGCCGTAATTTTGCTAAAATGTCCACATCATCACTTTGGCACATTACGCCATCGGGCTATTTTCAGCTATGGAAGCATGCTGTACGCTATCTCCTTGGAATACGCCAACTCAGGCCACATTTGTATTGCTGCGTATTAAGGCTATTCGGTCCATAATTCGCTCAAGACCTCAGTCAGGGGAGGAGGATCTGCTATCTTCTATACCCACTCGGCTTCTACGTCCACTCGGCTTCTACGCCCACTCGGCTTCTACGTCCACTCGGCTTCTATGCCTACTTGGCTTCTACGCCATGGTGACAGTTATTGGCTTCTACGCCAACCTCTTCTACGCGAAGGATAACTACCTACGTGGCTTTTATGCCGTGATCTTCGCAGCAGTTATACGCGTTGTCCCTTAATAGGACACGCGTTACACGCTCATTCAAAAGGTCATCTATACGCGGGCAACGATTATTGTAACCATCGTGTAAAAGGGTGTTGTACTTTCCACTACTCGGTTTCTACGCCGACTGAGTGGTCATTGTCACTAAAACTCTATAAATAGAGACCTCTATCAATAGAGGTCCAAGGTTAAAAAATTGGTCGAGACATCCAGTATCATAACCGAGGTCAAAAAACTGAAGGTTAAGGAACTGAGAGTCAAAGAGTCTTTGAGAGAGAAGAATCCAGAGCTCAGGCAAAGAGTAGTGATCGACGACTTTGGCATCGAGCATCCACTCTCTTCAACAACCTTCGAAGCTGCTTTCTGTCTTCTACGGTACTTCTTCATCATCATGTGGTCCAAAGGACAAAGTGATCGACTGCAGATCAGACACCTATAGCAATATTTACCCAGATTAAAAAATTGTACTCGACATCCTCGTATAGGATTAAATTATACAATCTTGTTTGTAAACCGAAGAGCGGGGTTTTCGTAATAAAACCCGTCATTTTCATTATTTCTTTCATTTATTATCCGAAAGATCTTGTGCTTCATTTTAGCTGCACAATTTTTGTCGCAGACGTTATTATTTAATTCGATAAAAATTTAACTTTGTATCGTTGTGCGTTCCAATTAAAATTAGAGACACATTCTCGACCCATTTCGTGCAACCCAAATTAGGGTAATATCCTATTATGAGTCTTCTTTATTTATGATACTTATGTTCCACTTAATTTCAGTCCCTTGTACTTCTAATTTATTTTAGAACACCAACTATATTAATTTTTAATTAAATTAAACCTAAACATAATTTTGTGCAAATTTCCAATTATTGAGCACTTTTATGCAAAAGTGCATTAAGGTGTCCATCATGTTGGACACGATACGTGAATAAACCTATTTCTCCTTCATGGGTATTTTTCTACAATTTTTAGGAGTGTGTAATTCCACACCAAGCTCCTTAAGACCCTGGCCCTCCAAACCTTGAACCAATTGAATCCTAGCCATTTATTTTGAACCTATTTCAATCATAGCCCCTTGAAATCATACATAAGAAGCACAATTCCAAGAGGGATTGACCATTCAACCAATTCTAGGTCACCCACACCCTACTTGTATAAATAATCTTTTCCCTTTCTTATTTTTTTCCTTTCTTTTCTATCCCTAAACTATTTCCCCAGCCGACATACACCAAAACCCCATCCCTATTCATCTTCTCCTCCCTTCTTCTTCTTCTTCTTCTTCTTCTTCTTCTTCTTCTTCTTCACCGGAGTTCAACTGAACCCGACCGGAGCTCATCCCCTAGCCCAGTACTCGCCTCGACCACTCGACCCCGTCGTCGGATCTCTTCCTCCGCAGTCCTCCCCTTCAGTCAGTCGCATGTCGACCCTTCCACTGAACTCGCCGGAGTCACCTGAACCCAACCAACGCTGCCATCGACTGCCCTACATCCCGTCCACCTCGTCGACCCATCGCCTGAAGCCGACGACGGCCACGACCTTCGCCTGAACAGATCCCGCCGACTTGCTCTTCACCTGAACGTCGGAGACCCGCAGCCCGACTTCGTCTTCCCCTTCGGCCACGATTACCTCCGCCGTATCATCATCCTCCTCCCATCACCACCACTTGTCGACTTCTTCCTGACGCATCCCCCTTACCGGAGACTCCTCGACCAGAGCCCTTGCCTGAACTGCTGTACCCCAGCCCGCGTACGCCTGAACAGTCCCCGCAGTTCCTCGTCGACTCTCCTCCCCATCCTCGTCGCCACAACCTCGCTGAACCACCTGTCGAGCCTCACCATCATCAACACTACTACCTGTTCATCGTCAACATCATCACCATTACCATCACCATGATCATCATCATCGCCTTCACCATTATCATCACCAACACCTTCACCTTGACTCACCTTCACCATCATCATCGTCGCCATACTCGTAACCATCGCTGTCTTTATCATCGCGTCAACTTCGTCGCCATCATCGTCATCGCCGCGCTCGTGCACGTGCACGCCAAAGCCAAGGTGAGGAGCATTCTCTTATGATTGTTGGGTACGCATACATATGCGTATGCGTATATTGTCCAATAGTATGTGTATTCAATATGTGCTTAATATATATAATTAGTATATATGTATACATACGTATATGTATTGAACATGTATCCCTAGCACATGTTTAATATATATGTACAAAATAAATTCTATTAAGTATGTATATACATATATCTATTATAATTGTAATTAATTAGTATTAATGAATATGATAGATAATAATATGTATTATATGTCTATCTACTAGATTACCCAAGTGTGACCACATAGCATGTTAGCAGACTGCCATATGTACACTGACGTACTGGCAAGACCCGTATCATTTTGACTGTCTGTCTTGCACAGCAATTACAGACACGACACCCGTGCAATTGACGCACACTTGACCTTAGTTGACCAGTGTCATACCTAGCATAGCCCTGAGTCCAGTGTATTTATAAATGTGTGTTAGAGTAATGTCTGATGCAATATTGTATTATATGATGTCTAGAGGATTGTTGGATTGTTCAGACAAGACCTTAGAAATTGGACATTGTTATTGCCAGCAGCAAGACCCCAGGCGAGTACATTCTCTGACAGTTTCCATTATGTTGATTATCTCTATAACTCTTATTGTATAGCGTATATGACACTAACACTGTTATTTACATGAGTTGGCATCATTGAGACCTGTCACGAGGAGTCATGATTGGAATCCATCGTGCTAGCTGGGGAAAAACAGGGAAATATTAGTAGCTTATGTGATCATACCCAACTTAACATGCATCATAGCTCACCCACACCACACGTCGGTGCATCCTGACCATTATATGTGGTTAGCCTGACTATTACTCGCATCATAGCTTTCCAGATGGTTAGCCTGACCTCAAGGATGATCCCTAACCAATGTAATGAGCCTTATCAGTCCCAAGCTGATCACATGATATGCTAATGTTTCACACAATTAGTTAGATGCTTCTTGACATGTATCTCTAGTATATTGATCTAGCATCTCTACATATTCTAGTTATTGTTCTTGTACACACTTACACACCAGCTTATTGTTCTTCCGCGTACTTGTATTTCTATTTCATTGCTTGATGTATATTGATGATGATTTTCCAGTATTTCTTTATTCCAGCATTCCCTTATTCCAGTATTCTTATTGCTAGTATTCATATCTGTCTTGTATTTCTTTATACTGTATTATAGTTTTTGTCAATATGTCACTACCACATTCCAAAAACAGGGGTATTTTCAATTTTTTCAATATTTAATATTATGTTATTTACAATTAATTGATTGCATGATAGTGTATTTGATTTAAATAATTTTGTGCGATGTGTGATTAAATATATAATTATATGCAGTGTTAATTATTTTATTTTAGCTAGCAGACTAGACCTAGTAGCCAGTAGTTGAGCACCTGTCGGAATTTATGGAATTTTGAGGTTAATTGTTTTATTTTAGAATTTATTTATTGGAGGTGTAATTAATTACTGTATTTTATTTAATATTTTGCGCATTGCCTTTGCTTCGATATTTGGAGCACTATCCAGACTTTTGTCTTCCAACAAATTTTACCATCTTGCCCTAGACATGCCCGCCTTCAAATCTGCTATTTTTGCAAACTCATAATTGTGCTCTCTGTACATTGTTTCTAGCCGCACAAAAATCGTCGCGGACGTTTATTCTAAAATCCCTATTTTGTATCGTTGTGCGTTCCAATCGAAAATTGGAGGCCATCTTGACCTATTTTTCGTGCGACCCAAATTAGGGTAATATCCTGTTCCGAGTCTTCTTCAATATTGGTATTGATGACTTGATCTGATTTTGACCCCATGTACTCCTAATTAATTGTTGAACACAACTTGCATTTATTTCTATTTAAATTGAGGATATTAATTAAACCAATTATAAATCCCAATTTAATTCCAGTGCCCTGTTATTTAAGCCCGTACCAATCATACTGTGCCCCCTGACCCTACAAAACACCGGACCCCGAATCGCCCGCCAAATTTTCGTCATTTTATGTGGTTGTGCAATTTCCCAAATTTAAGGGGGTTAAATTGCAAATTGGCATTTTGTGCCAACACCCAATTATTTTTAAACCAATGAGGGAGCCTATTAATTTTTAATTAAAAACCCTCATCCCTACATGAATTATTTTCTCATGTTCAATCCTAGCCACCCATTCCAGGGATGCATCCTCACCCTCCATCAAACACCCTCTCTCCTATATAATATCATGTCCCATCCTAAACCCTAATCCCAAGAAACCTAGATTTTCCCCCACCTCACAAGCCTCCTCCATCCTCACGTAGGAAACCAAAACTCCTTCTTTCTTTTCTTCCTTTCTTCTTCTATTTTCTTCTTCTTCCTCTCTCCTTCTTCTCTTTCTTTTATATTTTGAATTTGAATTCATTTTGGGGGGGAGGGGGGAACACTGTTCCCTGTGCACCGGCCATTCCTCCCCGGCCGACCCTGCTCCGGCGGCGACGTAACCCGCATCACCACCACCCCCGGGGGACGAGCCCGACCCGTCGTTCACCCTGTCCGGCTGCTCCCCACATCTCCTTCGGCATCCACAACTTCCCAAGCCCCGAGCTCCACCCGACTGTGCTCCGGCGGCCAACCCCCACCTTGCTGCTCCTCCCGCCGAGCACTGACGACGGCACTCCACCTCTCCGGCCCGCTGGCAGCCTGCTCCCATTCCTCGCTGGCTGCAGCTCCGCTCTCCCCTACTGCCCACAACTCCGGCAGCATCAGCCGGTCGAGCACCCGCTCCCATCCCCCTCTGCGTCTCCGGCGGATCCCCGACTCCCTCCGACCCGCACTGCTCTCCGGCGATCAGCGCAACTCCGGCCCGGCGCTGTCCCTCTGCTCCGGCCGCTGCTGCTGCACAGTCCGGCACTGACTGAACTCCGGCCGAGCCCCGCTTCCCATCTCCCTCCACCTGTGCACATCAGCCCGTGCTCCTCCTCCTATCCCACCATCAACTCCCCGGCGACCGTACTCCGGCGTCCGGCGAGCCTCCCAAGCCCCCTTCAGTGAGTTCTCCTTCTTCATCTCCCTCTTCCTCTGCTTATATATATATATATGAATGTATATATTTATATACGTACGTATATACGTATATATAAATAGTATTATCTAATTAATGTTTTAAATACGTAAATTAGTATAGCATTTATTAATTAATATTTAAACACCTAATGTATAGTATAATTAATGTATGTATATATCTAATTGATATGTATGTTAGTGTGTATATATCTAATGTATATATATATTTAATGTGGATAAATGTACATGTATATATATACAATGTATGCAAGTATGTATTTGCGTAGGTATAAATGTGTAATTAGTATATGTATTTAATTTAATTGTATATATATAATTAATGTAAAGTATTTATATATTTAATTAATGTGAAATTAGCATATGTATATTATTTATTTAATTTATGTTTAATATGTATATATGTATAATATATAAATACATTGGTAATGCATGTTTTAAAAGAGTTATATTGGTATATATTCAAATAAACGTATTTTGGTGTATAGTACGTGTATTTCAATTAATATATATATGTATTAGTATATAATTAAATTGTATAAAATTAAATTAGTGTACATAATGTATAAGTATATATTTAATTTGTATATGTATATTATGCATTTTATATATATATACCTTGTATATTTTTGATATAATTAGTATATGTAGATGTATATATCTATTGTTTAATAATTAATTTTATGTAGGTATGTATGTAATTTTAATTATGCATATGCATGGGTATATTATTATTTTTATTAAATTGTATAATCCAGTACGTATTTAATTACTGTTTCAAAAATCATGAAAATGAATAGCATTTATTTAATTAATATTAAAATACATAATGTATAGTATATATATATTTTGTATTAGTATATAAATGTATTATTGAAATTCTATTGTATACTTAATATTGTAGATATATAATGTATGTATGTATGTATGTATATATTAACATGTAATTATGTAATTATGTAATTAAATTAATGTATACATGTATATGTATGGTATATATATATATACAGTGGGTTATTTTTATAATATCTATTAAATAAAAAGTATATGCTAGTATAAATTTACTTTGGTGTATTAGTGTTAGTATATGTAAATGATAATGTTGACTATATATATATGTATTCTAAAGTGTATTTTTGGCATATATGTGAGTATACACTAGTATAAATCAAATATGTAATTTTAAAAGGAATATATATGTATATATATTGTAAATACATTTAAATTGGTGCATGTATAAAATATTGTAAGTATAAATTATTATGTTTATATATATATATATACAAGAATCATTTATTTTTAAGTATATAGTTATACATATAACTATTATTGATATTGGTGGAAATTATATGTAATTAATTAATAAGATGTTTATTTAAATATGTAGTCCTACTAGATGACCCTAGTTGACTAGTGCCCTGTCTGACATGGCCCTGAGGCCAGTGTCTATAGACTGTGTGTTAGCGTAGCATCTGATGCAAATGTGGTTTGTTTGTGATATATTTTTAGGACTGTTGGTTCCTCCAGACGATACTCTGGGACAGGACATTGACATTACCAGCTAAGGACCCAAGGCGAGTACATTCTCTGATTAGTTTCTAATTTATGATATCTTCTATGTTCACTGTATCTAGTGTAAATATCTATGTTCTTGACACATTGGTTACACGGATTGGTATACACGGATCTCGTCATGAGATGTTATTCCTTTTTCATGGTGTAGCTTGTACAAGACTTGTTTCCTTGTTATCTTGTGCATGTACAGACACTGATTCCCGGGGAGACTTGCTACCTTCCTGGGGAATCCCGTGCCACCAAGATTGGATCTACTATACCAGTCGGGGGTGGGGAGTATTTTAGTGTAGATATGTGATCATACCCAACTTTCCATGCATCATAGCTCACCCCACATCTCACGTCGGGTGCGGCCTGACCATCTCAGTGCCTCATAGCTGTTACGTGTGATTAGCCTGACCTCTACATGCATCATAGCTAACCAACGGTTAGCCTGACCTTCGTGAATCATAGCTAATCACATGTAACCAGCCTGATCAAGTTCTCAAGTCGATCACATGTTAAAGCTAGTACTCACACACTTAGTCATAGGTTTCTTGCTCATGGACATATTGTTTCTTTTCCTGCAGTTACTTACAGTATTTTTCCAGTATTTCTTCATTGTACATTTCTCGTACCTGTACATGCATCTGGTATATTTCCTTCTAGAACTGCTACATAGTTTTATGTCATTTATATAGAACTGCTATTTAGAGATGTACTTTGCTCCTTCCTGACTGGAAACATTTTTCCAGACTGTGACCTTAGTAGACTGGGTTCTGACATACTTGGGGATTGGAAGTTAATGATTGCAGGTATGATTATTTTGTCATTAGACTTGTGTTGTATTCTTTTGTTTCTTTAAATTCCTATCGTGCTGTAGTTGTGATTGAGTATGTTGTTAATATTTTCATAGTGTTATCCGAGTCTCCTTATGGAGTTGGATACTAGCGTGAGATTTTATAGATAGTACTTGACCTAGACAGCGTTCTACCGCCGATGCTGCGGCGTAGGCTGGACGTACCCACGCATTCGTGTCCCTAAACCGGGTGCGGGTCGTGACACGTTTTTAGTGGTGGCCCATGCAGGTCAGACTTTGTGAGTTGTGCGATGTCGTAGTAGTGTGGCATCCTTGTTATACTACTGCGTGCCTGCAATAGAATATAGGACATAGGATACTAGGATGAGAGAGAATACTCAATCACAAATTATTTGAGAGATTCCTGGGATAACCCTTGAGAATCTCATTATAAATTCCAATTTAAATCCTTTCCCCTTGTTTTCTTCCATTCTCACTTATTGATATTAAGTTTGATCCTTGTTGACCAGTTGTTAACTTTAATTCCTGATATCGTTGTGGAGTTTGATTTCATATTGAGATGAATTTTACGGACTACAATTTATGGTATCATCTGATGACATATATTGATGAGGACAGTGAGAAAGGTAAAACGTCTACTTTGGTTATGGAACCTAGAGTTTATCGCAGCCATATTAGCTGTCGTGACGAGAACGTAGGAACCTGACTTGGATGTACAAACTGTAGTTATGAAACTTAGGGTCTCTCGCAGCCATACCGGTTGGCGTGGTGAGGATTCTAGATGACATGATTATAGAGTTGCATACCTTAGTTAAGGAACCTGTCGTTTATCGCATCTATACTTACTGGCGTGGCGAGGATTCTGTGTGTCATGATTTCTGGCAGACGTGTATGATTATCAGGTTGTATCTTAAATTGGTTCTTAAAGTACCATCTCAAGACTTACCTATTTTCTGTTATTCCAGGACTTTGTTCCATCGCTTCTTTTCTTTACTAGCATTAAAGATACCTTCCGTCCTCAATCCAGTTCTTTTGAGCTCCTATTCTCTAAGGATTCCTTGTTAAAATTTCTAATTTAAATCATTCTTTTGTTTCGTCCATTCTCACTTATTGATGTTGAATTTGCTTGTTGTTATTGATTAGGTATTAAATTAGGATTTTGGTTTCCTAGTAGGGTTGGATTCCATATCAAGATAAATTACAGACTGATTTATGGTACTATTTGATGATGCCCGTCAATGAGGACAGTGAAAATGATTAACATTAGAGCTATTGGACTACAGAAGGTGGATTTAAAATTTTTAATTGAAGATTGAAAATGAATTTCAAATTTTTGAATTCTGAGAAGGTTGAGATATTATGTTATTAAAATCTTATTTTGAAGATTTCAATGAATTGCAAAATTTTGAAATTGAGGAGTTGAAATATGGTTATTAAAATTTTATTTTCAGACTCAATTTGATGAACACAGACAAGTCTGTAAGGGTCTTTTAGTGATTAAGTTTCATTCAGTATTTAAATAATTGACCTTGAGAAAGTGTATGCATTTACTTTAAATTTTATTCAAGGAGTTATTTTTGAGGAATTTTATTGAGGATAAAATCTTATAGAGAGAGAGATATATTATAATATAAGTAGATAAGATGCATGTGTAAGGACTTGTTGGCTTGAGCATGATTGAGATCTCACTGTCAACTGGCTTGGGTGTTCAACTAGGATTGTATTAGAGAGAGAGAGAGCAGTTGTTAGTATGGTGTGTTGCAATTGATATGCACTTGAGTGATAAGAATAACTAGTAGCAACGATTGCAGTAGGTAAGGAAGCTAGCAGTGAGTATGCTTGTAGTAGAGTGTGGTACCTAAAGAGATAGAGGTATCAAACTTTACATGCATCATTTGACCTATGACTATGTTAGAGATAGAAGATACTGCAAGTAATATGTTAGCAGGTTCTTTCTTTTCTTTCCTCATGCTCTTTTGTCTTTTGATTGATTGATACCTTAGTACCGTAGCTTGTATGCATGATTTCTTGTTATAATGTAGTTAGTAGTACCCCTGATACAGAGACTGCAATACCATGACAAAAGACACCCTGATCATACATATTTCCCTTAGGTTGCATGTTGAATGGTTGTAGGTAGAATTCTCTTAGACTTTGATTGTTGAGGATTTAACTGTAGTAAAGATTAACGAAGAGGTTATGACTTGACAAAGAGAGACAAGGTGCCCTCAAATTTGAGGAAAAATATTAAATTAAATAAAGAGTTGGGAATTTAATATGGCATAATTGAAGTTTTGTTAAATCATTAATTTTTAAGAAGATTATGAAATGATTGAATTTATCATTGAATTTGAGGAATTTAAGAAGGCTATCGATATATTTATTGGACTGCAAGTTATGAACGTATATTTTGAATATTGTATTGGAGGAATTTAATTTTGATGGTAGTAAATAAATAAATAAAATAATCGAGGATTTAAAAAATTCGAGGATAAACGCTGATTTAAATAAAGGGCCAATAATTTAACATGGCAGGATTTATGATGTATTAATTCCAGGAAGGATATGATATGATTGAGGTTATCATTAGAATTTGAGGAAATTAAGGAGATTGTCATTAAATTATTGGATTGCAAGTTATGAATTTTTGAACTTTATATTGGGATGTGACATTTGGAGAATCCTTAAATATCGTATTGTTGAGTTTTTGAGGAGTGGATATTAAATTCTGAGTATCGAATTAGTAGCTAAAAAACTTTCAAGGAAATTTTTGATGGACTTTGAGTTTACTTGAAGATTTTTCAGGTTATACAAATGATTTTAGATTTTTGAAATTGTGGAAGACCTTGTGGATTATTCATGGTTGATGAATTTATTGAGGGAATAATAGTGAGTATGATTTAAACACTAGTATGAGGATTTTAAATTTCGAGGACGAAATTCTTTTAAGGTGGGTAGACTTGTCACTACCACATTCCGAAAACAGGGGTATTTTTGATTTTTTCAATATTTAATATTATGTTATTTACAATTAATTGATTGCATGATAGTGTATTTGATTTAAATAATTTTGTGCGATGTGTGATTAAATATATAATTATATGCAGTGTTAATTATTTTATTTTAGCTAGCAGACTAGACCTAGTAGCCAGTAGTTGAGCACCTGTCAGAATTTATGGAATTTTGAGGTTAATTGTTTTATTTTTGAATTTATTTATTGGAGGTGTAATTAATTACTGTATTTTATTTAATATTTTGTGCATTGCCTTTGCTTCGATATTTGGAGCACTATCCAGACTTTTGTCTTCCAACAAATTTTACCATCTTGCCCTAGACATGCCCGCCTTCAAATCTGCTATTTTTGCAAACTCATAATTGTGCTCTCTGTACATTGTTTCTAGCCGCACAAAAATCGTCGCGGACGTTTATTCTAAAATCCCTATTTTGTATCGTTGTGCGTTCCAATCGAAAATTGGAGGCCATCTTGACCTATTTTTCGTGCGACCCAAATTAGGGTAATATCCTGTTCCGAGTCTTCTTCAATATTGGTATTGATGACTTGATCTGATTTTGACCCCATGTACTCCTAATTAATTGTTGAACACAACTTGCATTTATTTCTATTTAAATTGAGGATATTAATTAAACCAATTATAAATCCCAATTTAATTCCAGTGCCCTGTTATTTAAGCCCGTACCAATCATACTGTGCCCCCTGACCCTACAAAACACCGGACCCCGAATCGCCCGCCAAATTTTTGTCATTTTATGTGGTTGTGCAATTTCCCAAATTTAAGGGGGTTAAATTGCAAATTGGCATTTTGTGCCAACACCCAATTATTTTTAAACCAATGAGGGAGCCTATTAATTTTTAATTAAAAACCCTCATCCCTACATGAATTATTTTCTCATGTTCAATCCTAGCCACCCATTCCAGGGATGCATCCTCACCCTCCATCAAACACCCTCTCTCCTATATAATATCATGTCCCATCCTAAACCCTAATCACAAGAAACCTAGATTTTCCCCCACCTCACAAGCCTCCTCCATCCTCACGTAGGAAACCAAAACTCCTTCTTTCTTTTCTTCCTTTCTTCTTCTATTTTCTTCTTCTTCCTCTCTCCTTCTTCTCTTTCTTTTATATTTTGAATTTGAATTCATTTTGGGGGGGGAGGGGGGAACACTGTTCCCTGTGCACCGGCCATTCCTCCCCGGCCGACCCTGCTCCGGCGGCGACGTAACCCGCATCACCACCACCCCCGGCGGACGAGCCCGACCCGTCGTTCACCCTGTCCGGCTGCTCCCCACATCTCCTCCGGCATCCACAACATCCCGAGCCCCGAGCTCCACCCGACTGTGCTCCGGCGGCCAACCCCCACCTTGCTGCTCCTCCCGCCGAGCACTGACGACGGCGCTCCACCTCTCCGGCCCGCTGGCAGCCTGCTCCCATTCCTCGCTGGCTGCAGCTCCGCTCTCCCCTACTGCCCACAACTCCGGCAGCATCAGCCGGTCGAGCACCCGCTCCCATCCCCCTCTGCGTCTCCGGCGGATCCCCGACTCCCTCCGACCCGCACTGCTCTCCGGCGATCAGCGCAACTCCGGCCCGGCGCTGTCCCTCTGCTCCGGCCGCTGCCGCTGCACAGTCCGGCGCTGACTGAACTCCGGCCGAGCCCCGCTTCCCATCTCCCTCCACCTGTGCACATCAGCCCGTGCTCCTCCTCCTATCCCACCATCAACTCCCCGGCGGCCGTACTCCGGCGTCCGGCGAGCCTCCCAAGCCCCCTTCAGTGAGTTCTCCTTCTTCATCTCCCTCTTCCTCTGCTTATATATATATATATATATGAATGTATATATTTATATACGTACGTATATACGTATATATAAATAGTATTATCTAATTAATGTTTTAAATACGTAAATTAGTATAGCATTTATTAATTAATATTTAAACACCTAATGTATAGTATAATTAATGTATGTATATATCTAATTAATATGTATGTTAGTGTGTATATATCTAATGTATATATATATTTAATGTGGATAAATGTACATGTATATATATACAATGTATGCAAGTATGTATTTGCGTAGGTATAAATGTGTAATTAGTATATGTATTTAATTTAATTGTATATATATAATTAATGTAAAGTATTTATATATTTAATTAATGTGAAATTAGCATATGTATATTATTTATTTAATTTATGTTTAATATATATATGTATAATATATAAATACATTGGTAATGCATGTTTTAAAAGAGTTATATTGGTATATATTCAAATAAACGTATTTTGGTGTATAGTACGTGTATTTCAATTAATATATATATGTATTAGTATATAATTAAATTGTATAAAATTAAATTAGTGTACATAATGTATAAGTATATATTTAATTTGTATATGTATATTATGCATTTTATATATATATACCTTGTATATTTTTGATATAATTAGTATATGTAGATGTATATATCAATTGTTTAATAATTAATTTTATGTAGGTATGTATGTAATTTTAATTATGCATATGCATGGGTATATTATTATTTTTATTAAATTGTATAATCCAGTACGTATTTAATTACTGTTTCAAAAATCATGAAAATGAATAGCATTTATTTAATTAATATTAAAATACATAATGTATAGTATATATATATTTTGTATTAGTATATAAATGTATTATTGAAATTCTATTGTATACTTAATATTGTAGATATATAATGTATGTATGTATGTATGTATATATTAACATGTAATTATGTAATTATGTAATTAAATTAATGTATACATGTATATATATGGTATATATATATATATACAGTGGGTTATTTTTATAATATCTATTAAATAAAAAGTATATGCTAGTATAAATTTACTTTGGTGTATTAGTGTTAGTATATGTAAATGATAATGTTGACTATATATATATGTATTCTAAAGTGTATTTTTGGCATATATGTGAGTATACACTAGTATAAATCAAATATGTAATTTTAAAAGGAATATATATGTATATATATTGTAAATACATTTAAATTGGTGCATGTATAAAATATTGTAAGTATAAATTATTATGTTTATATATACATACAAGAATCATTTATTTTTAAGTATATAGTTATACATATAACTATTATTGATATTGGTGGAAATTATATGTAATTAATTAATAAGATGTTTATTTAAATATGTAGTCCTACTAGATGACCCTAGTTGACTAGTGCCCTGTCTGACATGGCCCTGAGGCCAGTGTCTATAGACTGTGTGTTAGCGTAGCATCTGATGCAAATGTGGTTTGTTTGTGATATATTTTTAGGACTGTTGGTTCCTCCAGATGATACTCTGGGACAGGACATTGACATTACCAGCTAAGGACCCAAGGCGAGTACATTCTCTGATTAGTTTCTAATTTATGATATCTCCTATGTTCACTGTATCTAGTGTAAATATCCATGTTCTTGACACATTGGTTACACGGATTGGTATACACGGATCTCGTCATGAGATGTTATTCCTTTTTTATGGTGTAGCTTGTACAAGACTTGTTTCCTTGTTATCTTGTGCATGTACAGACACTGATTCCCGGGGAGACTTGCTACCTTCCTGGGGAATCCCGTGCCATAGCGTACCATGATTGGATCTACTATACCAGTCGGGGGTGGGGAGTATTTTAGTGTAGATATGTCATCATACCCAACTTTCCATGCATCATAGCTCACCCCACATCTCACGTCGGGTGCGGCTTGACCATCTCAGTGCCTCATAGCTGTTACGTGTGATTAGCCTGACCTCTACATGCATCATAGCTAACCAACGGTTAGCCTGACCTTCGTGAATCATAGCTAATCACATGTAACCAGCCTGATCAAGTTCCCAAGCCGATCACATGTTAAAGCTAGTACTCACACACTTAGTCATAGGTTTCTTGCTCATGGACATATTGTTTCTTTTCCTGCAGTTACTTACAGTATTTTTCCAGTATTTCTTCATTGTACATTTCTCGTACCTGTACATGCATCTGGTATATTTCCATCTAGAACTGCTACATAGTTTTATGTCATTTATATAGAACTGCTATTTAGAGATGTACTTTGCTCCTTCCTGACTGGAAACATTTTTCCAGACTGTGACCTTAGTAGACTGGGTTCTGACATACTTGGGGATTGGAAGTTAATGATTGCAGGTATGATTATTTTGTCATTAGACTTGTGTTGTATTCTTTTGTTTCTTCAAATTCCTATCGTGCTGTAGTTGTGATTGAGTATGTTGTTAATATTTTCATAGTGTTATCCGAGTCTCCTTATGGAGTTGGATAGTAGCGTAAGATTTTATAGATAGTACTTGACCTAGATAGCGTTCTACCGCCGATGCTGCGGCGTAGGCTGGACGTACCCACGCATTCGTGCCCCTAAACCGGGTGCGGGTCGTGACACAATATATGTGGAACTGCTGTTAGTGCTTGTACTTCGTTCCAATCCTAACTGGATATTTTTTCCAGATTGTGACTTAGAGGACTTGTTTCCGACATACATGGAGACTGGATGTTATTGATTGCAGGTTAGACTATTTATTATTGTTTAGACTTGTCTTGTATTTCATTGCTTACTTCGATATCTCATCGTGCTATAGCTTATGTGATTGAGTATATTCCATATTATATTATGATATCCGTATCCTCTTATGGAGTTGGATACTCATGTGAGATTGATTAGATAGTATTATGACCTAGACAGTATTCTACCGCCGAAGCTACGGCGTAGGCTGGATGTACCCACGCTCTCGTGTCCCTATACCGGGTGCGGGTCATGACACCAGAGACGTATGGACCGCTTGGAGTCTGGGATGCATTGGGCCAAAGATGCATGGAATGCATGGAGTCTGGCATGCATTGGGCCAAAGGCGCATGGAACGCTTGGAGTCTGAGACGCATTAGGCCAGAAACGCATGGAACGTATGGAGTCTGGAATATATTAGGCCAGAGAAGCATGGAATTCATGGAGTTTGGAACGCATTTGGCTAGAGACGTATAGATTTTTGTCGGCTTCTGCATTCGTGGTGTTTGAACAACTGTATAATACCAAAAGTAATTATGAGAAAGCTGTCTGCCCGGATTCCAATCCTCGGTACAAGATTCGAGGCGGTTAGGATGACTGCTACTTTGTCTGAGTTATAAATACTCTGATGTCACTGTACAGATGATGTATCAAAGGGTGACATGCATCTCGGGATATCATGTATCCGAGGTTGTTATGCATCCACCCCTGTTATGCGTCTCTTGTTTATTTATTGACTATAAACTGGAGCAAATGGAGATATTTTTTATTCTTCTATAAGACCCCCTTCAAAGTATTTAGACTTGGCTAAGTATGGAATACTTTGAATAAGAAGCATAAAATTAGCACGTATTCACTGTCCGTCTCCTTCTGCTAAGTTCGTCATGTTGACGTATGTAGAAGTTGTAGCATGGAGGGCTCTGCCATGCTGTCAAATCTGCATTAAATGGCAAAATTTGGTTCTACCTTTGAGACGATCTGTTGGGATTCTGAACCGTCTGATAACATGAATCTCGAAGCATCGGTTCATTTGGGGATGATGGTGGATCCAAAACTCAATCGCCTCTCTCATCCTAGGTTGCCACATGAACAGAGGTATCTCGTACTTTGAAGCACCCTCGTCTATAAAAGGAGAAGGGTTTTGGAGAGAGAAAGCCCCTCGCCTTTTCTTCTACTCTTTCTTCTCCGCTACCGTTGGTTCTCTCCTCCCCCCCATCGATTGTCATGACTTCCCGAGCTCCTTCGTCTTCTACCGCTGCCAAGGGTAAGGGCCCCTTGATTAAGGGCAGCACGCCCAAGAAGAAGGGAAAGGGAAAGGGGAAGGATACTTTCGACATGGTTGCCCCCCCCTAAAGTTTCTTTCAGACATTCAAAGGTCCATCCTAGGTAAGGACTCTCTTGGGGGTGGAGATACACAGAGACACCATTTGTACGGTTCGTCACATGGATATAGAGACATGTGCAACATTTACACTAGCACATACCTGGAGGTATGTCTCGTGCAACCTTGCAAATATGTAAGCTGTGATTCATAGCATGAGCCAGGGTCCTTTACGGACTCCGTCATGCGTGATCCTGTCATGCGCCTAACATTCTTCTTTGCATATTTGATTTATACAAAGTTTCTTTTGCTGATACGCATATTTTTTCTATGTTGTGTAGTGAAGTTGTCCACTACCCCTTCAGGGGAGTTGGTGCTCAACCCTGGATGAGGTCAATTGAGTATGAATTTTGAGGACATAGTCGCTAGCGTTCAACACCAGCTAGATACAATTTTTTCGTCCGACAGGCAGAAGCAGATTGCAGAGCAGGGCAAATTTTTCCTTCTAAGTCAATTGAATTTAGGGGCGGTTGCTACTGGGAACGGTCATACCTCCAAGAAGCCCTACTTTCTATTTGGCGATGCTCTGACCGTATTTGTCCCCGAATTGGGGAAGTGCATGGTGGATTTGAGATTTACTCACTGTGAGACGAAGATGTACGTACCTTCTTTCGAACATCATATGCCTTTATCAGATTTCCATATTGTGATATTCCGGAGGGTAATGGTTTGGAATTTGATGCCTAAGCTTCGAGGGGCTTTTACCGGCAAGATCCGGGCTGGGGAGAATCAAAGCAAGGGGGCTTTCTCATGTCACAAGAAGTCACCATCTTATTCTTCTACTGGGTTAGCACTTGGCATCGTCAGGAGTGACTTAGGGTCAAACCTTTATGTGTATGCCGCGGATACCTTCCTTCACATGATCGCCAAGAAGGATGCATACCTTCCTAGATAGCTGTGAACCCTTAACTGGACTCATTACCCTCCTTTTTGGTGTCGTTTGACCAAATGGGTGTTGAAGTGCTACGAGCTAGAACTTCAAGCTGCTGACACTTTCTTCGCCGTGAGGGGCAGTTGTTACGGCCTGTCTACGAATTGTTGCCTCTTTCTCACGCTGATGAAGGTGCCCGGATCAGACGAGGTTTATATTCGGGTACCGCAGTCCCAAAAGGATGTCATGGCTTCGATATAATAATATCACAAGAAGTCGGTTGAAGGCGAGAAATTAACTTATTTCCTCATGGACACCCATAAGCTGTCCGACAAAGCATTGCTGGCAGGCTACTTGATGATCTGGCTGCGCAAATGAGTGTTTGTAGGAGGGTCTGACTCGATTGAAAGAATCACTCATAATCTTTTCCTTTCGGCTGTGTAGCTACCTTTTGGCCGCCCACTTGTGTTACTGCCTGCGATGGTTTATTGTATCCATCGAGGTCTTCGACGACTTTTTGAAAAGGTCAAATGCCACAAGGGGTTAGAGAATTCAATATGGAAGAGTTACCCTATCATTACCTAATGGGTTAGCTTCTATTGCATCATCGGTCCCTGATGCGTCCCAGTACCCAGCAAGGGATGTTAGAGGGAGACGCCATTATCCGCCGCTATCGGGGGATTAAGTGGCAGTATAAAGACATCCATCGAGGAGGAGAGGAATGTCATCCACCTTGATAGCGATATTGTCGATCATCGATTGTCAGTGACCCTCTATCGCTGGCTCCTTGACATTCGTCCTTCTCACTTAGTATATCAAAATCAGTTGAGGTCTTCCTAGAGCCCTATCTTTCCAATCGATTTGGCCATCACTTCCGGTACAGCCAACTCTTGTTGGAGACTCCTAGCGCCTCACTTGGGAATTATGATGGTCTTCTCGATGGACTTAGAGCATGGCATTATTATACTGCCATTGGTACAGAGGTGGAGTTCGGGTTGCTTGCAGCTAATATGGCACCGAACATACTGTATGCGACAAGACTTTTTTATTGCACAGTCAATACTCCGCCAATGAACTATGTCCCGGATATGAGCTACTTAGCCGATAATGTCTTTGTGCCTCCATCGACGAAAGGTCGACAAACGCCTAAGAAGGGAAAAAGTGTAGCTCGACCTTTATTAGTTGACTAGGATCCGAAACCTGCAGAGGGAACTTCTCCTGACGACCCTCCTGCTCCTAATCGTAAGGCCGTGGTGGCTCAACACTAAGGTCATCCCAATAAGGCGCGAGTCGAAGTATCCCCGGGTGTGGGACATATCGAAGAGTCAGACCCTAGCGCAGAGGGATCTGTAAGGGAGGAGGTAGGACTCCTTGCATTGGTGGATTTTAATCCAGACTCCACTTTAGATGGTATGGCGTTATC
Organism: Iris macrosiphon; assembly: GCA_036927795.1. NCBI lineage: Eukaryota > Viridiplantae > Streptophyta > Magnoliopsida > Asparagales > Iridaceae > Iris > Iris macrosiphon. The sequence continues at coordinate 185,048,882 of JAYESA010000005.1, forward strand.
CGTAAATCCTCTTAATTTAACTCCTCCTGGTCCTTTGTATAAATACCTTGGTTTTGGTATTTTTGATGATTCGCAGACGCAAGGGAGGAGGGGCCGCCCTCGGCGGTCGATGGCCGCCATAATTTCTTACGCGGAGCCGAAGGAGGAAACGACCTCTTACGAGTCCGAGGTTGCCATTGAAGAGCTCATCCCTGAGGATCCACGTGATCATATTTCTGAAGGGCCGTCAACGAAACCCGCTGCTCTCTGAGTCCTGGAAGATAACTTAAGTACTTTGGCGGTAACTACAACTGTGACGGGTGGGCCTTCAATCTTGCATGTAGAAGCTCTGAATGCTATCTCCCCTTGGCTTTAGGGATGGCGAAGGACATCTGATGAAACCCTCTACGGGGGACATGACGGCGAAGGTTCCTATCGCTACAGGTCCTTCTGGTGTGGTGGTTGCTCCCCTCCTTGTTGTTGTCGAACTAGCTGTTGCTGGCACAACCTCGGACGTCAACCCTATAAAGATCGATATTTCTTGACTGCCTAGTGCCCAAATGCTTCTTTTAACTTGGAGGCAGCTTGCAAAGGCTAAAGCCTCTCGACGTTCTGCGGTTGTCGTCCTATTATCGAGGCCGTCTATTGTTGTTGTGCCTCCTCCACGACCAACTGTAGTCCCTACAGTCATGACTCCTTTGACTCCTTCTACTTTGGTTGACGAAGAAGAATCCTCGAAGGATACCATTCAGAGCTTCTACATGCACCTGAAGTGAGGGGTACAAACTATCCTGGGACGAGGCAAGACCTTTACTTGGTCCAAGAACTATGCCCAGAACCAAGTTAAGCTTTTGAGGACCATCCCTGGTCTTAAGCAGATAGCTGACCTTTTAAGCCAAAAGCTGGTGGAGGTGGAGCAGTGCCTGAACAAATTACATCAGGCATGACAGTTTAATCTGGTCGTTGCAGTGAAAGAGGAGCATGAGTTCCTTCTAATGTATATGGATTAGGTGAAGATCGCTCATGCGCGAAACAAGGAGGCCATGGAACAAGACCTCAGGAAGCTGGATCTTAAGCATGATGACTTGAATGATCGAGGGAAGACCTGCCTTGCTTGAAAAGACTCTACAACCCATGCCATGGTTGAGATCAATGAATAGATTATGCAACTTCAAACCAGACTGACGATCGCGGAGGGCGATCTTCAGGAGTCTCATCGAGAGAAGGAGGTCATCTTCCGGGAAACTAGCAAGGTGGCCCATTCTTCCGCGACCTTGGAGTACACGTTGAAGTGATTGGAGGATAAGCATCAGAAGTATGCTCACTTTGATGATCCTGCGACTTTGGCTCGGGAAGCCGAGCGCAGAGTCAGAACAAATATTGACGCTTCCATTGCTCGGCAACTGGAGCGTATAGAGGAGCTGTGCACCAATGAGGAGTAGCAGTAGTTTGCGTTTCTTTTTTTTGAAATAGTCTTTTGTTCTTGTTTTATAGTTTACTGTGCAGTAGGGATTTGGATCTTCCCCTATGTGTAGTTTGCACCTTTTACTTCTATAAAATAAAGTTTTTTTTGTCGCAATTGGCTTGCTAACTTGATTCGTACCCTGAAAGAGAAATGACCACTTCTTGTGCTTCACGTGTGGTTATGCGCCTGATGTATTCACACCGTTGTGTCAGTCCGGTTCTCCGAGAGGATCACGCCAAATCTTGACAATCATAGTTTAGGTTGCGTAGGGATGAATCATCGCATCTCACTATGAAGATCGTTACGATTCACCAGATGAGCCGCCAATTCTTTGCCTATAAATAGCGAATGATCTGTAGGCTGCTTGCATTAATTCATGTTTTTGGGCTTGATGGCTTCTGGAAATGCTCCGAAGAAAACCAACATGTCTCTTTCCATGGCCCTGGTGGCCTCTTACTCCTACTCCGGCAAGCCCGAGCCGTTACCTGCCGGAGAAACGTCTGTCACTCGAGTGCAGAAGATAGATATCTTCCAAGAACTCCTTGAGTCCCCTGGCAACTCGGAGGAATGGGCTTTTGAATACACTTCTCATCCATTGTTTGCATCCTCGGATGCTTGTTTCTTTCATTTTTTTGGCAATGTACATCAATAATTTGGAGTACTCTGACTCCTCTTCTGTTCGATGTTTGCATTCTCTCCTTCTTTTTAATAGAAGGAGAAATTACTTTCATTTTTGTTGTGACATTTGCGGTGCTAGTACTAGAGGTGAGATGGTCGTAGTACAGTATTTGAAGCAAGTATGGACATCCAACTGGGGATTTTGGTGGACCTACTACCCTTTTGTGCACTTGGGATACGAGTAGTAGATTCAAAAATAAACCCTATCAGAGGTAATATGGACGTGATAGTTTTTGTGGATTTTAAGGATATCTCGCTGGAGAATTTTGGTGGACCTATTACCCTTTTGCGCATTTGTGGTGCCAGTAATAGATTCGAAAATAAATCCTATCAGAGGTAATATGGATATGATAGGTTTTGTGGACCCACTATTTTTTGCACACGTTAATGCAATTAATATGTTTGAGACAAGCCTTGCCATAGATAATATGGACGTGAAAGTTTTTGTGGACTTAACACCGCGGGCATAGTCCGGATTGGGTACGGATGATAAGTTGGAAGACAATCAATATCAGAGGTAATATAGACATGATGTTTGATGGTCAAGGCCGAAAAGTTTGCTCAGAGATAATATGGACATGGCAGACTCCGTCGGAGTATTGTATTAGAGCGCCAGTCCAGAGGTAAGGTGGATATGAACCAGCGCCCAGGGAGATACGATGTAGTTTGGTAATATATGAGTACTAGTTTAATTTAGACTTAATACTTTTTGAGGAACTTATCATTGATAGGAATTAGGAGCAAGTCGCCATTGGGTTTTGCTCGTCGGTATACGCTGTTGGAAAATACGATTTCCACAACGAACGGGCCCTCCCGTTTAGGTTAGAATTTGTCGACCGTCTTATGAGTCATAACCATCGGTCTTCTTACTGTTAAGACGAGGTCACCCATTTGAAACGTTCTCTGTTTTACCCGTTTGTTGAAGGCTCCAGAGAGACGCACTTGATACAACTCTATTTGTTGTTGAGATAAGAGTCATTTCTCTTCGAGCGCTTCTAACTCCTATAACCGTCGATGCTAGTTGTCATCCGTGGTTAATTGGTTGGAGAGAGATACTCGTAGTGAAGGTATTTAGACCTCGAGTGGGAGTACCACCTTATTTTTGTACACCAAAGATAATGGTGTGTTCCCAGTAGCTATTGGGGCTGTTGTTTGGTAGGCCTAGAGACATTCACCCATCTTCTCGTTCCAATCGCATTTGTTGGAAGACACAAATTTCTTGAGGAGCTTTATGATGGTTTTGTTGAACGCTTCCGCTAGACCATTTACTGCGGGATTGTATGCCATGGAGGCTATATTTTGGATTCGGTTCTTGTCACAAAACTGATAGAAGGCATGACTTACAAACTTTGGACCATTGTCGTGGATGATCCTACACGGCAAGCCGAAGCGATATATGACGTGATGCTTGACGAAGTTAATCATGTTTGCTGTTTTGACTTCAGTGAGCGGAATGCTTCCGCCCATTTGGAGAAATAGTCGGTGATCGCCAGGATGAACCGATATCCTTTTAATAATGGCGAACTGATTGGTCTGATGATATCCATTCCCTACACCTCAAATGGCCAAGATGATACCACTAGGTGTAGGAACTCAGATGACTGGTGGATAAAGTCTACATAGATTTGGCATGCTTAGCACTTTCTTGCATAATCGACAATATCTGCTACCATCGTCGGCCAATAGTAGCCCATTCTCCCAAAATGGTCCTGTAGCTTTGGACATGGCTAAAGTGCCCAGCAGACGCCATCGTGAGCTTCATGGTGGACTTGTTTTACCTCTGCATTCGACAAGCATCGAAGCAGAAGGCCATCGTTGGACCAATGGTACAACATTTTGGTATCCGTATCGTAATAGAAATGAAGGGAGCGTCTTCTGATTGAAGTAGCTTCCTTTGAGTTTTCAAGAAGAATTTCACAGACTGCGTAGTCGATGAATAACAGCCTCCAATTTTGAGTATCGGTATTGACCTCTCCTGCATAGCTGAGACATAAGTGTTGGTTGCTTTTGGAGAAGACCAGCTCTTGACCGATTACCGTGATTAACTGATGGGTGTTGTCTGGGACTGCCAAGGAAGCAGCGAGGTCGGCTAAAGTGTCCGCCTCAATGTTTTGCAACCGAATGACATGCTCAATAAAGAATATCTTGAAAGTCGTGATGATATTGTGTGCAGCTTGGTGGTAGGGATCAAGTCTTTGTTTCAGACTTCATATACTCTCCGAACTTGATTGGCAATAAGATGAGAATCGCCATAGGCTTCTAAGTACACTACTCTAACTTTTTTGGCGAGCTGGGGCCCGATGATTAGAGTATTGTATTTTGCCACATTATTGGAGCATGGCTCCGTGAGAGAGTATGTATTATTGAGAACGAGGCTGTATGGGGAGATCAACACTATCCCGACCCCTGCGATGATGTTGCCTTTGGGCCCTACTCTTGAAGCCCCGTCAAAGAACATTCGCCAAACTGATTCGTGTGAGGTGACATTGGCGTCTACCACTTCGTCTAGAATCTCTTTATAAAGTTTTGAGGTTTTTGACCCCAGGTGGACTGCCAGAAAGTTGGCAAATGCCTGACCCTTGTTGGCCTTCTGTGGAACGAATACCATATCATATGGAGATAATAGTATTACCCAGGTAGCTAAGTGGGAACTTAGTACCCCAGGTTTTGTCATGAGTAACCTGAGGGGGTTGACTCGCGAGATTATGTGAATGGTCTGTCCAGTCACGTAGTATCGAGTTTTCTGGATGGCGAATACCAGCGCAAGGCACTCTTTCTCGATGGCGGTATATCTATGCTCTGGGCCGGCCATCATCCGGCTGAGGTAGTATATGGCCTGCTCGTTGCCTGAATCACTATTCTGGGATAACAGGGCACCAAGAGAGTGATCTATTGCGCATAGATAGAGCATGAATGACTATCCCTTGGTCGGGGACACCAACAAATAAGGATTTGATAGGTATTCTTTGATGTTGTCGAATGCTCGTTGTCACTCTTCATTCCAAACAAAGGAGACACCTTTCTTCATGAGTTGTGTGAACGGCCGATAACGTCCATAAAGGTTTGATATGAGACTCCTGATGTATGCCAACCTCCCTTGGAGACCGTAGAGTTCCTGAAGGTTCCTTGGCGGGTGCATCTCCAGGATGGCCTTGGTCTTATCGGGGTCTATATGAAAACCCTGGTAAATGATAACAAAACCCAGGAATTTGCCATTGGAGACTCTCCGAAAGGACTTGGTAGGGTTCATCTTGAGGCGGTGTGTGCGCATTAAGTCGAACACAGTCCTCAGATCTTGGAGGTGATCATCTTTGGAGCGACTCTTGATGGCGATGTTGTCGACGTAGCATTTCATCGTCTTACAGAGATATTCATAAAAAATGATGCTCAAAGCTCGCTGATATGTAGCACATGCATTTTTCGTACCGAAAGGCATGACCGTATAGAGTATACGCCTACGGGGTCCGGAATGACTGTCACCCTAACTTTTTCAGCTAGGGGTAGTTTGGTAATTTGACATAGGTATTTAATTTTAGGAATATAATATTGAATATTAGTATGATGATTGTATTAATTATTTGATTATGTTGAGCTATAAATTATTTGAGGCTTATATTAATTATTTAGTTAAAAGACTCGTGCTATTTATTTTAGTTAGAGAGATTAGCCCAATATTTAGGCTTGATACATATGGACCCATTTAGACTTGTCATGACAAATAGTAAACCCAACTTTGACCCAATCCCATTAGTCATTTCCACTAATTAATTAAAGAGAATTAGTTTAACTATAATTAATTAGAGACTTCCAAAAATACCCATCCTTAATTATTCCTCATAATTTACCATGTAGGGGTAACTTAGACCGTTGCAAGTGACTTGGGGAAGGAGAGAAGAGGTCGGCCACTATTAGAAGGGGTTGTCCTCCCTCTCTCCTTATTTGCATTCATTTTTTATCCAAAATTCTAGATCCCCAATTTTCCACATTCCCACCATTCGAAATACCTCGACTTTTTCAGAACAGGTCCGAGTCAAATAGTAATGATTCGAAGCACTTCTTTTTACATTACACTATTTCGGAAATCCAAGGACTCGATCATATGGATATGTTCAATTTCCCTCGTAATTCACCCTATTTCCTTCTCAAATCCATCACTCTTGGAGCTTAGAAGCTTGGAGAAGCAAGGAGCGCAAGAAGGAGGAGCTTTGGAGCTAGAGATCGTATCCGAAAAGTGTCCAATTGTATTTTCATTGGGAAACCATCTCTCAATTGGTAATTTCTGAATTTTCCTTTCATTGTAGCTTCTTAATCATGCATATAGGAACAATTTCTAGGCTAATTGGCTATGTATTGTGAGTTCTATCTGGTATTTTGTGTGCATGTTAGGGAATTACATGTTTGACACATCAATTGTGTGTCATGAGACTAATTAGATCTAACTAGACTTAGATCAGGGTTGTGGTATTAGGTACATGTCCACAAATGGATATGTGTAGGCCATATCATGGTATTTTGTGATACGGTGCGACACAGGGCCCAAATTTGGGTGATTAGTGTTAATTCTCTTCAATTCCTATTTTAAATAGCTATAATAGTTATTAATGTGTATTTAATATGTGAGAATAATTATTGTGAGGAATTTTGAGTGTTTAAACCTCAATTGGATTGGTATCATGAGAAATTCACATAGCACACTCAAGGTATTTGATGAAATGGTTATTAGTGCATTTTATGTCTTCACTCAACCTTATTGTGGATATATATATATATATATATATATATATATATATATATATATATATATATATATATATATGGGTACTAATCTATACTATACTTATGTATCTGTATTTCTATTTGTGTATATGTGATCGTGTGTGTGTGTGTTAGATTGATGATTGTAAGTGAACTGTCTGTGAAGTGGGGGTATGGTGAGAACTGTATTGTCTGTGTAGTGTTTGTGTACTGTGTACTGTGTTTGGGTCGAGTGTAGGCAGCAGTATACAGACTGAGGGTTTGGGGGTACTCAGGTTCTAGTGAGAGTTCTCTGTGACAGTGCTGGCAGGGTGTGAGAGATGAGAGAGCTAGGTACAACATAGGTACTGAGAGTACATGTGTGTTAGTGTACACTCATGTATACTAAAATATGGTGATTGGAGAGGAGCGTTAAGGTCCCTACAGGCATACATTGCAGTGGCATTCGCATTAACTGCAGAGGATATATGCAAGAAGATGAACCTAGGTTTCAGTGTAGTGAGGATGGGGGCACATTAAGTTGCAATACATTCAATTAAGTGGGGGTGTTATTTCAGTAGTGTACAGGCATGTGCAAATAGATGGGGTTGAGGTTGTAGTATGATACACAAGGGTGATAGGTACATATATTTTAAGTATCAGATCATGTGTATTAGCGGACTGAGTATCAGGTAGCAGCAAGTGAGTAAGGGGAAGTTGAGCTCAGATCGAGCATTAACAGTGTTAGGTAAATCTGGGAAGTAAGGTGATCAACAATGGCAATGCAGATGTGCACTATTATAGAAGTAGCAGTTAGTTTACCTGTGTATGAGGTTTGGCTTGACATACAAGGTTAAGAGGGGTATCAGTAGAGTATCAGGGATACTATCATAGAGTGAGTGAAGAGGTGAGCTCGGGTTCATCATCACAGTACTACCTTGCCAGGGGAGTCAGGTTAATGACAGTTATTGATACATTAGCAACAGATAGTAGAAGGGAATAGCTTTACATCTAAGGGAGTGATAGGCTCAGGCACTGTCTGATGGGGGAACTACAAGTGCAAGGGGGATCGGGCTACATGGTGCATTGCATATTGGTTGCAAATGTGAGAGAAAGTAGAAGCAACAAAAGCATGTTTGTTGTTATCATCTCCAGTGAGTTGTCTGTCTCAGTATTTGAGCGAGAAGTATGTTATATTATGCACTGCAGTACCAGTGACAGCCAGGTGAAGGAAGGATTTAATGAGGTGAATCATATTGGAGGGATCTCAGTTAGTGTATGACTAGCCATTAGTTAGATGTTAAGGTAGATATATGGGCATGTATTGAAGGTTTTAGTATGATGCAAATTAGTGCAATAGGAAGTTAGCTAATGTGTGTATTAGTATCAGTCAGTGGTTAGTATCAGGATAGTTAGATAACAGTTGAGGGTTATACTAAGTATCAGTTTGTTGGTTAATGAGAAATTTGGATAATCCAGTATGTGAGTATTAACTGTTAGTATGTAGTAGCTAGTATCAGTATTGGTATAAGTTAGACTTAACAGTCCGGTAGTATATAGTGTAAGTTAGCTAGATATCAATTAGCTTAGTTATTGTGTTATTACTTAAGTTATCAGTAGTATTAGAATGTTAGCTTAGTTAGCTTATATGATGCATGTCAGTATCAAGGTTAGCTAGTATTTTGTGTTAGTAATTAGTAGTATATATATATATGGAGGGTTAATGTAACTATGACTTGGAAACCAAGTATAACCTTAGTTGGACGTAGAATTATCCTAGAAGCATGCATTTTACTCATTTACCCCTTATTACATAAATTAACTTGATATTCATCTATAGGATTGTGTGACACCAGCTCGGACACCGAGTTACCCTTTTTACTAAGGACTCGAGGCGAGTACATCTCTATGTTAGTTTTTATTTCATGATAGTGTATATATCACATATTCTAGAACTGTATACTTGATTCTGACACAGTGGTTACACGGATTGGTACTATGTGGATCCTTTCAGGAGATGTTATTCCTTATCGTGTTCAGCGGGTACTCATTCATATTTATTTTATCTTGTGTATCGGGTATTGATTTTAGTATACTTCGTGTTCACACACTGCTCGAGTTCAGTGTGCCCATATTCGTGTTCGTAATGTATTGTGATTGGATCCATGAGTATTAGTTGGAGATGTGGGAGTAGGAGTTGGTTATATGATCAAGCCCAAGTGTATTCGTATATATGTCGATTATATATCACACGTGTAATCGAGTTACCATATTGTATTCGTGTTTAACCTAAATCGATCACAAAATGAACTTGTACTCTATGGCACATTAATTAGTTTTATCTATTTCCACTATATTATAGTTATTCATTTTGTCTGTTCTTTATTCCACTACATTACCTGTTCACTCTAGTTCACTCTATTTCTAATGTTTAGTTATCTAGTATTCTTTTATATTATCTGTTATATATGCTTGATTGTGTATTTAAAACTGCTTTTAGAGGTATGTACTTCGCCCTAATCCTGACTGGATATATTTTTTAGATGATTGGCTTATGAACTAGTGTTCCACCTTCTACGGGCTGCAGGACGACATACCATTAGAGGATACTCCTTTAGAGAAGGATGACCTAGTGCCAGATTTTGAGGAGGCTTATATTATTTGTTTAGACTTGTGTTAGACTCTATTGAGATTATTAGCATGTATATATATATTTCTGACTTATGGATGTATCAAGACTCTTTTCTTCATTTTTTCATCTTATGCTTTATCTTTCTTAGTTGCATTGTGATTAAGTATAGTTTACCATTATCGTACACCATATTGTTCCTCCGTTTGGAGTTGAGACGACATTGACGAGTACCTTATACATATTGTGTATGATATTAGATTATAGATGACCCAGACAATATTCTACCGTCGATGCTGTGACGTAGGTTAGGCGTTGATCACTACTCGTGCCCTCATTCCGGGTGCGGGTCGTGACACATTTTTAGTGGTGCCCCATGCAGGCCAAAGTCGCATTTGGAGCGATATCATAGTAGTGCTCACCTAGAGTACTGCTATGTGCCTGCTTTAGGATATAGGATATAGGCTGAGAGAATACTCAATCACAACTAGGAAATAATTCTAAATATCTGTTTGTTATCCTTACCTATTGAATATTGCTTTACTTTGAATAATTTTGTCCTTCTTTGATAATATCGTTTCTTACTCAATATTGATTCCTTGTTTCAATCTATCTTCAGAATGCCGCCGAAGACGCGTTTCCAGCGCTCAGGTGCAATGTCAGCAAGGTCGGTCACTTTATCGCCTATGAGGGCAGTGCCAGCAGACGTTGTTCCAGCAGCTATATTTTAGAGGTTTGCTTCACTAATCCAGGTAGGCATTTTTGCAGTAGCTTTCGGGGGTGCTCCTCCTCCGGTGCAGAGGGCAGCACCGACAGTTTCAGGGGATGTTCCACCAGCACCCCCCGCAGTCGATCATACATAGATATTGGCACACTTTCAACAGATGATGGAGGCAAAGTAGTGCCAATCAGAGGTTATGAGGTAGGGCATTAAGAATGCCCACCATATTATGCTCGCCGCAGTCGGGAGAGTCGTCTTAATCCAGCCACAGATGGCACTACCTCAGTTTACCCCACAATAGCCAAGGCCGAGGACTATCATAGATTTCAAGAGGATGGGGTCGAATGACTTTAAAAGCATAGAAGGGATTATTTATGTTGATGATTGGATAGAAAACATTGATCGAAACCTGCGACTGGCGTAGATTCCAAAGAGGTTGTAGGTATAGGTCGCAGGAAGCATGACTTGGTTCAGGACGGACCCCGGGATTTCAGCACCAGGACTTACATGGGACACTTTTAAAGAGCTCTTCAAGGAAAAGTTCTTTCCAGATGTGGCTCTGACATCTCTAAAGAGCCAGTTTTAGTACCTCGTTCAGAGAGGCATGATAGTGGATGAGTATGCGGCAGAGTATTACAGATTATGATACTTTATGGAGGAACAAAACCCAGAGGAAGGGCAAGGAAGTTTAGGAAGGGCTTGAACAAGGAGATCAAATCATATACGAATGGAGACCCCACCGCCACTTTTTAGAAGATTTTGAGGCAGGCATAGCGGGCAGAGGATGATCTAGCGTTTAGCTCTCAGGGGCCGAGGGACATCGGAGGATCCAGAACTAACACTGGACCAATGAAGCGGCCTCACTTTTAGCAGCAGCATCAAAGGTACTTCCAATAGCTAAGGCAGTAGTACTATTGACCAGCTAGAGCGCCAGTACAGTAGACGCACCAGATCCTGAGGCTAGCTATTCCTTGCCTATTCTGTAAGAAGCAGGGACACGGATGGGATGTGTGCAAGATAAGATTGGGCCAATATTTATTCTGTGGAACAGGAGACCACCAGTTGAGGCCTTGTCCTAGAGCTCCAGCTCAGGGAAGAGCCCAGGCAAAGAGAGCACCCGCGAGACCACCAGCAGGACACCAGAGAGGACCTTCCCTACCACCGCAACAACAGCAGTTCGCTCAGCACCAACAGCAGCAGAGAGGTGCCCAGCGACAATGGTGAGCTTTCGCCTTGACCGTCGAGGTGAAGCCTGTCGATGATGTTATTTCAAGTTCAATCTATCTTGACTCTATTCTAGTTATGCTTTATTGGATTTTGGTGCTTCACATTGTTTTGTATCTGTATCTTTTGCTCTGAAACATCACCTTGAGATTGAACCATTGGCGAGGACTTGCAAGATCACGACCGGGGGTGGCATTATCCTGGACAGTGATGTTTGCAAGGATCAGAGAGTTTCTTTGGGAGGCTGAGAGTTGATAGTGTGTCTACTCGTAATGCCACTTCTGAGCTACGATATAGTACTCGGGATGGATTGGTTAAGTAGGCACCATGCTAGTATTGATTGTCGGGGAGGCAAAGTTTTGTTTCAGGCGTCAGGATAGCCAAAGTTTGAGTTCGTCAGTGGAGCAGTAGAGCAGAGCTAGGGAGAATTCTATGGAGCTTTGGTGGAAGAGAAAGAGCAGCCACATCCATTATTTATAGAGTATATGGACGTCTTTCCGGAGGAGTTATCGGGGTTGCCACCAGACCGAGATATGGAGTTCTCTATAGACATGGTGCCAGGCGTAGAGCCAATATCACAACATGTCTATAGGGTGAACAACAACGAACTGGCAGAGTTGAAGAAGCAAGTAGATGAGTTACAGGACAAGGGCTTCATCCGCTCCTTCATCCGCTCCAGTTCATCACCATGGGGTTCTCCGGTATTATCTGTACCAAAAAAATATGGGTCGGTACGCATATATATCGACTACATGGTACTCAACATCCTCACTATCAAGAATAAATACCCATTGTCGCGGATTAATAATTTATTTGATCAGTTAAGCGGAGCGAAGGTTTTCTCAAAGATAGACTTGAGGTTGGGGTACCACCATGTGAAAGTGAAGAAGGAAGACATTCTGAAGACAGCTTTCAGGACCCAATATAGGCAGTTTAAGTTCTTCGTGATGCCATTTGGGTTGACCAATGCCCCAACGATAATCATGAACTTGATGAATAAGGTGTTTCATCAGTACTTGGATTAGTTTGTGGTAGTATTCATTGACGATATACTGTTCTATTCGAAGACCCCAAAGGAGCATAAGAAACACCTGAGGATAGTTCTGGAGACCTTAAGGAAGGAGAAGCTTTATGGCAAGCTTTCAAAGTTTGAGTTCTTCCTTGATAAGGTTAAATTCCTCGGGCATGTGATTACAGGAGACGGGATCTCAATAGACCTAAAGAAGATTTCAGTAGTTGAGTCATGGTCTACCCAGATTTCAGTGGCGGAGATTAGGAGTTTTCTTGGATTGGCAGGCTATTATCGGAGATTTGTTCAGGATCTTTCAAGATTGCCGAGCCAATGACTAGACTAACCAAGAAGGACGTGGAATTCGTTTGGACTGAAGATTGTTAGGCTGCTTTTGAGGAGCTAAAGAAGAGATTGACTACAACTCCAGTGTTGATATTGCCAATAAGGACAGGAGGATTTTCTATATATAGTGATATGTTGGGTAAGGGCTTGGGATGTGTGTTATAGCAGAACGGAAAAGTGATTGCCTATGCTTTCAAGAAATTACGCCCGCATGAGAAGAATTACCTGACCCATGACCTGGAGTTGGCAGCAGTTATTTTTTCTCTTAAACTGTGGAAGCACTACTTGCATGGAGAGTGGGTAGAGATCTTTACTGATCATAATAGATTGAAATATGTGTTGCACAAAAGGAGCTCATTATAAGGCAGAGCGGAAGTTGGAGTTGATGAAGGACTTTAATATTTCCTTGCAGTACCATCCAGGAAAGGCCAACATATTCACAGATGCCTTAAGCAGATATCCAGTGGCTATGTACTTGATGAGGGACAGGCACTTGTTGGCCGATCTTGATAGCTTGGGTATTGAAGTATTAGTTCCTGGAGTTGCAACACAGATGTGAGGACTTTAGGTACAGTCAGTATTGATGGAATAAATTAGAGCTGCACAGTTCGAGGATGAGTCTCTAAGGAGCATCAAAGCGCAGGTACGGATGGGATTGGCAAAGGAATTCAGTATTACAGATGATAGATTATTACGCCACGGAACCAGATTATGTGTGTCGAGTGGAGCATTTGGCGAGGAGGTTCTTCAGGAGGTGCATCGATCTTAGTACTCTATGCATCCAGGTGCCAACAAGATGTATAGGGACATGAGAGAGAATGTTTGGTGGTATGGTATAAAGTAGGAGGCGGCTAGCTTCGTATACAAATATTTTGTATGCTAGAAGGTAAAGGCAGAGGCCAGGTGGATTGCTTCAGTCTTTACCCATTCCAGAGTGAAAGTGGGAGAATGTGACGATGGACTTTGTTTCAGGGCTTCCGTGTTCTCCAGAAGGTAAAGATACGATTTGGGTCATCGTAGACAAGTTGACCAAATTGGCCCATTTTCTTCCATTCAAAGTGGATACGTCTACAGAGAAGCTCGCGGAGATGTATATACGTCAGATAGTCAGATTGCATGCAGTTCCTGTGAGTATATTCTCAGATCAGAATAGTCACTTTACATCCCACTTCTAGAGGAGTTTACAGGCTAGCTTGGGCACTCAGCTCAAGTTTAGTACCACATATCACCCTCAGATAGATGGAAAGTCAGAGAGGACTATTCAGACTCTCGAGAATATGCCACACAATTAAGTTTTGGATTTTAGAGGCTCTTCGGAGGATCATCTTCACCTGGTAGATTTTTTTATAACAACAGCTACCAGACAAGTATTGAGATGTCACCATTTGAGGCGTTATATGGACGGAGATGCTGCCATCAATTATTATAGGAAGATGTTGGTGAGAGAGCCTTATTGGGACCAGAGATGGTCGTGGATGCAGCTGAGAAAGTGAAGCTCATCAGGAATAGGCTTCGGGAAGCGCAGAACAGACAGCAGTATTAGGTCGATACCATCAGAGACCATTAGAGTTTGAGGTATAAATTTTGTTTTGCATTGCTTGCGATTGCTTGTTATAGTTAGAGTGCTAAAGATGTGTTTTGTGCTAGGTTGGTGACCCGGTGTTCTTGAGAATTTCTCTGACATGGGGCAAGATTCACTTTGGTGGAGGCAAAAAGCTTAGTCCACGGTATATCGGACCCTTCGGTGTTCTTGAAAGGGTCGGTGCAGTGGCCTACAGACTAGACTTGTCGCCTGCATTAGAGGGAGTGCACAACGTGTTCCACGTGTTGCAGCTGAGATCGTATATGGAAGATCCTAGCCATGTACTAGATCACTCGGAGATCGAGGTTGGTCCGACTTTCAGCTACCCAGAGTAGCCCGTGGAGATTTTAGACCGCAGGAAGAAGGTGTTACGGAACCAGACGATTCCTTTGGTGTGCGTCGCATGGAGGCATCACTCGCAAAGAGAGAGTACCTGGGAGCGAGAGGCCAAGATACGCGAGCGATATCCTTATCTGTTTGAGCCATGAGGTATAATTATGCTTGTTTGTATTGATTGCCATTAGTAGTTAGTTTCTTCCTTAATTTTGAGGACAAAATATTTCTTAGGTGGGTAGGATTGTCACGCTCACTTTTCTAGCTAGGAATAGTTTGGTAATTTGATATGGATATTTAGTTTTAGGAATATAATATTGAATATTAGTGTGATGATTGTATTAATTATTTGATTATGTTGAGCTATAAATTATTTGTGACTTATATTAATTATTTAGTTAAGAGACTTGTGTTATTTATTTTAGTTAGAGAGATTAGCCAAATATTTAGACTTGATACATATGGACCCATTTCGACGTGTCATGACAAATAGTGAACCTAACTTGGACCCAAGTCCATTAGTCATTTTTACTAATTAATAAAGGAGAATTAGTTTTATTACAATTAGTTAGAGACTTCCAAAAATATCTACCCTTAATTATTCCTTATAATTTACCATACAGGGTAACTTGGACCTTTGCAAGTGACTTGGGGAAGGGGATAAGAAGACGGCCACTATTAGAGGGGGTTCTCCTCCCTCTCTCCTTATTTGCATTTATTTTTTATCCTAAATTCTAGATCCTCAATTTCTCACATTTCCTCAATCAATTTTTCCCTCAATTCACCTCCATTTCCTTCTTAAATTTATCACTCTTGGAGCTTAGGAGCTTGGAGAAGCATGGAGGACAAGGAGTAGGAGCTTTGGAGCTAGATATCATATTCGGAACGTGTTCAATTATATTTTCATTAGAAATCTATCGCTCAATTGGTAATTCCTGAATTTCCCTTTTATTGTAGTTTCTTAATTATGCATTTGACCGTTAGGAATAATCTAATGGCATAGGGCTACCTATAGGAATAATTTCTTGGCTAATTGGCTATGTATTATGAGTTCTATATGGTATTTTATGTGCATATTGGGAGAATTATGAGTTTGACACATCAATTATGTGTCATAAGACCAATTAGATCTAATTAGACTTAGATCTTAATTGTGGGACTAGGTGCGTGTCCATAAATAGATACGTGTAGACCGTATTATGGTATTTTATGATACAGTGCGACAAGGTACCCAATTTTGGGTAATTAGTGTTAATTATCTTCAATTCCAATTTTAAATAGTTATAATAGTTATTATTGTGTATATTTAATATATAAGAATAATTATTGTGAGGAATTATGAGTGTGGATACCTCAATTGGATAGGTATCATAAGAAATTCATATAGCACACTCAAGGTGTTTGATGAAATGGTTATTAGTGCATTTGATGTGTTCACTCAACCTTATTGTGTGTGTGTGTGTATATATATATATATATATATATATATATATATATATATATATATATATATATATATATATGGGTACTAGTCTATATTATACTTATGTATCTATATTTCCATTTGTGTATATGTGATTGTGTGTGTGTGTGTGTGTGTGTGTGTGTTATATTGATGACTGTAAGTGAACTGTCTGTCAAGTGGGGGTATGGTGAGAACTGTATTGTGTGTGTAGTTTTTGTGCACTGTGTACTGTATAATGATCCCACTTATTTTTCTCAGCGAGATGACTTGTTTGAGGCAAAAAATTTCCAGACTTGGCCCTTCATGAGTTTAGACTTAGACTTTCAAATGCTTGCTTGGAGTATCGCCCGACCGAGGCAAATCATTGCTAAGGTGGGTGGCTACGATGAACTTGTATTTGCTTAGCCAACACACTTAAAATATGGACGATACATATTAGTCGCTAGGTGAATCACCCCATGCATACTAGTAAAGAATACAACGCACCTAGCTAAGAGAATAATCCTAAATTGTATTGCTTGTGTTAGAACATAGAAATAAAACTTTGCTTTTAAATGGACCCTCGCATGCAACCTTGCCTTATGAAAGTAGACCCTATTATACCTCGAGTAGAACGTTATACTCTGAGTAGTGAAATGTCGACACTTATTTACACTGCACGTCCCTAGATTATGTCCCTTGGTATGTCCCTTTACGGTTTTACTCCTTGCTTTACCCATAGGCCCGTGCCAATGTGAATGCTTATGTTCAATATAAATGCATGCTTGCCTGCTTATTTGTAGTTTGTACTCGTTGCCTCATTGCAATGCTTGTCATATAAATTATGCCACAAATCAAGTAACACTATCTGTATCGTGCATGCATCTAGTTAGCCAGAAGACTATTAAATAGTCCTTCTGTGCAATATTAATCTGCAAGTATCCGGGACCGTTAGGTCACCAAGGCAGTCCCCGAACCATGGGAATGCATCAAGTCAAGTTGAATACTGAACGAGAATTATGTCAAGCAAATCAAGAATTACAGCTCGTGGAGCAATGCTCGTTCAAAACAAGAATCATGGATTATTATGTCAAGTTGTGAATCTGGAAGACCAAGACTTGCATGTCACGGATAACTTGGAAACAAGGGGATTTTCGTATCTCGTTCTACGGACGGTCTCCGAGGCACCGAGGCTGATCCAATCCAGATGGAACTCATGTAATATTTTTTTCATATACAAGCAGGATGGCGTATGCACTTCACGCTGCGCCATTCTTGCTCTAAGATTGATAGTCTCATGTACAGGATGGCATGGCGTGTAGCAACTCATGTACTTTACGTTGTACACCATCCTCGTTCATGACTATAACTCATCCTTTATGGCTATGCCATCGACTCATATTCATATAGATAAGTCATCATTGCTTAGCGGCAATCCGCGTGTGAGTCATTGCATCGCATCCAGTAAACTAAAACACCTGAACGATTATGAGTATAGCCATCTATACAAATGGAACAACCTGAATAATCTATTGAATACTTGAACATCCATTGCAATACGACTGAATATTCTGTATAACTCATGCACCCGAAATATAACCTCGCCCACGACACTTGTGTTTGCTTATGCAATTGCCCCTGGATTATATATATGGTCGTGCTTGATTTAACTTAGTTTTCCTTGGACAGAGAAGGATGGATGATAATTTGGTAAGTCTCGATGTGTTACTATTATATCGCACAACGCACGCCATACGGGTTAGGCTTTACATCATTGTCATAAAATTGATCCTAAGTCAAGATTAGAAAGAAAACTTAATAGATGGTGCACGAAACCTTTATAAAGTGTTTGGATTTATCGAGCGGGCGAAAAGCCTCTCCACCAGTGCATTTATGTACTGATAACCCACCAGATTGCTTACAGGGTGCGGGAGAACCTCGTTTGGTGCGGATGCCTCCTTCGTGCGTGTTAAGGCATGGAGTTCACTCTGGAGCCTTGGAGCGTCGCGTCCGGAACTGAAGCACATATATAAAATATAATATTGGAATATCGCCTATGCAATCATTCCACAAATGTAGCCACTTGTCATGCTTTTACTGTTTCAGAGAGAGAAAGTCTTGAGCAA
This sequence comes from Iris macrosiphon, assembly GCA_036927795.1. NCBI lineage: Eukaryota > Viridiplantae > Streptophyta > Magnoliopsida > Asparagales > Iridaceae > Iris > Iris macrosiphon. The sequence continues at coordinate 185,067,151 of JAYESA010000005.1, forward strand.
CTTGTAATCTTGCCCTAACGCCGCTTGTAACACTTGTTCAATATCAATAAAGATCTTGTTTTACTTCTATACTTATGTTATTAAATGCTTCTGCTATTGACGACTCTGTGAACTTGTTACTAATCACCTGAACATTTCTTATTCCGCTGCACTCGAACTATTTGTGCGACTCTGTGGCTTAGTCATCTGACCGCCTATTCGGATCATGGCCTTGCACGGGCGTAGCTTACGCTCGTGCAGTATCACGTCCAAATGGGGAATGATCGTCCCACTGGAGAACTGGCACGGTGATTCGTGTCCAGTGGGGATGGTCGATTACCTGCGGGGTATTGGGGCATAACATATTGGTATCAGAGCATGGCTTTACGCCTTTGGACTTCGTATCAATTTTCTCAGTTTTGAAATCTCGTTCGTGGGTTATATGCATACACTCTCTCTCTCGTTGACCCGATGGAATATTTCATACAATGAGTCTAAATACTTTTAAAAAGTTATATATGAATGATATGATTGCTTGTACAAAATTGTGATGCGATGGCCTTTGTGCCGACATGTGCTAGACTTTATAGAAATAGACTCATGCTAGAATTTACAAGTTATGTGCAAACCTGAATACCTATACAATGTTTACCAAGCTGGTTAATGTGCAAAATAGAATATCGTCCGAATGGTTATCTATGCGTATAGCCTTTCGGCTAAGTTTTGTTGAGTATCGCATGCCAAGACCCTTTGGTGCGAGCTAGTTTGCAAACTAGATTGGGATATCGTTCAAATAAAGACAAGTCAGATTTAAAATGGCAACCGATAGAAACGTTATCAGTTTATCGCTAAGGCGAATATAGAAAATCGTGCTTGGATTTTGGAAAATAGCTCGAACGATATTTCTTGTCGGAAGATACAAATCGAATATGGTTTACTTGGATGATTATTAGCAGGATATATATGAAACCAAGATTTATCTGGCGATGCTTAGGTATCGTGCAGGAAATTCTAAGGAACGACTTGGTGAATATGCTAGTGATTGATGCAAATACGATTGAGACTTTAATTAGGTGACTCGATTCATGAGTGGTGTATGAATCATTTAGAAATATCCAAACAGATTCATAGGTCTCGTGCGATAGTTGGATTGAACGATTTGGGAATGCCTTGAACAAGTGATAAGGCTTATATCGAATTGGAATTCTAGGAAATGGAAATTAATATCTTGGTCAAAGGAAACTTGTTGGAAACTTAGAGGATCGTGCGAGCAATTTTGAATTGAATCAAACGGATTAAAGCTTGAGTAGGATATCGTTCAAATAGAAGTTAGCCCAAAAATGAATATTGTGGTTCGATGAAAGAGTTAAGCGTTAACATATTTGACCTGGAGTTTGAAAGAATGATCTTAAAATCTAGTTCGAAAGATAACCTTCAAAATCAGTCCCAGCCGAGAACGATTATCCTGCGAAACCGCCGGTGTAGTAATTTCACATACGGCACGGATGATCTAACTCATGTGAACAGGTTGGATGATTATTCCAAACGAACTCGATGAATGGAATGTATCAAAAGTGGATAGACTTTGGCTTGAATATTTAAACTTAGTTGTTTGAGGAATGCCAGAAGTAGACTATAAATTTATCAAATAGTAACATTGAAGTTGAATAATTTTCTAAACGAATTATAATTACTACATAAGCGGACATGACTTGATAGATTTTATATATAACTTGGATCGAGCAAAGTGAAATGATAAGGAGTCTCGATCGTTTCGATAATAACCATAACGTTCGACGTTCTTGTCTTATGCGAGCATAACTCTATGCTCGTACATGCGTTACGCCCGGATTAGGACAATTATCCAGTGGGAGCGTTGGCATGGTGATCTCACGTCCAACGAGGGTGATCGAACTTACGGGAGACCAGAGCGTGACAACTGATGAATCATCTTGACTTGTGGTTCGAAACGATAAGACAAATTTGGGAATGCAAGTGAATCGAAAGTGTTTCAGGGATAAGTTAGCCTAAAACTTGGAGTAAATCATGGTTGATGATTTCGTGAACGGATACATAAATCTGGTTGGACGACTTGGAGTTATAATCAAAGGCTTAGAATTGAATAATGACTTGGTAGTCTATACTTGGAATGGATATATAGATTCTATCAAAACGTGTTGAGGAGATAGACTATGCGAATTGCTAGGCTTATCCTTTAACTTGCATATATCATGGATTTTACTGAACAGACTTGAACCATGTGCAAACGAATGTGTTATTGAGTGTAGGATGATCTGTGCTCGATGTTTAGAAATTGGAGTAAAATGAGCTTGGGTAGAATATCCCGTACAAAATAAACAATAGTTTGACCTTAAGAATTGGGACAAACATCGTGCAACAAATTTGTACGATGAATCGTGTGCTTAAACTTGTACCTATGACCTTGTGAGCTGACCTAGTAATTAGGCAGATGACCCTGTGCTGAGTGAAAGAACTTGGGTAATCAACTTTAGTATATTGCTTGAACAAGCCATAGAACTGGGCCTGCAAGACTCAGATTTAGAATTAGAATGGTAAGTGTGTGCTATGTTGACGAAAAATTGAATTTACGATAGGATATGGCCGCTAGTCGGTTGTCGGATAGATCATGCTTAACGGTAGTACAAAACTTGATTTGAGTTGGAATAGAAATTACATGGAATTTTAATGACCCTGTTGGAAGTATCATTGTGATTCTTAAGACGAGAACCCTTGAGATTTTTGCAAGTAGCTTGTCCGATTTTACTATTGCTAAGTTTGGTTGAATGCATATATTTGAGGGACGCCATGAACGTGTGTACAATCCAAGACCCAGTGATATATTAAAATTAAGTGCAAAAACTTCTCTATAGCTAAGTTGGTTGACATGCATATGTTTGAAGGACGCTTTGAATATGTGAACGATCCAGATTCACGATATGCTGATCTCGAATGCTAGTGCAAGTAAATATGTTAGATCCGTATAGACAAGTATAATGACTTATATAAGTTTGCCTCAACTTTAGATCGCCATTCAAGATGGATTGTAATGTACCCCATGTTAAGCAATATGTTCTGCGCTAAGGCACAATAGAGACTGAGTCAGAACTTGGATTGAGTAATAGAGTCATTCAATAAGACCGATCCAACATTCACGTATTATGGTATAAGGAACGAGTAGGAAATTATGTTCGAACAGATCTAGTGGTACCGATTAGTATACTTGAGATAGATCCGATAGTGCGGTAGAACGGCTTGCGCTCAGGAAGTCTCGAGGATGAGACTTTTTCTGAGTGGTGTATAATATAACTATCCGACCCATTTTGCTCAGCGAGATGACTCGTTTGAGGCAAAAGATTTTCAGACATGGCCCTTCAGGAGTTCAGACTTAGAATTTTAAAGGCTCGTTCGGTGTATCGCTCGACCGAGACGAATCATCACTAAGGTGGGTGGCTACGATAAACTTGTGTTTTCTTAGCCAGCACACTTAAAATATGGACGATATATGTTAGTCGCTAGGTGAATCACCCTCTGCATACAAATAAAGAATACAATGCACCTAGCTAAGGAAATAATCCAAAATTGTATTGCTTGTGTTAGAACATGGAAATAAAACTTTACTTTTAAATGGACCCTCGCATGCTACATTTGTCTTGTACAAGTAGACCCCGTTTTGCCTCGAGTAGAATGTTATACTCTCAGTAGTGCACTGTCGGCACTTGTTTACACTGCACGTTCTTAGATTTGTCGCTTGGTATATCCCTTTACGGTTTCACTCCTCGCTTTACCCATAGGCCCGTGCCAACGTGAATGCTTATGTTCAATATAAATGCATGCTTGCCTGCTTAAATATAGTTTGTACTCGTTGCCTCATTGAAATGCTTATCACATAAATTATGCCATAAATCAAGTAACACTATATGTATCGTGCATGCATCTAGTTAGCCAGAAGACTATCAAATAATCCTTCTATGTAATATAAACCTACAAGTATCCGGGACCGTTAGGTCGCCAAGGCAGTCCCTGAACTAGGGGAATGCATTAAGTCAAGTTGAACACTGAATGAGAATCATGTCAAGCAAATCAAGAATCACAGCTCGTGGAGCAATGCTCGTTCAGAACAAGAATCATGGATTATCATGTCAAGTTGTGAATCTAGAAGACCAAGACTTGCATGTCGCGAACAACTTGGAAACAAGGGGGATCTTCGGATCTTGTTCCATAGACGGTCTTCGAGGCACCGGGGCCAATCCGATCCGGATGGAACTCATGCACAATCTTTTTCATGTATAAGCAGGATGGCGTATGCGCCTTACGCTGCGCCATTCTCGCTCTAAGATTGATAGTCTCATGTACAGGACGGGATGGTGTGTAGCATCTCATCTACTTTATGTTGCACACTATCCTTATTTATGACTATAACTCATCCTTAATGGCTATGTCATCGACTCATATTCATATAGATAAGTCATCCTCGCTTAGCGGCAATTCGTGTGCGAGTCATTGCATCGCATCCAGTAAGATAAAATACCTGAACGATTATTAGTATATCCATCTATACAAATGGAGCAACCTGAGCAATCTATTGAACACTTGAACGGCATACTGCCACACGGGTTAGGCTTTACATTATTGCCATAAAATTGATCCTAAGGTAAGATTAGAAAGATAACTTAATAGATGGTGCAAGAAACCTTTATAACGTGTTTGGATTTGTCGAGCGGGCAAGAAGCCTCTCCACCAGTGCATTCATGTACTGATAATCCATCAGATTGCTTGCAAGGTATGGGAGAACCTCGTTCGGTGTGAATGCCTCCTTCATGCGTGCTAAGGCATGGAGTTTACTCTGGAGCGTTGAAGCATCGCGCCCGAAACTGAAGCACATATACAAGACATAATGTTGGAACATCGCCTATGCAATCATTCCACAAATGTAGCCACTTGGCACATTTTTACTGTTTCAGAGAGAGAAAGGCTTGAGCAACTTATAATCTTGGCCTAGTACCGCTTGTAACACTTGTTCAATATTAATGAAGAGCTTGTTTTACTTCTATACTTGTCTTATTCAATGATTCCGCTATAGATGACTATGTGAACTTGTTACCAATCACCTATGCATTTCTTAGTCCGCTGCACTCGGACTATCTGTGCGACTATATGGCTTAGTCATTTTACTGCCTATTCGGATCATGGCCTTGCACCGGTGTGACTTATACTCGTGCAGCATCACGTCCAGATGGGGAACGATCGTCATGCGGAAGCCCTGGCACTATGATTCACGCCCAGCGGAGACAGTCAATTACCTACGGGAGATCGGGATGTAACATACTGTGCTTGGGTTTAGTACAGGCAGCAGTATACAGACAGAGGGTTTGGGGGTACTCAGGTTCTAGTGAGAGTTCTCTGTGACAGTACAGATAGGGTATGAGAGATAAGAGAGCTAGGTACAGCATAGGTACTGAGAGTACAAGTGTATATGGGTACACTCGTGTATACTAGAATATAATGATTGAAAAAGAGTATTAAGGTTCCTACAAGCATACATTGCAGTAGAATTTGCATTAACTGTAGAGGATAGGTGTAGGAAGATGAACCTAGGTTTCAGTGTAGTGAGGATGGGGGCACATTAAGTTGCAATACATTTAACTAAGTGGGGGTATTATTTCAGTAGTGCACAGGCATGTCCAGATAGATGGGGGTGAGGTTGTAGTATAATGCACAAGGGTGACAGGTACAAATATGTTAAGTATCAGATCAAGTGTATTAGAGGACTGAGTATCGTGTATTAGCAAGTGAGTAAGGGGAAGTTGAGCTCAGATCGAGCATTAACTGTGGTAGGTAAATCTAGGAAGTAAGGGGATTAGCAATGGTTGTACAGATATGCACTGTTATAGAAGTAGCAATTAATTTACATGTGTATGAGGTTTGGCTTGATAGTCAAGGTTAAGAGGGGCATCAGCAGAGTATCATGGATAATATCATATAGTGAGTGAAGAGGGGAGCTCGGGTTCATTATCACAGTACTACCTTGCCAGGGAAGTCAGGTTAATGACAAAAATTGATATATTAGCAGCAGATAAAGGAAGGGAATACCTGCACAGCTAAGGGAGTGATGGGCTCGGGCACTGTCTGATGGGAGAACTGCAAGTGCAAGGGGGATCGGGCTACATGGTGCACTTCTTATTGGTTGCAAATATTAGAGGTAGTAGAAGCAACAGCAGTATATTTGTTGTTATCATCTCCAGTGAGTTGCATGTCTCAATATTTGAGCGAGCAGTATGTTATATTGTGTACTGCAGTACCAGTGATAGCCAGGTGAAGGAAGGATTCAATGAGGGGAATCATATTGGATGGATCTCAGTTAGTGTAGGACCAGCCATTAGTTAGATGTTAAGGAAGATGTATGGGCATGCACTGAAGGTTGTAGTAGGATACAAATTAGTGTAATAGGAAGTTAGCTAATATGTGTATTACTATCAGTCAGTGGTTAGTATCATCATAGGTAGATAACAGTTGAGGGTTATACTAAGTATCAGTTAGTTGGTTAATGAGAAATTTGGATAATCCAGTATGTGATTATCAATTGTTAGTAGGTAGTAGCTAGTATCAGTATTGTTATCAGCTAGACTTAATAGTCAGGTAGTATATAGTGTAAGTTAGCTAGATATCATTTAGCTTAGTTATTGTGTTATTACTTAAGTTATCAGTAGTATAGAATGTTAGCTTAGTTAGCTTATACGATGCATGTCAGTATCAAGGTTAGCTAGTATTTAGTGTTAGTAATTAGTAGTATATATATATGGAGGGTTAATGTTAAGTATGACTTGGAAACCAAGTATAACCTTAGTTGGACCTAGAATTAGCCTATAAGAATGCATTTTACTCATTTACCCCTTATTACACCAATTAACTTGATATTCATCTATAGGGTTGTGTGACACCAGCTCGGACACCGAGTTATCCTTCTTGCTCCGAACCCGAGGCGAGTATATCTCTCTGCTAGTTTTTATTTCATGATAGTGTATATATCACATATTCTAAATTGTATACTTGATTCTGACATAGTGGTTACACGGACTAGTACTATATGGATCCTGTCAGGAGATGTTATCCCTTACCGTGTTCAGTAGGTACTCTTTCACATATTTTATCGTGTGTATCGGATATTGATTTTAGTGTAGTTCGTGTTCACACACTACTCGTGTTCAGTGTGCCCATATTCGTGTTTGTAACATGTCATGATTAGATCCATGAGTATTGGTTGGGGATGGGGGAGTAGCAGTTGGTTATGTGATCAAGCCCAAGGGTATTCGTGTACATGTCGATTACATATCACACATGTAATCGAGTTACCATATTGTATTCATTTTCAACCCAAACCGATCACATAATAAACTTGTACTCTATGGCACATTAGTTAGTTTTATCTATTTCTATTAAACTATAGTTATTCATATTGTCTATTCTTTATTTCAGTATATTACCTGTTCATTCTAGTTCACTCTATTTCTGATATTTAGTTATTTTGTATTCTTTTCTATTATCTGTTGTTATGCTTGATTATGTATTTGAAACTGCTTTCAGAGGTATGTACTTCGCTCTAATCCTGACTGGATATATTTTTCTGATGATTGGCTTGTGGACCAGTGTCCCACCTACTATGGGCCATAGGATGGTGTACCATTAGAGGATACTCCTTTAGAGCAGGAGGACCTAGGACCAGATTCTGATGAGGCTTAGATTATTTGTTTAGACTTATGTTAGACTCTATTGAGGTTATTATCATGTATATATATATATTTTGGATTTGCGGATGTATCGTGACTCTTTTCTTTATTTTTTTATCTTGTGCTTTATCTTTCTTAGTTGCAGTATTATTGAGTATAGTTTACCATTATCATACAACATATTGTTCCTATGTTTGGAGTTGAGATAACATTGACAGGTACCTTATACATATTATGTAATATATTAGATTTTGGATGACCCAAATAACCTCCTACCATCGATGTTGCAGCGTAGGCTGGACGTTGATCACTACTCGTGCCCTCATTCCGGGTGTGGGTCATGACAATGATGTATGTTTGTCATCATCGGGAAATATCTTGATTTGGTTGTAGCCTGAGAATCCATCCATGAAGGACATACGCTCAAAGCCATAAGTGTTGTCAATTATTACGTCGGTGATTGGAAGAGGAAATTCATCTTTGGAACATGTCGTATTTAGATCCTGGAAGTTGATGCAGACTCAGATCTTTCCATTCTTCTTAACAACAGGCAAGATATTGGCTATCCAGTCAGGGCGTTGTTCCTCGCAGATGAAGCCACTAACTATCAGCTTGTTTCAGCTTCGATGGAATCCATCACGTCTGGCCAGAACTGTCATTGTTGTTGCTTGACTAGTTTGGCATTTAGACAAATATTGAGTTTATGGACCGCGATTTGGGGATCCATTCCTAGCATACCTTCGTAACTCCATGCAAAGATATCGATATATTCCCTTACGAGTTGTAATAGGGATTTCCGGTCTTCGTCGGACAGACTCTTGTTGACGAAGTTAGGCTTTGTGGAGGTCTCCTCACCTAGATCAACTTATACAACTTTGTCACCTATATTGAGTTTGTAGTAGGTGCGACAACATAGTCATATCGTCATGCATCGGTTGGTATATTATGCTTGACCTTGTTGCACCTGTTGCCAGCTCTTCAGCCAAGGAGGAAACTATGTAACAGGTCTTAGATTTTTTTGCCCTTGGGCTTGGCGGTGGAGGATGTCGTCCGCTGTGTCAAGTCTGGAACAAGGTCGGGATGGACCCACATGACCTTCCCACGTGGTGTGGTAAGATATATTATCCCGGCCATCTAGTCTCGAGATGGTGGAAGGTTGACAACTTCCATAGTCGTCTTAGGGACAGGGACTACTCCGTCGTAGGCTTCCATCGGTGGAAAGTTGCCAAATTGGATAGACACCATATTGGCGAAGACCGTCATGTCATCGAAGTCCAGAAAAAGAGCTTTGGTATCTATCAAACGTTGGATGTACCACTTCAAGGTATAGCACTCCTACGTTGGGTGATGGACGTAGCGGTTAAAGTGATAATACTTTAAGTAGGCAATCTCTGCCGCCTCAGGCTGACGTCTGACATCGGGGAGCCAGATTTTGCCTACCTACATCAGTATGTCGAAGATGAGTTTGACATCAGCATCTTCGAAAGAGTAAGTCTCCTTTGGTTTTGGAGGCTCTGCCGACTTTTGCTCAGGCTTCTTGGTCAAGGTAGCGACCATAATATGTTTCTCCTTTCCATCGTAGCTGCTATTACCACCATTATTATTGTTGTTGTTATTGATGGGACACTTGCCCTTTTTCTCAGTAGTAGGGATATGGATCCCTAAGTACCGAGCATCCATGAGCTTCTTCTCAGCGTTGACATCACTTATAATGAACATTATCAAGTATTTGAACTGGCTCTCGTCCATCCAGAGGCTGACTGCCGGGAGCATGTTCTTCCGGTACATCTCTATTAGTGTGGCATCAGGATTGCCCGGAGACAACCTTAGTGTTGTCTGTCAGAACCGCTCGATATAGTTTCATGTCAGTTCCTTCTCACCCTGGGCAACGTCTATCAGAGAAGACATTATCATATTATTTCCTGCATCATAGAACCTGTTAAGGAACATATATTTAAGGTCATCAAAAAATGAGATATAGTTATCTTCGAGACTATAAAACTAATCAAAATCTACCCTTGCCAAAGACCCGACAAAGAGCCTAGTAAGGATAGTGTCGCTGCGGGGTAAGTATCCCGTAGTGATCACGAAGTAGCTCATGAAGCGGCGAAGGGAGGACTTCCTGTTAAACATATTAATATTGAAGGACTTGTAATTGGGTGTATATGGTACATCCCTCCACTATATTGGATATGGTTTCCGTACCCCGAGATTACGGAGTGAATCCCGATTGCTCATGTAGTCTAGGCGTGCCCGAAGGTCTCGGACCTCCCTTTTTACTTCCTTAGCTTCATCTCCTGCCGAAGGTAACGACAAGCCAGGTAGAAGAGGATCGTCGACCGTGGGTGGAGCAGTCATATTTGAATCCTCGTTGGTCCCGGGATCCAGGTTTGCTTGCCCAGAGGCCCTTGCCGGCTGGGAGGCCATATTTGCCTTAATTTCCAATATTGTCTTGGTCAAAGCTTGCATTGATGCACTCATTGTACGCATCATGGCTTCGAGCATCTTGAGGCATTGCCGGACACTGGGACCTTCATGGTCGTCTCCGGCCATGTATTATGTCCTCACACGAGAAGAAATGAAAGGGGCAGTGGATACCGTGCTCCCTGTCTCATACCCTTACAGTGAGTAGTCTTCAAGGAGGGCGGGAGTCGTTGTGTCTTCCTCAGATTCAGAGGGAATACTATTCCCAGCGTAGAATATTGTGTCATCTTGGTAGGAGTAGCTACCCTCCAGGATCTCGGCGTCTATTCCTTGAGAATCGTTGTCTCCTCATAATGTCAGGTTGTCACGTACGTCCAGGGGGATACTACCCCCAGCTTGGGCCACCTCCAGGGGTTCTAAAGAAGGACTACCCTCAGGGGATGACAACTTCTTCCTTGATTGGGTGCCTTGGAAGACGCCTTCTACAGGTGTCGTCATCAGCCCTCCGGGTAATCGCTTTCGTGATGTAGTGGTAGAAAGTGCTGGACTGGAGGTATTTGACTTCTTTCTTCTTTTGGTGGCAGAAAGCTTTCCAGTTTAGTAGCATGAGGCGAAAGGCAACTCATCCTCCTCTGATACTTGCACATGATCTCCGGGTTGTTACTGGGTAGGTGCTTTCTGGTGCATTTGCTGGAAGGCCGACTGCCTGTCTGTGAATACTGCCATTTTATTGCAGCAGCAGGTTATAATGATGTTAGTGCAGTTGTGCCTCGGAGAGGGAATGTCCCATACCGTAGTTGTTTATATTGCTTTGCGCTTGTGAGTAATAACGTAACGCTGATCATGCGAAGGGTGTTTTACCTTTGTATCCTCTTTGTGAGTCCGGATATCCCAGGCACACGGATACGCAGGTGCTATATTTCCTCTATGATCTGGGGTCATACATGAACTTGCCCTGTGGTACCAGTAGAAGACATTTAAGACTGGCCCTATCCATTTGTCCCTGTGGGCTGGACGTATGGGTCAGTCTTGTACAACTATCTATCAGAGGCACGTATAATAATTAGCGATGCCTGTTGGCGATCGGTCGTATAAGTAGTTTCTTAAGCTGACGGGCTCGTACTACCCTAGACTTCTTCAGCTTAGCTACCGCAGGCGCGTAGTATGAAGAGTCTAGCTTTGGATTTTCACCATTCTCGGTGGGTCACATAGGATCTGCGTTGCATGAGATACGGTCAAAAATAGAGGTTCTATTTCTATTAAGGCCATATGAGGCCTGCTCTCTACGGCTGTGGGTTGATACCACGTGGAAAGTCTTATGCGGCATCCTCTTAGGTCGTATAGAAGCTGCCTCAGCACCAGGACGTCTGGCATCATAATATTTTTCTCTACCAGAGTCTGGGTGCTGAACAGTTTTTGCGTCAGCCCAGGATGTCTTATAGACATGGATGTTATGGGTGTTCGTCCGACAACCGTCATTAACAACAAAGTGAGAGGCTAGAAGCGTCTGTTCCATAGTTGGGTGAGGCACCACAGCCTTAGCCACCCACGTTTTATGGGTCTTCTTGGACTTGGTTTTCCTGGGCGAAGGATTAGCGCTTTCTTTAGAGAGAATGTCCTCAAACGCTTACTGGTCGAAGCAGACCACCAGTATCTTTTGCATTGAGCCGAGCTTGGTCGCATCGGATTGTATCACCGATTTCTCAACAGTGGAGAAGGATGTTACCAACAAAGTCACCACCGTATTTGCCATTTAAATCAAAATAAGAATAGAACTAGATTTGATTAACAAACTAAGAGAGTACAAAGAAGAGTCCTACAAGAAAATCTAAGTATAAATTTTTTTCTGGGGGATAATAATGGAGGGTTAGTAGTGTAGCAACTCTCTTTACTTCGTGGACGATCCGATGCAGCAGCTCTTCTCTCTCTCTCTCTTGAGTGTTGATTCACAGATATCCAGCCAACCTTTCGCATGGGGGTAGTACCCTATTATTTATAATTATTCTGTGGCCGCATGCTATGGATGCCGCATGCGCCCCTGTTTGATGACTGCATAAGGCTCTCTCAACAGAATGAGGTTGCAACTATGGCCTCATATCACGATAAAATTTCCATGTGAGGTTGGTTAGGATTTACTGTTGATGAGATCTCGGGGTTATTTTAGTCCATTGTACGCGTGGCTTGGTCATTTGGACGCGTTGTCCGCATCAACTACACGAAGATCTCTTTAGTTGTAACAAAATAATCTTGTTAGTTGGAACGCATTGGGCCAGAGACGCGTGGACCGCATAGAGTCTGGGATGCATTGGGCCAGAGACGCATGGAACGCATGGAGTCTGGAATGTATTGGGCCAAAGACGCATGGAATGCTTGGAGTCTGAAATGCATTGGGCCAGAGATATATAGATTTTTGTCGTCTTCTACATTTGTAACATTTGAACAGTTGTATACTGCCAAAAATAATTATGACTAAGCCGTCAGCCCGGATTCTAATCCTCGGTGCAGGATTAGAGGTAGTCAGGATGACTGTCTATTTTGTCAGAGTCATAAATGCTCTGATGTGACTGTAGGGACAATGCATCAAAGGGCGGCATACGTCTCGGGATGTCATGTATCTGAGGGTGTTATGCGTCCACCCCTGTTATACGTCTCTTACTTATTTATTGACAGTAAACTAGAGTGCATAGAGAGATTATTTGTGTTTTACAGTTCTGTACTGAATCTGACGGCTCAGAGAGTTGATAAGTTATGAACAAGATTCTGACTTATATCTGTACCTGAGAGAATCTAGAATACTTGAGGATGTGCGCGGCCACGGACAACTTGTGCACAAGGGATATTTTTGAATATCGTTCCACGGACGGTCGTTGGGGCACTATGGTCGATCCGATCTAGACGGAACCTCCTGAGTAGTCATCTGTTAGGGATGGGATAGGTGCAATGCCCTCTGTGCATAATTGCTTGCACGCCATCTTTGCCTTATAATTATATTGTCCACTATGGAAGTAATACAATTTACCCTCTATCATATAGATTAAGTTGACTCAATTTTGGCATCCCATGTGCGAGTCATTGCATTATAGGTGACTGCTCTGTGTAACACATCTGTATCTATATTTGTATCGGAATACCTGAGACTTTTGAGTATAACATATCTGAGTAATCTGTGTAACTCGGGTACCTGAAATCAGAATTCGCTCATGACACTTGTGTTTGCTTATACAATTTTTCTCAAATTATATTATATATATTTGTTCTCGGTTTAACTTGGTTTACCTTGGGCAGGAAAGGATAAATGGTAAGTTGGTAAGTCTCACTGTGTTTGTCACTACCATATTTTCTAGGAATGGATATTTTAGTAATTTTATATTTAATTAAATATTGTGCATTATAAATAATTATTTATTGTATTATTTAATTATTGTTAGATGTTAGTTATTTATTTTTGGAATTGTGTTAGTGGACCTAACTAGTTTAGTTTAGACTCATGGACCAACATGTATTAATTGTTAGAATTGAGCTCATTTAGAAAGCCCATTGTTAAGGAGATGGTTAAAATTAATTAAATCATTAGACTAGAAGCTTCCCTCCTTAATTATTTCTTGATGAGAGACCCCAAGGGGTATATTGGACAATTCATAGTAGCTTGAGGAAGAGGAAAGGGGGGCGGCCTATATAGAGGGGGGAAACTATTTCTCTCTCCACTTTTCATTTGGAAATTAGATCTAGAAATTCCCTCAACCAAATTCCTTCATTCTCACTTCATTTTCCTACAAAATTTTATCCTATTTCCTTTCCAAATCACTATTGGAGACTAGTGGAGCAAGGATCTAGAAGGAGGAAGCAAGGATCTACAAAGAGGAGCAAAGATCTACAAATTGGAGGCCAATTTCATCATATTTGGAGGTTGCATTGGGAATCCATCTCCCAATAGGTACAATTCAGTTTTTCTCCATAAATTAGGTTCTAAATCTGAAATTTAACCATGGAAAATCAACCCATATGCATAGGCTATCCATAGGATTTTGTTTTGTGTTCATTGGAGGCCTATTGTGAAAGTTATGGTGCTTTTTGTGTCAATTTTGGAGGAATTCTGAGATTGATAATTGTTGTGTGTGTCAATTGGTCCTATAGATCAATTTAGCATGTGATTGTGTATTTAGGGCTAGTATCGTGTCCATAATTAGGTATGTGTAGGTCGTATCCCAATAATTTAGTGATATGTGTTAATTTTGGGGTTTTTCCTCCGACACGGGACTTTAAGAATGTCACGTTTTGACACGGACACATAGATTTGTATTTGACTCTTCGTATTATTCATAAATATATATATGACTTGTTCGTATCCTTCGAGGTACGTTTGGATGTGTGGTGGACTTGTGTCACATGCGTATCCTAGATCTAGTGGGATACAGAGTGATACGTTCCATGTAATGTGTAATTTATTGGTAGATCTATTCTTTTGTATTCTTAGTCATGGAGGAGTGTAATTATATATATATATATATATATATATATATATATATATATATATATATATATATATATATATATATTGATATATATATTGTTGTTACATATATTTATGCATTAAATCTATATGTATCTATGTATATACTATATGTGTATATATTGTTATGTAGCTATTCTTCTACATGTAAGTATAATTATATATTGTAGTATGTATAGATATGTATATGTTCAATAGATAATTATATGTTGTTATATTTATATTTATATAATGTGTGTTACATATTATTGTATGATTATACATACATATATATATATATATATATATATATATATATATATATATATATATATATATATATATATATATATTACTATGTCTATGTGTGTATGTTACTATGTATTTATTATGTACATATTTTATATGGTTGTAGCTATGTATATATATGATACTATATTGTAATATGTGTATATATATATATATATATATATATATATATATATATATATATATATATATATGTAATTAGATATTGTGTTATATATATACATATGTTACTATATATATATATATATATATATATATATATATATATATATATATATATATATATGTATGTGAGGAGTATGTGTGTATGTATATTTATTAATAGTAGTTATGTACATATTTTTAGTATATATATTAGGTGTTATGTATATATATTATATATATATTGTGTATATTTATATAAGAGAGAGAGAGAGAGAGAGAGAACTGGAGTTTTTAGCAATAACTTATAAGCGACAACAGCCAATAGCAGCGACAATAGACCATTAATAGCTGCAGCGGCAGCAACATTTAGCGACAGCAGAGCAGGAAACTGTCGCAAAAAAGCAGCAGTATCAGCACCTACAACGACGGCAGCAGGGAAACCGTCGCAGTAGCATCAGTTCCCGCCAGCAGCAACAGCAATGGCGACGGCAGCAACAGCCTACAGTGACACTTCTGCGGTTTAATTTGGTTTTTATATATATTAGATATATATATATATGGTATTTATATATAAACGTATATATGTTCCTAAATTCTAAATGTGCTTTAGTATACTATATGTATAATATTTAGTTGTTAATATATATATATATATATATTTACGGGTAGTTAATATAATTAAGGTATTGGGTATTACCTTGAGATACCAAGGTAAGTACCAAGGTAACTGGGGATACCCAAGGTATTGGGTTTGGGTATCAAGATTTTGAGTTATTGTTGTGATGCCAAGTTGGTTCGAAACAAAGGCACCTATTTAATATTATAAGTAGGATTGTATATATATATAATTGTTTGACTTATATATGTAATATTTTACCTATTGATTTACGTATCCGGAGATACGGTATCCTAGTATCTTAAGATATGGTTTTGTGACCTAGACTTTAGTATTTGAACCAATATTTTGTGTAGACTTATGCAACCTAGAAATAGGTAGTTGACTTAGAGTTGACCAAGTTTGACTTTTGCCTAGTTTAATTTATTCTCTTTCCGGAACCTTGTAGTGATGTTGTATTCTATATCTAGGTCTTCGAGGAACCGTATAAGACATCTGTGAGACTATTCTTTGGATTTTAGGTGAGTACATTCTCTGATAGTTTCTCATTTATGATATCCTTTATGTTCACTATATCTAGTGTAGATATCCATGTTCTCTTGACACTATGGTTACACGGGTTGGTATATCCGGATCTCGTCATGAGATGTTATTCCTTGGTATATGGTGTATATGGTGCAAGAATTATTTCATTGGTTATCTTGCACATGTACAGACATTGATTCTCAGGAAGAGTCGCTATCTTCTTGGGGAATCTCGTGCCATAGCATACCGTGGTTGGATCTATTATACCAGTCGAGAGTGGAGAGTACTTTAGTATAGATATGTGATCATACCCCTATTGTATCAAGTACTGTTATTGAATAGTATTAATCATATACCGACCGTATGATTAGCCAGGCCATATATATTGTATCATGTTCCCAAGCTGATCATATGTTAAAGCTAGTACTCACACACTTAGTCATTAGTATTCTTGTTCATTGGCATATTGTTCATTATTGTATTTATTCTAATATTTCCTTATTGTATATATCTCTCGTATCTATTGTGTATTTTATATATTTATATCTATTTACTGTTACATAGTTTTTATCATTGATTAGAACTGCTGTTAGAGATGTACTATGCTCCTTTCCTGACTAGATATATTTTTTTCAGATGACACTGAGGAGTGGTACCCTACACATTATGGACCTCAGGATATTGTGGGTCTAGAGTCTGAGATCCTGGCTCAGGAGGGACTTATCCCAACTGAGACAGTTGACCCGGGTTTAGTAGTTCCTTAGTATTCTTTTGTACTTGATTTGTCTCTAGCTTATCTATTAGCATTCTATCAGACTCATTGATGTATTATTTTAGACTCATGAGTTGTATTATGACTATTCTATTTTTTATCTGATTCGTGCTCATTTCTATCTTAGTTCTGTGATTGAGTATATTGTTATTGTTGGTGGATCATTATATTGTTAGATAGATTACCCAGACAGTGTTCTACCGTCGATTCTGTGGCGTAGGCTGGACGTTATTTCTGACTTGTATCCTTACATCGGGTGTGGGTCGTGACAGTATTACTTTATATCGCACGGTGCACTTCCACACGAGTTAGATTTTATATCTTTGCCATGAAACTGATGTTAAGAAAAGACTGGAAATACAACAATGATAGAGTGCACATAACTAATTGAACGTGTTGGATTTATTAAGCGGGCGAGAAGCCTCTCCACCAGTGCATTCAATGTACTAATAATCGACCAGATTATCTGCAGGGTATGGGAGAACCTCATTTGGTGCGGAGTGTCCTCTTGTGCGCGTTAAGGCGTGGTGTTCGCTCTGGAGCCTTGGAGTGTTACGTCCGGAGCTGAAGCACATATATAGGATATAATGTTGGAACATCGCCTATGTATCATTCCTCGTTATAAGACACTTGGCACGCCTTTGTTGTTTTGAGAGGGAGAGCTTGAGCGACTTGTAATCTTGGCCTAGAACCGCTTGTAATACTTATTCTGAATCAAAAAAGAGCTAGTTTTGAATTATACTTGTGTTCGTTATATTCTTTCGCTATATCGACTGTGTTCGTTCTATGCTTCCGCTATATTGACCTTGCGAACTTATTATTTTACCACTCGTTCTATGCATGGCCTTGCGCAGACACAACTTAGGATCGTGTAGCATCACGCCCATGTAAGGACGTCAGGGCCTGCAGGGCCGGGGCATGACAGTATATACCAAGGCATACATAAGACTTTCTATTATTGTAGCATACAAAACTTACTCCATATGTTCTTTTTTTATCCTATGTAAAAGTGAATTTAAAGGGGGTGCTCACTTTCTTTGACCCATCCGTCCCTAAATACCACGATGAATGTACTTCCTTTGGGACAAGTAAAGCAACTTGAACTTTCTCCATCGATTAATCTATATCCCAATAATAATATCTGCTTCGTCCAAATCCTTGGTAAAGAAGGTTGCACCAGTTGGTGCTTCAACTCCGCTATCCTGGTAGTATTTTGATCCACTAATAATATATCATCCATATAGAGCAACAATATGATAAAGTCATCATTAACAAAAAATTTCACAAATACACAATGATCTGAAGTCTTACGTGCATAACCATGCTACCCCATAAACGACTCAAACTTTTTGTACCATTGCCTCGGAGCCTGCTTCAGACCATACATACTCTTCTTCAACCGGCAGACTAAATATGAGTTATCATACTAATAGAATCCCTCTGGTTTCTCTATCTATAACTCCTCTTCTAACTCAGTATGGAGGAATATCGTCTTTATGTTTAGCTGCTCAACTTCTAATTGGAAATTGGTTGCCAGCGCTAGCACCACCCGAATAGATGACAACTTGACGGCTAATAAGAAGATTTTATCAAAATCCATGACCTTCCGCTGACTATAGCCTTTAACTACTAGCCTTGCTTTGTATCGAGGGTACATAGCATATTTTGTCTTCTTCACTCTTAATAAACATCGATTCTTCAAAGCCTTCTTGCCCTTTGGTAACCGCACCAGCTCATAAGTGGAGTTTGCATGTAAGGAACTTATCTTCTTTTGTATGGTCTGCATCCATTCCTATTTATATTCATCTTCTATCACCTCTATGAAGCATTCGAGATCTTTTTTGCAAGTCAATAGCACATACTCATCTAGCAAGTACCTTATGGATGGTCGATGCTCTCTCGTGCTTATCCTTAACAGAACATCTGGTGTTGGTTGTATACCAACAGCCTCATTCTCTTCAGAAACTACCCCCTCAACATGCTCATCCTCTTAAGGATCACCCTAACCACCATCAACAGACTAATAATTAAGGTTAGGAGCATCTCCATGTACTGGCTCTCCCACAACTGGATTCTCTGCAGTAGTATCTAGAAATAGCTCAAATAATGATAACTTTAACTCAAATAATTCCTTAGCTTCAAAAAGTATCTCAGAAACCTGAGTGTTGGCCATGATTTGATCCTCGACGAATATCATGTCCCTATTTCTATAGAGCTTTTTTTTTACCGGGTCATAGAGTCTATAGCCAAACTCATCTCGACCATAACAGATAAAAATGCATTCGCTCATCTTCCGCTCAAGTTTGGATCATTCGTCCTTCGGTATATGCATGAAGGCCTTACAACTAAACAATCGAAGGTGTATGACATCTCCTTGTCTTACCATACTTTATCAGGCACATCACCCTGTAAAGGAGAATAGGAAACAAATTAATAACATAAGTAGCAGTGTTGAGAGTCTTACCTCAATAACTGCCGGTAAGTTTTTTTTGACAGAAAATATTGTACCCTCTCCATCAGTGTCTTGTTTCATACGCTCCACTTCACCATTGAGTTGTGGTATCTTTGACGGAGTCTTTTGGTGTCCAATCCCTTGCTCTCTACAATAAGTATCAAAAGGACAAATATATTCACCGCTAGTGTTAGACCTAATACATTTCAACTTCTTGCTTGTCACACTTTCAACAAAGGTATAAAACTCTTCGAAAGTAGGTATAACCTGATCCTTGGTCTTTATAGAATATATCCAAACTTTTTTGGAATAATCATCAATAATATTCATAAAATAAGAAGCACCACCAATAGTTTTTACCTTCATTGGACCACAAACATCCGAGTGAACTAACTCAAGCAACTCCAGCTTTCTTGTAAGTGACTTTAGAAGAACATCATTTTTTAAGCCATGTAGTGTGTGCATCTTTCTAATTTTATATACTTCAACCTCAGCATCACTTTTCTATTCAACAAGTAGCTCATCCCTTTTTTGCTGATATGGCTAAGCCATTTGTGCCACAAATCAGTAGACGCATTAATGACTGCATTCACCTCTTGTGTCCCCTATCCGCTCCCTTCCGTATAGTAAAGTCCAGACTTCTTGTTTTCTCTATCAATCACCATATAACCCATAAAAATATTCTACTTGTCGTTTCCAAAAAGATTAAAGAATCCCTCATCATTTAACTTTCTAACCGACACCGGGTTGAAATAGATATCGGGGACATGATAAACAATATTGAGAATGAGAACTGTAACTGACTTAGTTCTCAAATGCACATCTCCAAAAGCAATAGCTTTTGATATATCTCCATTTCCTATCTTTAATACTCTATAGTCTCCTGTTGTAAAAGTAACAAACAGTCTCCCGTTGTAAGATACGTGCGCTGAAGCCCCTGAGTCCACCAGGAAAGAATTATCATCGTAGCTGAGGTTCATGACTCCCTCATCACTCACAATAATCATATCACCTCTATGTGTTGTGATATCTGGTGTTGTATTCTCACTCTGCTTTTTCTTCTCTCTCTTCCAACTGAAACAATTTTGCATGATGTGGACCTTCTTGCCACAATGGTAGTATTTGGATTCCTCATACCGACCCTTGGACTTGATTATGCTCTTCTCTCTACCACTGTCCAAACCTTTGCTTTTACTTCTGTCGTGGCTCTCTGAAACAAGTGCATATGATTGAGATGAAGTTGAAGTGCCCTGTAATTTTTTGCGTATCTCTTTATTCAATATTCCACTCTTGACAAACTCTAGACTGACCTCGCCTTCTGGAGCAGAAGCAATCATGGATAGTCGTACGATCCTCTATGAGTTTAACAATATACAAAGCAACTACACCCCCTGAACTTTGTCATCTAACTTCACTCTCATAGAGGATAACTGGTTAACCATGTTCTGTAACTCACTCAGGTGATCCATAATAGACGTATCATCCTTGTACCATCATTCGGATCAGGAATAACTTGTTTAACCCGGTCTTCTTTGCATACAAAAATTCTAGCTTCTTCCAAAGGGTTTCTGCATGCTCAATATTAGCGACGAGATTATACATGATCTCGTCTATGAATTGTCTGATATAGCCACACACATGTATATGCTCGAACTTTCAGTCCCCATCGGATTTATCGCTGGGCTTCTAGGAAGCAAATATCGAAATATGTAGCTTCTTGAGGAACAATAAATCTTTCATCTTGCTCTGCCAATAGTGATTATTGGAACCGTTTAGGTTTACCATGTACACCGACTTCGCATCCATCTCCTCATGGGCTTGACTGTCAACCTTGACACCTAATACTTTGAACCAAAAGTTTTGATACCATTTTGTTGGTATCTACAAAAAAAAAAGCTCTACCACCACTTTGTTGAGAATGAAACACAAAAACCACTCCCCTAAACCAAGAAGGATATGAGAGAACTGAAGTAAATCATAAAACCATAGAGCCAAATCACAGAAGAGCAAAAAATACAGACATAAAAATTTTTTGACATGAAAAAACCGTACAGAAAAAAACTACAAGGCGTTCGGAGTCCAAAAAAACTACAAGGCGTTCGGAGTCCAACCCTAAAAAGCATCCACTAATTAATTAGAGTATTACAAACTCTAAAAGCTTTTTACCTATCCAAAATGGATCACCACAACTACTTAAAAGTTGAAAGCTGATTACAGACTCCCCAAGAACAAAAGATAATAATAGAAATTATCCTAAAAAAATTCCCCTTCAAAGTAGCCGTTAATCCCCATCTCTCTCTTTAAAAGTTGCATGTTTTGAGAAAACTGTCCTTATGATCTTGTGATTATAGATTAGGGTTAGAAAATATCTATATATAGTCCCCTCAATCTCGTAAAAATATGGACCATCAATACGATCAAACATTGTAGGTAAGATACCCAGAACTCGTCTTAGCCTGATAGACCAAATTATGATCGAGTTTGGTATGCCCTAGGCAGAATAGTTCTGCTTGATTCTGATCGAGTTCGGACTGAACTCTGTCTGACCCATGCTAAAGAATTCTGTTTGAAATATATTGAATTTGGATCAAACTCAGTTGGATCTCAGTATCTGAAATCGAACTCGGACCGAACTCGGTTTGGCTTTGACAGAACGTTATTTGGAACTCTACCTTCAGCACCTTCAA
Organism: Iris macrosiphon; assembly: GCA_036927795.1. NCBI lineage: Eukaryota > Viridiplantae > Streptophyta > Magnoliopsida > Asparagales > Iridaceae > Iris > Iris macrosiphon. The sequence goes on from JAYESA010000005.1 coordinate 185,089,293, forward strand.
CTCCTCAAGCTTCTCCGACACACGAATATTGTCACGCCCCAGTCCCAAATACGTAGGACCAGGTATATACAGCCATGCCCGCTGGTATATATACGTAGTCTACTCCAATATATGGAACCTACGAATACACACATACGTTGTATAATAATTATATTTTATAAACAAATAAATCACAATCAAGGGTACACTATATCGCATCCACAAAATAAAGGAAATACTAATAAAATAGATCAAAAGGATCAAGTATGAAATAGTCTAAGAATAAATAGTCGAGTATAGACAAATCTACTACCAAACAACTATATCAAATCTAAAATGAAAATAGAGTCCAACCTCCAAACTAAAATAAAATAAAATAAAAGGTATCAACTAAAGGATCCATCAACTAAAAAAAATAGTAGAACTCAAATAAACTCGGAGGGTAAGACCTCCTCAACTGCGAGATGGCAATCAGGTTATGGTCCATAATTGTGAGGATAGTCCTGATCGTCTATGCCTGAAAAAGAACCAGGTCCTCAGAGGGACGTAACAAGATACATAATAACTTGCCATATAAATTAAAGTAAATAATTAAATATGCAAAGGGTATTCTAACCATCTAAAATATAATTTAGAGGACAACTTTCATACAAATGGGTGGAATTTAGGCTCATATAAAATCATATACAATACTGCAAGCAGTCGTTTGTAAACATCTGTAACGTTCAACGAACGTCAAAGGGTATATGATATAAAAATTACCAAAGTTCAATCTGAAGTCTATGGCTACCGATTTGGCTTCCCATACGCTTAGTAATTGTTCTCCTCCTCATTCTCGTACTGGCCAAGTCGTATACACAATATGTCCAGCATTATAATTGCTTAAGTCTTTAATACCCTAATCATAACATTTACGTTTCTAACCATTACTTGTTCCAAACGTATCGATGGCCAGCCCAGTATGCCAGTTCATGCCCTATTATAAAACATCGTGTCATGTGTGTGTCATGACCAAAGGAGATATAAAATATTCCATAATCAAGAGGTATTCCGCTAAAACTAAGTCAACATGCATAAAATAAATAAAAATACGAACGACGAACACCGTCGTTTGCACCCAAGTCTAGCTTGGATGCACAGTTTATATAAAAACAAATATGAAACAATAAAATAAAGTATTGAAATAAAATAATAATAGCAGTAAATATAGAAAGGTATACTTATTTGGTGTCAAGGAAGAGTTTAGAAAATATTCTGGTAGTGAACATGTCAAATCAATAGTAGTACGAAGGGAAAGATGTATGAACGTCTCCGGATGCTGAAATAAATATTTAATATTTTTTAAATGACGAGATAACCTTAAAATCCTACCCATAAGTCCAATTTGTACATAAGGACAAAAATAATAATTTTGGGTCAAAGTTGGGCCCGTATGTAGCCTACTTTACACTGAAAAGTGTGCCAGAACTAAAAGTCTCTAATTTTCGTATATTATAGGTTAAATAAACTCTAAACGAAGATACGAACAATATTGTATCCAGATTTGGATTTTGATGAGTCTATCACAAATTTGCCCTTCGAATATAATCGTAGGGCCTGCGAATGGCGATTCGTCGATTGTCTTCGAATCGGAAGAAACTCGGGTCACAAGACAAGTCAAACGCAATGAGTCAAGTGGCGCAAGTTTTACCACAAAACGATGAGCGAATATAAAGTAATTGGAAAATTTGCAAAAACATTGATATGGGAACTTTCGACGGATACGGGTCAAATTAATCGCGCACGCACGACCAATTCAAATTCCATCAAATCCCACACGTTGACGTTTACTGTACGTGTCTTTTGGTGCAATCGGTTCACGACGGGGTGGTTCGGTTTGTCGGAATCAACTCCATATCGGAGATTTTTTAATGTTTTTAAAGTCTGTTTTTCATGGTTTTCAATAAGATTTTTAATATAAAATTAATGATCAAATATGTACACAAATTATATCGTTGCAAAGTTGTTCAAGTAGGTTGTATCTCTATTTAATTAAATTTCAAAAATACATAATTCCCTGATAGGTATTAGCCTTTCAAAATAAACTTTTTTCTTATAAAATTATTAAATTGAATATTGATACAATAGCAAGTTTTCATGATTTTCCAAGGGGTTTTATGTTAATTTCTACAGATTTCCTTCTCAAGAATTACATATTCACAAACTAGGTTATGTGGTATGTTCATTGGATTTAGCAGATCGAAAAATGATGAGCAAGCGTAGAAAAAAATGATCAAGAAAAGGGGTACCTTACGGTGCTCGAATGAACAGAGGTGTTGTTCTGTCGGTGGACGCAGGCGGCTGTGCAGCAGTGCCAACGTGACATCAGAGTTAGGAAAGTATTTTCAACGACTTTATGTGGTCTGTTCATAGGATTTAGCAGATCAAAAAATAACGATCAAGCGTAGAGAAAAATGATCAAGAAAAGGGGTACCTCCCGGTGCTCGAATGAACAAAGGTATTGTTCTGTCGGTGGACGCAGGCGGCTGTGCAGCAGTACTAACGTGACATCAGAGTTAGGAAAGTATTTTCAACGACTTCGACTGGTAGCGTGTGTAGGGAAGATGCACCTTTTATAAGGTTGAAGCTCTGATATGGTTTCTATGGTATACAACTCTATTTTAAGAACAGGGGATCAAATACATGAATGTATTTATAGGTTTTTAGATTTCATTGATTTAAATTCAATTGGGTTTCGTATATATTTGAATATACAATGTTATTAGGATTAAATTTTGGGAAGATTTGGATGTTTAGATTTGTTAGGATTTGATTCAAAAAGGTTTCGGTTTCCTATTAAGGCTCGACTGCGTAAACACAATAGGATACGAGGGGAGAAGAGTGAACTGTGATTGGGTCACTATTCATTTGTGTGTGTGTGTGTGTGTGTGTGTTTTCTTTTTCCTAATTTTTATTCTTTTAAATATTTTAATAATATTTTTTATTATTATTTATTATTTTATTATTTATTTTATTTATTTATTTTATTTATTTTAATTTTTATTTTTATTATTATTATTATTGTTGTTGTTGTTGTTTTTTTTTTTTTTGTTTCTTTGGCATTTTACTTAAATATATTTTATTTACTTATTTATTTATATTTTTTTAATTTTTATTTACTCTACATTATATTCATATTTATACTAATATATATTTAAATACCTGTTTTGTATCATTTTATATTTTAGATTATGCATATTAACTATTTTAAATATATATAATTGAGGGGTTTCATGTTCTACCCAACTTAAAAAGAATTCCGTCCTCGAAATTAAAACTAAAGCACGATATATTGATAAACAAAATTTGAAACGGTTGAAACAATCAAATACGTACCTCGAGTATTTTCAATATAGGAAAATAATTCTGAAAAGGATTCTATCTGAGTAAGAACTTGAACATGGAGTCGAGGTTGAGAAAAATATGGGTAAGGGAATGAGTAACCAAGATGAAGAGTTATCACTATACTCTAAAAACCTTTTATGCTTATTATTTTTTTCTTCTCCACTTATTAACCCCCCAAATCGGTTGAAATCATTATTGCTACTATTCTCAAAAAATTTGCCTTCCTACCTTTGAGAATGAAGAAGTTAGTCATTAATCTCCGAAAGCTCAACGATATGGAAGTATTTTATCACCTGTTAGCCTTAACCATTTCATCAATGCATAATCCTTACAATCTCAATTACCCTATTGTAAGACAAGCCTTATAAAAATCATATTAGAGTAGGGAAGTATATCAATCACTAAAAAAATGTCTCCAAAGTTTTAACCTACAACATAGGTACTACCTAATGCAAGTCACCATAACCATTATTTTAATTACTAAGTTTTCTTCAAAATTTTATGATTCAAAAGTCACTATACTACCATATTAATCTCTCAATCTTTTATCAAATGGTGTTTTAAAAATTAAACCCCTCAAAATTTAAACACTTTAAAGTTTTAGACTTAATTTCACATTATCCAAATATACTCAAAATTTAAATATTCAAAACGTATTCAATCGATCTTATTCAAAATTTAAATTTTTATAAATTTTTAGTCTTCAAATTTTAAATTTGATTTTCATCCTCAAAATTCAAATTGAATATTCAACCCTCAAAATTTAATAATCAAATCATCAAATTTAAAATTTAAAATTTTTAAATCAAATCTATCAAAATCTTAAATTTTAAATTACCCTTCATGACACTCTTCTCCTCTAAATCAAATTCTTATCTTCAAGTCCCTTTTCTTTTTTTCTTCATATTAACTTAAATAAATTATAGTTATTCTTCAAAAAATTTACGAAATCCAATAGCACTTAAACCTCCCAATCATATTTTACTTGATTGCCTTCTTAGCCACTATCTAAGAGTTTCACCTTCATTATATAAAATTTGCAACTATAATTTAATTATACAACTTCTACCCAACTTAGAATCTACCAATCTTTCACACAAGACTATATCTTTAGGGAAAAAATTTCTCAAATCATTCAATAGTATTCTTTAATTCTCATTTTTTTCTGTTCATAACTTAAATTATATCTCCTTTAGTAGATTCTTAATTGCCAAGTAATCTAACTAACAATGTAATTGATCTATAGGGAATATATCTATTACTATCCATATTTCTATCTTATATCAATTACGAGCGTTCGTCTTTCGAAAATAAGGAAAGACGAGAAACAATAATAATTTAAGAAATATATGATTTAATACAAATACAAGTTTTAAGGGCAATGGTAGAATTCAGAAAAAAGTTATCAAGGTAGTTATGGATTGAGATACTATTTTAGTCTGTTTCTAATCGTAGGGTCATATCAATACAGTTACATAACCGGTACGATATACTCGGACCTGCATGGGCCACCACAAACACATGTCACGCTCCAGTCCAAAATACGTAGGACCAGATATACGCGAAAGACTGCTCAAATATATGGATCCCACGAATACACACATACGTTGTATAATGATTACATCTTATAAACAGATAAATCATAGTCGTTTGCACTCAATTCTAACTTGTATGCACAGTTTATATGAAAACAAATATGAAACAATAAAATAAAGCGATAAAATAAAATAATAATAACAGTAAATATAACAAGGTATACTTGTCTAGTGTCCGGGATGAGTTTACGACTTTCTGGTAGTGAACAAGTCAAATCAACAGTAATACGAAAAGAAAAAGATGTACGAACGTCTCCGGATATGGAATAAACATCATCAACATTTTTGAAATGAGCGAGATAGCAAAAAAAAGCATACCCATATGTCCAACTTGGACACATGAACAAAAATGGTAATTTTGGATCAAAGTAGGGTCCGCTTGTGGCCCACTATACAGCACAAAAAATATCGGAATTAAAGGTCTCTAATTTCATATATTATAGGTCAAAGAAACTCTAAATGACTATACGAACTCAATGGTGTATCCATATTTGAATTCCGATGAGCCGATCATAAATTCGTCCGTCGAATCGAATCGAATCGTGGGGCCCATGAAATGGCGATTCGTCGGCTTTTTTGAATTGAAGGAAACTCGGTTCACAAGATAAGTCAAATGCTGCGAGTCCAGTGGCGCAAGTTTGATCAAGATATGATGTGTGAACACAAAGTAATTAGAAAATTTACAAAAATATTGATACGAAAACTTTCGACGGATATGGGTCAAATTCGTCGCGCACACGCAACCAATTTAAATTCCGTCAAAGCTCACACATCGATGTTTACTTTATACGCCTTTCGGTACAATCGGTTCATGACGTGGTTGTCCGGTTTGTCGGAACCAACTCCGTATCAAATATTTTTAATGTTTTTAAAGTCTATTTTTTATAATTTTTAACAAGGATTTTAATATAAAATTAATGATCAAATATGTACAAAACTTATATCGTTGTGAAGCTGTTTAAGTAGGCTATAAGTTTATTTAACTAAATTTTGAAAATACTTATTGCCTAGACAGTTATTAGCCTTCCAAAATAGGCTTTTGGCTTATAAATCTGTTAAATTGAATATTGATACAATAACAGTTTTTTCAAGATTTTCCAGAGGTTTTTCATGTTGATTTCAACAGAGTTTCTTCTCAAGAATTACATATTCACATACTAGGATACGTGGTCTATTCATAGGATTTAACAGATCGAAAAACGATCGATCAAGCGTAGAGAAAAATGATCAAGAAGAGAGGTACCTCGCGGTGCTCAAATGAACAGAGGTGTTCTGTCAGCGGATGCAGGTGGCTATGCAGCGGTACCGGTGTGACAACAGAGTCGGGGAAGTGTTTCCGACGACTTTGACCGGTAGCGGTGTGTAGGGAAGATGTGTCATTTATAAGGGAGAAGCTCTGATATGGTTTCTATGGTATACATCTCTATTTTAAGAATAGGGGATCGAAAACATGAATGGATTTATAGTTTTTTAGATTCATTGATTTGAATTCAATTGAGATTTAGATAGATTTGAAGATATGATTTTATTAGGACTAAATTTTGGGGAGATTTGGATGTTTAGATTTGTTAGGATTTGACCTAACAATTTTTGTTAAATTCAAAAAGGATTTTCCTATTAAGGCTCGATTGTGTTTAAATCACAATCGGATACGAGGGAAGAAGAGTAAACAGTGACGTGGTCAATGTTCATTTTTGTGTGTGTGTGTTTTCTTTCATTTTCCTAATTATTATTCTTTTAAATTCTTATAAATCTTTTAATAATAATTTTTATTGTTATCTTTTTATTTTATTATTTATATTCCATTTATTTATTTATTATTATTATTATTATTATTATTATTATTATTATTATTAATATTATTATTGCTGTTTCTTTCACATTTTACTTAAATATATTTTATTTGCTTATTTATTTATTTATATTTTTTCACTTTTTATTTACTCCAGATTACATTCATATACTAATCTATTTTGAAATACCTATTTTGTATTATTTTAGATTATGCATATTAACTATTTTAAATATATAAAATTGAGGGGTTTTAGAGATGTCATTTTTCGCACTCTTGAGCTTCTCCGACACAGATGACACTCAATACACTCCGAGATATTCTCCATATAGGTTAGGAACTCCACCTAACACTAACAATTTGTTTGAGGGTTGGTTTGGACTTATGTTGCATGAATAAAAATATGATATGACACAGTAAATAAGGACACGATGGACAAGAATATGTATTTGTTGAGTTCTTGATACGTGTCCGACACGACAATCACATCAAACTTTTTTGTTTATTAATGTAATTATAAATATACTAATTATGAAATAATTATTAATATTTTGTTAATATTAATAAATATCTTATATTTATTAAACTAATTATTTAATTTATTAATATTTGATTCATTAAGTTATTATGTTAAATAATTATAACAATATTACAATATATTTTTTAATTTCAACTTTTCATTTTTTTTATCTTTAATCAAACACATTTGTTCTTAAGGGACAAGAAAGTAGATGAATTTTCATATAAAATTTATAATTAAAAGTGCAAATCCAAAATTTTTTATACTTACAATTTACCAAACAGATTCTAATATATACATAAAATGTTAATTTTGGATAAAGTACAAAAAATCTCTCCTTAGATTTATGTTTTTGCATTTAAAGTCCCCAGATTTTAAAAAACTCTCGTATTTTTATTTTGGCTCAATTTGCACCCATTTTAAATTCTGTCGTTAACAGACGTTAAAATATGCCTGAAAAGACGATTTTATCCCTCTGTCCATTCTCTCTCTCTCCCCCCTCCCCCTCTCTCTCTCTCTCTCTCTCCGGTGGGTGCGGAGGAGGGGACGGGTAGCCGCGCGGGGAGGAGAAGGGCGGCGGGTGGCCTTTCGGGGAGGAGGAGGAGGGTGGCCGCGGGGAGAAGAGGGGGTGAATGGAGGAGAGGGGGTGAGGGAGGAAAGGAGGTGAACGAAAAAAAGGGAGGATATTTTGATTTTTTTTATTTTTAAAATAGTCACTAACGATAAAATCTGTCAATTTATATACGATAGGAGCATTTTGATCGAATCATATATTACGAAAGAATTTAATTATTATATTTGTCTATTGAATCTTATTTTGCTATTAAAATAAATTAAAAAAAATTCTTCTGTGCTTTATCCAAAAAAAAATTTCATAAATCACGCTAATTAACCACTCACTTGTACTCTAACCGAGACTGGAACCAGAAGCGATTGGTCACATCAAAACACACGTGGCAAAAGAATGTCGGTGGGCCATTGGAAATGTCGCGTATTATATGGTGGACCCAGTTCTGTGATAACATTTAGAATAGTCGGTCCCACTAAGCAGCCTGGTCTCCAATCACTCGGGACTCGTAAGTGACGTGCGACACAACCACCTACACCTGGCGCAATGCCTACGGCGGCTTTGTGGTCCGACCTGAGACTTCTGTCCTCATTGCGACAAGCATCAAAACCCAAATCTTACTCGTGAATCAATATCTTTAGCAATCTTGGCATGTTAATGTTATATAAATTTTAAACCATGATTGATTCCACGACGAAATATTCGTATGGTACAGATCCTCCTTTTTGCACTGTGTTGTCTCTTACGCTAAGATTAGCATAATTACAATCATCTAATTTAAGGATCTGACAGAGCTATTCATGAAGTACTTGATATGAGCATATTCATAATTAGTCTAACCCACTAATTAGTTCAATATCGTACAAGCAATAGGAGGGAGTAACAACTCTTGTAGTCTTAACCTTACAATAGTTGGATTGGCATATAGAACACACCAATCTGTCTGATCCGATTAAGACCGGGTGCAGTCTAATCAAAGTCGGCACATAGTAGACCGTACTCTAGTTAGATTACGGTGGACCCATGATTACTTGTTAGATTAAACGAATATAAAATAACCTAAGTCGGGTATATAGTCGATGTTTCTTACGTGGAGAAAGCGTAACCCTAGCTTACTGTTCCTCTTTTTTCATCAATCTCCTCTCCTCCTTCCCCTGCCTAGGAGTTCCATCTTTTAGAATTTTACCATATTTTTCCTCTAAAGAGGAATACAAATTTAATGTTACCAATCGGAGATGAGTTGTATATGAATCACTTTTCTAAGATATTATTCGAGATATATATGTATACATCTTTTGAATTTCTTCATATAGGTAAAAAAAAAATTTTTTTTACCAGTTTTTCATGGCACACAACTTCGAACGAATAATCCGAACTTAGTTTTGTCCAACATAGAATATAGAAATAAAAATTAGGAGGGACGAAAGAAAATAAATGACATAATTTTAAATTTTTTCTTTTGTACCAACAAACAAAAAATAGGTTAATATATAGACAGCTCCCCTACCATCCATACTTAATAGGAAATAATAGTAATAAATAAAAACTTGGATAATAATATATCATTTTATGAAGTTTAAAGAATACGTCCGTCGGGCAACTAAATAGGCAACGAATATGTCAATATTTAAAACTAAAACGTTCAGAAAAAAAAAGAAGGAAAGAAAAAAATCGGTTGGGTTCGAACCGAAACCCGGTAGAAGAATTCAGATCAGCATTCGGCATCCGCAAATGTGGGCGTGTGCCCGCACACGTTACGCTCGCCGAACCAAACCGGGTCGGACGATAGGAGCGGTGTGCGCTGTGGCCCACAGGGCTAGTCCGCAACAAATCACTAGTGAACAAATAAGAAAAAGTATTATTTGAACAAGTGGGTGAGTTTTTTTCAATATGGGACTAAAAGTGTTAGAAAGTTGGGTTTTCCACCAAGTATACAACAATCCCCAAAAAATCCAAGTTCTGAAAACAAAGATAAAAATTACAAATGAATAGAAGTAGATTTTTTTTGTGCAAATGAATACTATACAATAGGTGAGATGGACTACATCATTGAATCTCACTTAGTAACTATTATCTTTATCTGAGTAAGTACATGATGGACTGCGTCTTGAATAAGACATCTTGAATCAGATTCAGAAAATAAGACACATAATACGCTAGAGGTTCTTAAGTCTATCGGGGTGGCAATGTTGATTGACCATGCACACTTTTTTCTTGTTCATGATAGTTGTCTGGTTTCGTCTTGTCCCATAGTCACTAGCTCCAAACACATAAACACATGCCAAATTGATCTATAGGATCAATTGACACACACAACAATTGTTGTCACGTCCCAGTCCCAAAATATCGAGGGACTAGACACGTGGCAATGGCCAGCAGTACACATCGATGGACATCCCAATTTAATGGATCCATCGGGTATACTTAAGCTGTAATATAGGTCTACAACAATAAGTCAAAATATAATCTCATCCACACACAGAATAATAAGAACATCAGCAAAATAAAGAAAAGTACATCAAGTCCAGTCTCAGCAGAGTATGTCGGGGAACAACCCGACAAGAGTCTAAAAACACTGGTTCATCAGACCAGAACAAAAGAGTCAAAATAAAGTATCTGAAGAGTACAAACATCATAAGCTCATGAAAAGTCTTCAGCCATCACCTCTGCTGTCACGACCCGCACCCGGTTTAGGGGCACGAATGCGTGGGTACGTCCAGCCTACGCCGCAGCATCGGCGGTAGAACGCTGTCTAGGTATTGATACTATCTAACTAATGTCACGCAAATATCCAATCTCCATTAGGAGGCACGGATGTCACAAATAGATGAACATATACTCAATCACAGGATCACAGCACGATAAGATTTCGAAACAGAAATTAAAATCTAACACAACACAAGTCCACAAGAAAACTTAACTTAACAATATCCAAGAATCAACAAAATGCCGGAGACAAATCCGGTACCAAATAGTCTACTTAAAACTAACAATAAATAATAATATTGTAAAAATTCGAAAATACCCCTGTTTTCAGAATGTGGCAGTGACATCTGCTTCTATGTTAGGTTCTCCTTCAGCAACAGCTTCTGGTACAGCTTCAGCTCCTGTCCCGTAAACCTCGGGATAATGTTCTTCTGCTAAACCTGGGGACATCATCCGGATCCAGGTCCTCAGGGGACATAGCAAGGTACAAATAATACAAGCCAAAATATATGCAGTGAAATAGTAAATAAAATAAGCAGGGTATCTACATAACCATCTATGTGAAAATGCAACTGAGAGCAACACTAGTACTCAGGCTGAGACCGCTACAAGCTCTGTGTCGGGGAGCCGGTAGCAGCAATATCTAGTAGTGGTCTAGCTCTGCTCGAGAGTCTACAACCTCACAATAGTAGTACATATATAGAACAGCCTGTAGCCTGTGTGTCTCTCCCCACCCAATGTAACCACACGTCTCACGTCCATGTCACGTGAGATCAGAGCTAATGCAACAGTCATAATCTAAGAGTATAATACTATGTCCATCATGTATCCTATAAAGAATCACCTTGAATATCTCAGGAAGATTCTGTCAATGTATGGTGTCGAGTGTCCTAGGTTATGGTGTACTTGATATACAAGCACAAGAAAATAAAGGTCTCGAATGTCCATCACTAAATGACATACACAACTCCGCGTACGGAGTTGGCACCCGACTGTAATCGGACACTAAGTATGTCATACGGTCCTAGGTTATATCATGTACACTAGTCACAGAAAATAGAGCAAGAGAACAAAATAAACTAATAAACTGCAATTTATGGCAAGGTACACTTGCCTGGGTTTACAGCTCCAATTGTCGCTTTGGCTACAGCTGAATTTGCAGGCAGTACTCCGGCTGCTGAAACAAACATCACCATCAGGTCCAGAAAATATTAATTAGCTAGGAACGCCTGTCCTTGAGTCCAATTTGGAGACAAGGGCAAAACATTATTTTCGGGTCAAAACGGGGTCCAAATGTGGGCCACTTTGCACCGAAAAATGCGTCAGGGTCAATGGTCTCAAAAATAGTCCAACTTAGTGTCAACAGGTCAGGAACGATGATACGAATCCAACAGAACTTCCAGAATTGGATTCCGAAGAGCCGTTCTCAAAATCGCCCGTCGGATGGAGCCTGTGGGGCCCACGACACACGATTTTGTCAACGTTCTCAGAATCGAACCAAACTTGGCTCACAGGACCAGCGTATTGCTACGAGTCCGATGGCTCAAGTTTCGTCTCGATCTGACATGTGTACACTAAGTTACAGCGAGAAACAGAAAAGTCGGATATGGGGCGGTGTCCGCGGATACGCACTGATTCCGGTGTGCACGCACATCCAAATCAGCTTCTGCGAAATCCCGCACGTTCGTATCAACGACGCACACGTATCGGTAAAGACCGCACGCGACCAAGTCGTCCCGTTTGGCGGGGCGTACTCGATTCTGGGGTGAAACATGGTCTGATTTTCCTGTTTTTGGATCGCGGTGTGCGATCACCACAAGACGCGATGCCCCGAGCGATTTATCCGGGCATCGAGAGGGTCACACAGGCTTCTCAACGCAATTTACGGAATCGAATTCTGAGCTACGAGCAAAAAGTTATGAATACCTGAAGTGGTATGGAAAATCGAGTTGTGTCCTGTGTCCTGGACACTGTGTCCGACACGACACAGAAATTTGGGTTTAGAGTTTACTGTGTCCGGCTTCTGTGTCAGTGTCCAGCCTGTGTCCGTGTCTGAGACTCACCAGAGTTGGCTGGGGCGGCTCGTCGGCGCAGGAGGGTGGCGCTGGGCGGAGCAGCGGGTCGCCAGCGGATCCGGCAGCGGGTCAGGTGGCGGGGAAACCTCGGCTGCGGTGTCTGGAGGCGTCGAGCTCGGCTGAGGTGGGCTGGAGGAGGGATGGTTCGATGAAGGCGGCCGGACGTAGGTCAGGGCGATCGCCTGAGGCGGCTAGGGTTACGGCGGGTCAGCAGCAGGTGGCGGAGGAGGGGAGAATGGCTCGGCTGCGGGCGGCTTATATAGGAGATATGGGGAGAGGGATCGGTGGCCGACGAGGGGAAGCTGGAACGGAGAGGACGCCGATTGCGGGGAGAGGAAGAGGAGGCGACGGGAGGCCAGGCGGCGGCGGTGCGTAACGGCCGGCGGAGGAGATCAGGCGTCGGTTTGCGTTGGGGGAGAAGAGGGGTTGGCGGGTCGGGTGGCGGACGGGTTCGGGTCTGACGGACCCGCCCGACCCGCTAAGCTAGGGATGGGCTGGGCTGGGCTTCGGCCCACTGGGCCGGGCCGAAAAATAACAATAGTAATAATAATAATAATAATAATAATAATTAGTTAAATTCAATCATTAGTATTTAGGGCTTTAAAAATCCATCCAGGGTCCAATAAATTCCCGGAAAATTACCCTATGTCTGGTTTTCTATTTTACACCATAAAATATTATTTTCATAATATTTTAATATTAATTATTAATATTTAAAAATCCTTTAATAATTAAAGAAAATAAATTTAATTCCAGAAAAATCGAAGAAAATTCCAGAAAATTCAGAAAAATCCAATTTAATATTCTTTGAAAATCAAGGGGATTACAATTGTCATTCTCGAAATTCCCCCAAAATTGACACAAAAAGTACCATAACTTTCTCAATAGGCCTCCTATGAACACAAAACCAAATCCTATGGATAGTATATGCATATGGGTTAATTTTACATGATTAAATCTCAGATTTAGAAGCTATTTTAAGGGGGAAAACTGAATTGTAGCTATTGGGAGATGGATTCCCAATGAAACCTCCAATTGAGAAAAAATTGCCTCCAACTTGTAGATCCTTGCTCTTCTTTGTAGATTCTTGCTTTCTCCTTCTAGATCCTTGCTTCTCAAGTCTCTAATGGTGATTTGAAAAAGAATTGGAATAAAATTTGGTAGGGAAATGAAGTGGGAAAATGAATTTGGTAGTGAGAAATTTTAGATCTAGATTTGGAATAAAAAAGAGGAGAGAGAATTTTTTCCCTCTACTTATATAGGCCGGCCCCTATTCCTCTCCCTCAAGTAATCATGTAATGTCCAATATACCCCTTGGGGCCTCTCATGAAGAAATAATTAAGGAAGGAAGCTTCTAGTCTAATGATTTAATTAATTTAATCCATCTCCTTAATAATGAGCTTTCTAAATGGGCTAAGTTTAACTAATTAATTCATGTTGGTCCATGGGTCCAAACTAAACTAGTTAGGTCCACTAACACAAGTCCAAAATAATTAATTAACATCTAACAATAATTAAATAATACAAAAAATAATTATTTATCAAGCACAAAAATTAACTAAATAGGAAATTACTAAAATAACCTTTCCTAGAAAAGTGGTAGTGACAAGTCTACCCTCCTTAAAAAAATTTTGTCCTTGAAATTCAAAGACGAAAACTACCCCCAGAAAATAACAGAATCAGAACTAAAGAATCATAACTAACTATGGAAGAACATAACAATGAACAGAACATAACTAGGAAATAACATACCTCTAGGCACAAACAAATATGGATAATGCTCTCGCATTTCATCCTCTCTCGCCCAGGTAGACTCCTCTGGAGAGTGATGCTTCCATGCGACGCCCACCAAAGGAATAGTCTGGTTCCTCAGCACCTTCTCTCTCCGATCAGAATCTCAACTGGCTGCTTTGGATAGCTAAGAGTAGGGCCCACCTCTATCTCCGAGTGATCCAATACATGACTAGGATCTGCCACGTATCATCTCAACTGCGATACGTGAAACACGTTGTGCACTCCCTCCAATGCAGGTGGCAAGTCTAGTCTATAAGCAACTGCACCGACCCTCTCTAGAATAGTGAAAGGTCCGATGTATCGCGGACTAAGCTTTCCGCCTCCACCGAAGCGAATCGTGCCTTGTGTCAAAGAATTCCTCAGAAACATCAAACCACCCACCTAGAACAAAACACCACCTTAAGAACTTAATCTATAACAACAACCAAGAACAAACATAAAACAAAATCTAACTATACCTCGAACTCCAAAGGTCTCCGATGGCTATCGGCCCAATGCCGCTGTCTGTCCTGTGCCACTCGAAGTCGATCTCTGATCAACTGAACCTTCTCTGCTGCATCCACAACCATCTCTGGCCCAAGCAAAACTCTCTCTCCGACATCGTCCTAAGACAAAGGAGTACGATACCTCCGACCATACAGAGCTTCAAAAGGTGACATCTCTATACTGGCCTCGTAACTGTTGTTATAAGCAAACTCTACCAAATGGAGATGGTCCTCCCAAGAACCCTCAAAATCTAGTACACAAGTGCACAACATATCCTGGAGAGTTTGAAGAGTCCTCTCTGACTGTCCATCTGTCTGGGGATGATATGCAGTACTGAATTTGAGCTGAGTGTCCAAACTCTCCTGTAAACTCCTCCAGAAATGAGAATTAAAATGACTATCCCGATCCGAGACTATGCTGACGGGAACTCCATGTATCCTAATGATCTGCCTCACATACATCTCTGCCAGCTTTTTCGTAGACAAACCCACTTTGAAAGGCAAGAAGTGGGCCGACTTGGTCAACCTATCAACGATGACCAAAATCGCGTCTTTCCCTCCTGGAGATCGTGGAAGTCCGGACACAAAATCTATAGTAATGTGTTCCCACTTCCACTCTGGAATGGGTAATGGCTGAAGTAAACCTCCTGGCCTCTGCCTCTCGGCTTTCATCTGCTGACAAACTAAGCATCTGGATACAAACAACACCAATTCCCTCTTCATGCCATACCACCACACAATCTCTCGCATATCCCGATACATCTTGTTAGTACCTGGATGCATGGAATACTGAGAGCGATGCGCTTCCTGGAACACCTCCTCACGCAGCTCCCCACTAGGCACAGACAATCTAACTCCATGCTTCAAAGATCCATCCTCAGCAATAGTGAAATCATCCTCCAATCCTGCTCTCACCTGAGCTCTGATACTCCTCAGAGATATATCCTCATACTGTACTGACTTGATCCTGTCTATCAAATCTGAATGTATCTGCAATCCCCACATCTGCATAGCACAACCAAAAACAATCACCTCAATGCCCAAGCTCTCCAAGCCCTCCAACAAATATCGATTCTGCATCAAGAACATAGCTACCGGATACCTGCTCAAAGCATCGGCAACTATATTAGCTTTCCCAGGATGATATTGCAAAGAGATATCAAAATCCTTCATCAGTTCCAACCACCGACGATGCCTCATGATCAACTCCTTCTGTGTAAAAACGTACTTCAAGCTTTTATGGTCTGTGAAGATCTCCACACGCTCTCCGTACAAATAATGTTTCCACAACTTCAGGGCGAATATGACGGCTGCCAACTCCAAATCATGGGTATGATAGTTCTTTTCATGAGGACGCATTTGCCTGGATGCATAGAAAATCACTTTCCCATGCTGCTGAAGAACACAACCCAAACCCTTCCCTGATGTATCACTATAAATAGTGAAACCTCCGGACCCTAATGGCAACGTCAAAATAGGAGCAGACGTCAACCTCTTCTTCAACTCTTCAAAAGCAACCTGGCAATCCTCCATCCAAACAAACTCTACATCCTTCCTTGTGAGTTTGGTCATCGGCTCGGCAATTCTCGAAAAATCTTGCACAAACTTCTTGTAATAGCCTGCCAATCCCAAGAAACTCCTGATCACTGCTACCGAACTCGGAGTCTTCTAAGATTTCACTGCTGAAATCTTCTTCGTATCCACTGAAATACCATCACCAGTCATAACATGCCCCAAGAATTCTACCTTGTCCAGGAAAAACTCACACTTGGACAACTTCCCATACAGCTTCTCCTTCCTCAGCATGTCCAACACAATCCTCAAATGCTCCTCATGCTCCTCTAGTGTCCTCGAGTATATGAGTATGTCGTCGATGAACACCACCACGAACTTGTCAAGGTACTGGTGGAACACTTTGTTTATCAAGTTCATAAATACCGCCGGTGCATTAGTCAAACCAAACGGCATCACCATAAACTCGTACTGACCATACCGAGTTCTAAAAGCAGTCTTCGGTATGTCCTCCGGCTTTACCTTTACCTGATGGTAGCCTGATCTCAAATCTATCTTAGAAAACACCTTCGCACCACTCAACTGATCAAACAGATCATCAATCCGTGGCAAAGGATACTTATTCTTGATATTGAGATCATTCAAAGCCCTGTAATCAATGCACATGCGCACCGATCCACCCTTCTTTGGTAGAAACAATATCGGGGCTCCCCATGGTGAAGAACTCGATCTGATAAACCCCTTATCCTGTAATTCGTCTACCTGCTTCTTTAACTCGACCAGCTCACTGTTGTTTACTCTATAGACATGCTACAAAATTGGTTCTGCACCTGGCACCAAGTTTATAGAAAATTTAACATCTCGATCTGGCGGCAACCCTGGCAATTCCTCAGAAAATACATCCAAGAACTCTGTTATCAATAGATGTGGCAACTCCTTGTCTTCCACCATAGCTCCACAAATAATGCCTTCTCCCTACTCCGCAGCTCCTCTAGCAAACTCGAACTCTGGCTCTCCTGGCGGACCAAACAAAACTCTACCTCCTCTATAATCTATACTAGCACGGTGCCTACTCAACCAATCCATCTCAAGTACAATGTCGTAGCTCGGAAGTGGCATTACAAGTAGACACGCACTCAACTCTCGGCCTCCCAGAGTAACTCTCTGATCCTTGCAAATATCATTAACCAGGATAATGTCTCCCCCGGTCATGATCTTGCAAGTCCTAAGCAAAGACTCAGCTACCAAACCATGCTTTAGAGCAAAAGAAACAGATAGAAAATAATGGGAAGCACTACTATCAAATAAAGCTAAAGCTGGAATGGAATCAAGAAGAATAGAACCTGCGATGACATCTCCGGTGGGTTCATCCTCCTCGACGGTCATAGAAAACGCTCGTCCCTGCTGAGCATCTCCCTACTGCTGATGCTGGACAAAACGCTGCTGCTGTGTCGGAAGCGGTCCCCTCGGCTGTGCTGCAGGTGGTTTCGTCTGTGCCCTCGGAGCTGAAGCTGCTCCCTGAACTGCACGACGAGGATACTCCCTGGATTGATGCCCTTCAGTACCATAATACAAACAAACTCCTAACCTCCTCCTACAAACTTCCCAGATATGGCCGGGCTTTTTGCAGTAGTTGAATGGAGCTTGCTGTGACTGTCTCTACTACTGAGGTGCCTGGTGAAAAAACACTCTAGCTGGAGTCTGGCTTTGCTGTGACTGTTCGAAAGGTCTGGACCGGAAATGAGGACGTTTGGCAGGTACTGCACTGCCGTTGGCCCCCATAAAAGAATCACGGTCTCTCTTGGGCTTCAAACCCAACCCTCGCTCAACCTTGCGTGCCTCCGCAAGTATCTTCGAGTATGTCTCATAAAAAGACGGAATAAGAATCTTCACTTCCCAGTTTAGACCCTCATGGAAACGAATAGCTCGAACCTCCGGCTCTCTCACCAGATACTCTGCAAATCGGCTTGACCTGTCGAACTCTGCAGCGTACTCCTCCACAGACATGTTACCCTGAATGAGACTCTCAAACTGTCTCCCAAAGTCTAGCCTGTCTGCCCGGGAAAAAAACTTTTTCTTGAAAAGGTCCTTGAATACCTCCCAAGATTGTCCTGCGTCAACCAGAACCGGCTCATTCTTAAACCAAGTACGAGCGACGTCGAATAGTTGAAGTCCAACCTCCTCAACCTTCAGATCCTCAGAAAGACGGGACACCCTCATAAGACGCTCAATGTCCTCAAGCCAATCATCAGCATAGACGATGCCCTCCGTCCCCTTGAAAACCCTAGGCTCCAGTTTCTTGAAGTCCTGAATGTTGCCTAGCCGAAGCTGAGCAACCTGAGGAACATCCTGATGCTGGATCGGAACTCCTCTCTCAACTACAGCACGAACAAGCTGATGAGCACTCTCGATGCCCTGTCGTAGAACGTCGGTCTGTCTCTGATGTGCCTCTGACTGAGCCCTCCGTGCCTCGAGCATCTCACGAAACAGTGTAAACATCTGTGACGCCTCTGCTGGCACAGAAGGTGGAGGTGGAAGCCCCTCAGATACAACTGGCACAGTCCTTTGAGTAGGTGGTGGACCTCCGAAAGCAGCTGACACTCCAATCACCGGAGAAGTGACTGGTGCAGGCCCTCGGGATATCGCAGACCTCTCAGAAACTGCTCTCCCCTGCTGCGATCTAGTCTTAGGCGGCATCCTGAGACAAAGAGAAAGAAAGAATCAATATGGCACAAGATGTAAGACATCAAGGAAAGGACAGTTTAAGAGATCAAGTATCAATATAAAAGGAGAATAGTTGAATCAAAAGAATTTTTCTAGGTGTGATTGAGTATCTCAGCCTATTTCCTATATCCTATTGCAGGCTCGCAGTAGTACAACTAAATTTTTGTACTACAATGACATCACATATTTTGTGAAGCTGGACCTGCATGGGCTACCACCAAAAATGTGTCACGACCCGCACCCGGTGTAAGGGTACAAGTCAGAAACAACGCCCAGCCTACGCCGCAGAATCGGCGGTAGAACGTTGTCTGGATAATCTATCTAACAATATAATGAACCACCAATAATGATAATATACTCAATCACAGATCTAAGATAGAAAGCACGAATCAGATAAAGAATGAAATAGTCACAATACAACTTATGAGTCTAAAATAATACATTAATGAGTCTGAAGAAGTAACAAAATAAGCTGAAGACAAATCCAGTACAAAAGAATACTACGAAGCTACAACTCATGGGTCAACTGTCTCAGTTGGGATAAGTCCCTCCTGAGCCAGGGTCTCAGAATCTAAACCCACAATATCCTGAGGTCCATAATAGGTAGGGTACCACTCTTCAGTATCATCTGGAAAAATATATCCAGTCAGGAAAGGAGCAGAGTACAACTCTAACAGTAGTTCTAATCAATGATAAAAACTATGTAACAGTAAATAGCTGTGGAAACAAGATGCACAATAGATACAAGAGATATATATACAATAAGGAAATACTGGAAACAAATACACTAATGAACAATATGCCAATGAAACAAGAATACTAATGACTACGTGTGTGAGTACTAGCTTAACATGTGATCGGCTTGGACAAGATACAATGCGGCTTGGCTAATCATACGTGCGATGTATGATCAATACTATTCAGTAATCAGTACTTGATACAATAGGGATATTGATCATATATCTATACTAATACTCCCCACCCCGACTGGTATAATAGATCCAACCACGGTATGCTATGGCACGAGATTCCCCAAGAAGATAGCTAGTCTTTCCGAGAATCGGTGTCTGTAGATGTACAAGATAACCAATGAAACAATACTTGCACCATATACACCATATACCAAGGAATAACATCTCATGACGAGATCCGAATATACCAATCCGTGTAACCATAGTGTCAAGAGAACATGGATATCTACACTAGATACAATGAACATAGAGGATATCATAAATGAGAAACTATCAGAGAATATACTCGCCTGAAGTCCAATGAATAGTCTCACAAATGTCTGACTCGGTGCCTCAAAGACATAGATATGTAATTCAACATCAATACAAGGTTCCGAAAAGAGAATAAGTTAAACTAGTCAACTTTTAGGTCAATAAATCAATTCTAAGTCAAAAGTCAACTATGGTCAACTCTAAGTCAACTATGGTCAACTATGGTCAAACCAAGGTCAACTATCTATTTCTAGGTTGCATAAGTCTCACACAAAAATCTTGGGTCAAGATATTAAAATCTAAGTCATAAAAACCACATCTTAAAATATTAGGATACCGTATCTCCGGATAATATTAGGATACCGTATCTCCGGATACGTAATTCCCAAGGTAACATCACAATACATATATATCAAACAATTATGTATGATAATATAGAATATCAATTACAACATCAAATAGGAACCGTGGTTTTGAACCAACTTGGTATCTCAACAAAAATCATAATCTTGATACCCAAACACCGTATCTTGAGTATCCCACTTACCTTGGTTTCCACAAGGTAATACTCAATACTTTGATATACTAATACCCTCATATATAATATATAAATATATACTAATATTATACAAATAAGGAATATAGCAATAATAATATGTTATCTCAATATTAATACATATATATATATATATATATATATATATATATATATATATAAACAATATATAAAAATCTGCCAAACCGTCACTGAAAACTGTGTTGAAAAACACTGTTTTCAGATACACGGCCTTTAGTGACAGTTCTGGCTGTCACTGAAGCTGCCGTCATTGATGTCGTGGGATCCTGCACTGCTGCCGCTGCTTTGGTGACGGTTTGCAACCGTCACCGCTCCAGCCGTCGCTGCTGCCACCATTTCCCGCTGCTGCTGCTATTAATGACAGTGGCGGCTGTCATTAATTGCTGCCGCTACTGCTACAGCGGCTGCTGTCATTAATGCCCTGTCGCTAAAAACTATAATATATATAACATATATATATATATATATATATATATATATATATATATATATATATATATATATAAATCCACTAAATATATATATATATATATCTATATATATATATATATAACCCAAATAAATAAATAAATATATATATCTATATATATAAATACCCAATAACTATAAATACACCCCCTCTATAATAATGTACATATTAGGACATAGCCAGATGCACACACAAACCTGAATAAATATAATTATACATCTATACATATATATAATTAATCCTATAACAAATCTAAATAATATAATTACCCAATTAACATATATATATATATATATATATATATATATATATATATATATATATATATATATATATATATATATATATATCCATACAATATACTATAACATATATATTAATGCATGTAGAAGAAAGCTACATAATATATATTCTATTAGTACATATATAATACATAGATCTATGATACAATAATCATTATAATAAATACACTATAATATATATATATAATATCTATATATATATACATAATTATAACTCAAGAATTAAGAGCACAATAATTAGATCTACACATAAATATACAACACATGGAAAGTATCACACCGTATCCCACTAGATCTAGGATACGCATGTGACACGAGTCCACCACACATCCAATTGCACCCCGAAGGACACAAAAAAATCATATATATTATTTATGAATAATTTGAAGTGTCAAATATAGATCTACGTGTCCGTGTCAAAATACGACATGTATAAAGTCCCGTATCGGAGAAAAAACCCCCAAAATAACACGTATCACCAAATTATTGGGATACGACCTATAAGTACCCAATTGTGGACAAGACACTAGCCCCAAACACATAAACACATGCCAAATTGATCTATAGGATCAATTGACACACACAACAATTGTTATTCTCGGAATTCCCATAAAATTGACACAAAAAGTACCATAACTTTCTCAATAGGCCTCCTATGAACACAAAACTAAATCCTATGGGTAGTATATGCATATGGGTTGATTTTTCATGATTAAATCTCAGATTTAGAAGCTATTTTAAGGGGAAAAACAGAATTGTACCTATTAGGAGATAGATTCCTAATGAAACCTCCAATTGAGATAAAATTGCCTCCAACTTGTAGATCCTTGCTCTTCTTTGTATATCCTTGCTTCCTCCTTCTAGATCCTTGCTTCTCAAGTCTCTAATGGTGATTTGGGAAGGAATTGGAATAAAATTTGGTAGAGAAATAAAGTGGAAAAATGAATTTGGTAGTGAGAAATTCTAGATCTAGATTAGGAATGAAAAATAGGAGAGAGAATTTCCCCCCTCTACTTATATAGGCCGACCCCTATTCCTCTCCCTCAAGTAATCATGTAATGTCTAATATACCCCTTGGAGCCTCTCATAAAAAAATAATTAAGGAAGGAAGCTTCTAGTCTGATGATTTAATTAATTTAATCCATCTCCTTAACAATGAGCTTTCTAATTGGGCTAAGTTTAACTAATTAATTCATGTTGGTCCATGGGTCCAAACTAAACTAGTTAGGTCCACTAACACAAGTCCAAAATAATTAATTAACATCTAACCATAATTAAATAATACAACAAATAATTATTTATCAAGCACAAAAATTAACTAAATAGGAAATTACTAAAATACCCTTTCCTAGAAAATGTGGTAGTGACAGCAGTTATGACAGTGTTCGCGCACTTTAGATAGTCCGTATTGTGCGCGCACTTTTGATGAAATGACATCCCATGATCTAGTAAGTGGGTGCACAACTTGCTGCCTACTTGACACGTGGTTTCCTATACGAGGAAAGCATAGGTCATGGGACCGTTATTTGTGTACATTTTATGAGAAACATGGTATGTAGGACATATAATCATGACTTTTTTCAGTTAGGAACGTAGGCGCACTTTAGAAGTAGTTTGGAGACTGGCGCACTTTTGATAAAATTGTTCATATGGGCACACTTTTGAAGAAGTAGTCATTCTCACTACCATATTTTCTAGAAAAAATATTTTGGTCATTTTATTATTAATTAATTATTATGCGTATTGTATATTTATTTATAGTATTATTATTTATTGTTAAATGTTATATTATATTTGGATTTGTGTTACTAGACCTAACTAGTTTAGAATTGACTCTTGGAACAACATTCATTTTAGTTAGACTTGAGCCTAACAACAAGCCTAATTCATTAAGTTAATAATTTAATTAATTAAACCATTAGGAATAGAACCTTCCATCCTTATTCCTTTTCTTCATGACAAACCCATATGGACTTTTTGGACATTTGATACTTGCTTGGACCCCAAGCAAGGGGCCGACCAATTTTTGTCACGACCCGCACCCTAAAAATCGGGCATGAGTCGTGGGTACGTCCAGCCTACGCCGCAGCATCGGCGGTAGAACGCTGTCTAGGTCAACTATCTAGCTAATAATCTCACGTAATCAATATATAAACCTGTCAAGATCTCAACTCCAAACGGAGGAGCAATATCATAACGATAATTATAATGTACTCAATCACGAATCTAAGCACGATAAGATAACACAGAAAACTAACAGCTATAAAGTCTAACCAACAACAACTACTACAACAACCACAACATCAATAATAATAATACATCATCCAAAATCATATACAATACAAGGTCTTAAATCCAAAACCGGAGACAAATCCGGTACCAAAGGCTAATAAAAATAATAACAAGGTCCTAGTGATCCCGGTTACCAATCCAAAAATTACCCCTAAACTAGAGGGTCCCTGTCTGCACCATCGACAGGTTCAGGTCCATAAAATGTTGGACACCACTCCTCCGAATACTCTGGAAAAAATATGTCCAGTCAGGACTGGAGCAAGTACATCTCTAACAGCAATTCCAGTTAAATGATAAAAACTATAAAACAGTTATAACAAGTAGCAAGGAGAATGAAATAAAGTATGAACAAGGAAATATGCATGTATCACTGGTGCATAAAGGTAAAGATGCATGAATATCAGAAGCAAGATAGTAATAACTGTAAGGTGCAAGAAATCTAAACTAAGAGTAAGTCTGTGCACAAGAACGTGTAGTGAGTCCAGCATGAAATACATGTAGTGAGTCAAGTCCAGAAACATGTAAGTGAGACCAACAAGAAATGCAAGTGAGTCCAGACTATAAAGAATGAACTCAGTGTCTTTGAAATACTTGTTTCGATATGTAAACGGCTAGGGGTAAGTACGGCTCACCGCGTACTGGGTGCGCGGCTGCTATCATTCCAGATTAGACCAGAGGGAGTGATTCCTGATAATTCCAGATAGGAATATTTACATGTCTACTCGAGTATTTCCCTACCCCAACTAGTACAAGTAAATCCAAGACCCGACACGTAAATCAAGATGAGTCCAGCCTGAAACATGAGTGATGCCTATAGTGATGCCTGTAGGTGATGCCAGTAGGTGATTCCAGAATAGAGGCCAGAAACATGAAATATACGTGTCGCAAGTAAATGAATCCAGAAATACCAGTCCATGTCCCGTGTTGTGCCAGAAAAATCAGATGATACTATACTAGAAGCTGAATCATAATAATCATCAGATAATGGAAACTATCAGAGAATGTACTCGCCTGACGTCCTGAGCAACTAGCGATCCGAACTGGTATCACAAGGACCTATTACGAAAAGCAAGGTTAAACAGGTTTCTAATGAGTTAAACATATATAAAATAACTAAAAATAGACTTTTAGAGTCGTTCTAGGTCAAACGGGTCAAACCGGTGAAATATGGGTCAAAAGTCAACTCTAGGTCCAAAAAGTCAACCTTGGGTCAAATCTAGGTCAAAAGTTGACTTGGCGGTCAACCGAGTCAACTACGATCAACTCTAGGTCAAACTAGGGTGCTCCTAAAATTCTAGGTCAAAACTAGGTCATTAAGCTAATAAACCCTCAAACTCGCCTCCTTGAGATACCGGGATACCCTCGGTATCCGATACCTCAACCTAGGCTACGCACCCCGCCTAAACCCGCTAAAACCTATGCTAGCACGCGTAAATATATACACATATACATAAAAACCCATCTCTAAACTCAAACCTAGGCAATTGCTTAAAAACCCCGCTCGAAACTCAATACCTTGGATATCTCAAGGTATTGAGATACCTTGATATCTCATG